>LR738709.1:696903520-696984381 GCA_902687465.1 Secale cereale | reverse complement strand
GCACAGTCGGACGTCTGAGCGACATCACATAAAGGGCTTATAAATTAAAAGAATGCCACAGTCGGACGTCTGAGCGACATCACATAAAGGGCTTATAAATAAAAGAATGCCACAGTCGGACGTCTGAGCGACATCACATAAAGGGCTTATAAATAACAATATAATGATGACGAAATACTTCTGAAAGTAAATCCATAGTGAGATAGATGGTGAGTTCATCTACCAAATGAACTTGACAAAAAACACTACTCTGGTTTCCAACAAGAATATACTAGAGACGGTCACCGGGTTGACATGAAGATTGACCCTAGGCCATAAACATGGCTACTGAAGAATTTAACTCTGCAAAGATTGTACTATTAACTCATAGCCAACGGGTTCTACTAGCCACGTGGGCTAGTCCCGTCTACGGTGTTTTAGTAGAAACCCAACTAACCAGTACACACCCATTTAACATCCTGTCGTCCGGAATCACCCGCGATGACATTCATGAAAAACTTTAAGACGGGGAGGCTACAACCTCGAATAGCATGGGATCAAATTTATATATGCGCGCTCTAAGGGGTGCCCCCCTCTCGGTCCCAACCGGAAACACCCATGCCCCCTGACCGGATGACGGGCTTTAATCCAGGGCCATGGAACCCTCATCCCGGCCCCTCTACTTGGTGTGTACTCGGGAAGTGGTTTACACTGACTAGACCGTAATCTTAACAGAGGGCCTATGATAGTACCAAAAAGAAGATGAACGGAATCACGACATGATCTCCGTGGATACTGAGTTGACCAACTACTCGCATGTTCCAACCATACCAGCATTCCACCCATCATGTCACCACATGATTGAGGTGGTCCAAACATTTTCATTCGGGGCTCACCCGAAGCTTGCTTGCATGAAGTATAACCATACACAATGCTTATATGACCATGCTTATGAGAAGAACTACTCGAGCAAACATGCAACACACTCATCATATCAAAGGTTCAAACATGCTTGCCTGGTTCAGAGAAGTCGGAGCCTAATTCGGTGTGATTCGCGTCTCCGTCACGGCCTCCGGTATCTATGTATTCAAACAAAATACATACTAACATAAATACCGTGCATGCAAATAAAGTTGCTCCTAAAATTTCCACATAAATATGAAAAAAAAACTAGGCAGAAAACTAAAGAGGGCAGAAAAAGAATCAACTCAAAATCATTTTTAGTTTAAAAGTTATTAAGGTTTCTGTCCAGGGACTCATCTGTAATGAAACAGAAAAGTTCCAGGGCTAGAACAGAAAACAGCAAAGCAAATCAGTACGCAGTACGTCAACTGAAGGAGAAAACGTACTTTGCCCGAAGGCGCTTACAGAAAACGGTTCGGGGGAAGAGATGTGAGGCTGACAAGAAGCCCCACTCGTCGGGTTTGAAAACTGGAAACAGAGCCGCGTCGGCGCCGGTGCTGCGGTGATCGCCGGCGTCGATCCACGGCGAGTTAGGGGAGGGGAGAGGTACGTACGGCTTCACGGTGATCTTCCGCGTCGAACGGTGGTGGAGTTGGGTGTCGGCGAGTCCCACGTCGATGGCGACCCTGTCTCCGACGGACGGCGGCTCGGGTGGTCGTGGACCTCGTCGGAGAGGGTTCCTGGGGTCAAATTAAGGTGGGGGTTAGGTCTAGGTGGGTGCCAGGGTGCGACGCTCAAGACCACGGCGGCGGAGAGGCTCTGACCGGAGTGAACGAAGCTGGAGCCCGAGGCAGAGGGGGTTGGCCGGAGTTGGGGAAGAAGGGCCCCTCGAGGCTCTTCCAGAGGCTGGGCGTGGTCTAGGGAGGTAGTGAAGGTGTGTGGGCTCGAGCACGAGCTCGGGGGTGCCTTATATAGCCGGCTCGAGGTGGCTGCCATGAACGGGTAAGTCCGGCGAGTCGATTACGGCGCTGTAGTGGTCGGACGGCGGAGTTAGGGGCTTGAGCATCATCTAGGAGCTGTAGTGGTTCCATTCCCGCGCCTAATTTAGCAGGGGAGAGGGAGTTACGGGCGGTCCCCGACGGAACGGCCGCGCGGCACGTCGGCGGCAGAAAACGCGCTCTTCGCGCGCCAGGCCACGGCGACGGTGCGCCAGGCGTGTGCTGGCACTGGAAGTGGACACGCGGACTGCTGGGGTTGTTTGGGCGGCGCTTAACGGCGTCGAGATGCGGTGGTTGCTTCTGTCAGCCGCCACGGGCGGCGATGTTGCCGTGGCAGTCGCCGGCGTGGTCGGGCCAGAGCGCCACCGACGCCCAGAAGCGGCCAAGCGAGCGTGCGGCGCACTGGATAAGAAGAAGCTGCAGTGTAGCGTCGAGCCAAGGAGGTACTAGCGAGGTTTTGTCGCTGCGCCTGAAGGAACTAACGAAACTGACGAAACTGATGAACTGTCGACAGTTTCAGTTAACAGCTGACAGCACAGTGTAGGCTAAGTGTTTGATGAAATGTTTCTGGTATGTGTGCAAAGTTCCTGGGGCTGATTTTTGGTGGAGTGGCCTCTTGATGTATCCAGAGGCTGCCTGATTTTCCACAGGATTTTTGAAAGAAGATAAATATGAATTTCACCAAATTTTGCAAATCTGGTCCAAAATTGCAGCAGGTGAAATTTGAAAATTTTGAACTATGGACGAGTGAAACAAGATGGATCTAGGTTGTGGGTACTAAAGACTATCTAGGAGAGTTGGTTTGGAGTCAAATAACTAGATGGAAATGGTGGCTCCTTTGTAAATCACCAAGGTCCACAATAAAAGACTGAAATAGTTTTGGAGTGAAATAAATAGAGGAAAAATCCCAATAAGGTCAAAACTTACTGGAATTCATGAGAGAGTTGTCCTAAGGTGTGGAGAGGGTCTTGGAGAAAAATATTTCTGTTGGGGTCATGGCAAGAAGGAGGATGGAGAGGGAGATAAGTCCAAGGTTAAACTTGAGAGGTTTAAATCAAGAAGAGGAGCATTCAAACAACCACTTTTGAAACTTGTCGGTGTACTAAAGTAGGGGTACCTTAGTATCCAGAACTTGTACACGGGCAGTAGCAGCGTCCCGAGGCAGGGCTTGCCGCGCGACCGCCAAGGCCCACTGTGGTTCCTTTGGAGCCATTCAAGGACAAAGTATTCAAGTTAAAGAAACAAGACCCCGGCAAGAGGAGCTTGCCGGGAAGGCCAAAACATGGCATGTCAAGAGACTTGCCGCGACGCGCCATGTGTCCCGGCAAGGCCCGGGGAGCGACAAGCTTACGGGCGCGACAAGGTAGCAGCCGCGGCAAGGCGCTTGCCGCGACAAACTTCCACTAGGTACCCGCGCTCCAGCGCATCCGCCCACGCGTCGCCCTGGGGCCCTTCCAGGCGCACGTGGCGGAAGGCTGTGCAGCCTGGGGTACATGGTGGCAAGCTGCGATGACGAGGCCACCGTCGTGGCAGACGGAGGCGCCCTGACGGACGCTTTTTGCACTGTTCGGGGCGACGGCGACGGGCATTTAATGCCCTTGTCCCCTGCTGTCAGGGTTAGGTATAGAGTGCTATGCAAACACTGTTCCAACTACCACCCATTTTACGTTTTTACCCTCTCCTATGTTGCCACCTGTCGGAGACCCCTTTGACCTATAAAAGGAGGCCCACGCGCAACGTAGAAGGGGTTCGGACCATCGATCACTCTCACGCTCGGTACTGCTAGCGGCAAGCACTGTTGCTCTTTTCGCTCCCGAGCTCAGAACGCAATACAAACCAAGGCAGGAGTAGGGTTTTACGCATGCGTGCGGCCCGAACCTGGGTAAACTGCTCGCGTGCTCGCCTTGATCCGCTCTTTGTGCATCCTCCGCCCCCTTGCCGTACCGAAAAGGGGCTCCGGTCCCATAGGTGTTCGTGGGCGATCAGTTTCCCCGACATCTTTGGCGCGCCAGGTAGGGGGAGCGTCGAGGTTGCGTGAACCCGATCCGGCGTTCACGCAAGCGAAATCTCCAGCAACTTCGTCAACTTCATCGACTTCATCGACATGCCGCCGAAGAAGAAGGCTTCGGAGGCAGTAGGCCCGTCCGCGTCGATCCCACCACCGCCGGAGCCAACGGCTGGTGGGGTAGACGCCGGCGGAAGGACAGACGTCGCCGAGGAAACTCACAGTGCCGCCAAATCCAAGGACAAGACGGACGACCGAGCGCACTCCAAGACCTCGGCGTCCGTGCACGCACCGCGCCCGTCTCAGGAGGCGCCGGACCGGCAGCGACGTGGTACACAAGGTACCATACGCTTGCTGGGCCAAGGTCAAGCTGGCGGTTCGCGGGACGCTCAAGGCCAACGTGCTGGCACGAGCAAGGCGCGGTCGCCGGGACGAGACGCTGCTCCTTCTAACGCAGTTAGAAGTCCGAGCATATCTCACTCCTCGCACCGCTCGCCACCGCTACCCTCCACTCCAGCAGAAGCTCTAGCTCGAGCTCAACTGCTTCTCGATTTCCCTCCAGCGACAGACAAGGCCGACGACTGGAGGGTCACCATCCAAAGCCTCATGGCCTTCGCCAACAACGACACTACGCAGCAGCCGACGACGTCGCGGCCGCGGCAAGTTAGCCAGGCGCGGGTTGATGGCGACAAGACTGCCGGGGGTGCAACCACCGTGCACTCCCCGCCCCGAAGGCCAAAATCGCCGACTCGCAGAATCAACATCGACGACGACTCTACGGCGTCGTCGGATCCGCGAGCTCGCCGCGATCAGCGCCAAGTCCTTGACGACAGACGACAAGAGGACGCTCGAACTCGCATCGAGCGTCGAAGAGAAGCGCGGCGACAATCCGACCAGCGCGCTGGGCCCGCTGTCGACATGCACGCGCCCGGAGAACCAGGCGACTTGCCGTACGCGGCGGGTTGTCCTGCGTTCACCCGTGAGCTGCGGCAAGTCCAGTGGCCCAGCATGAACAACTTCAAGCCCGACGTACCCGAGAAGTACGACGGCAAGACACATCCATCAGAGTTCCTCAGCATCTACACCATTGCGGTGCAGGCTGCGGGGGGACGAGACGAGAAGATACTCGCACACTACTTCCCGCTCGTGCTTAAGCCAAACGTCCGATCTTGGCTCATGCACTTGCCGGAGAACTCCATTTCTTCTTGGGCCGACCTATGCCATCAGTTTGTCGGCGCCTTCACAGGTGGCCACAAGCCTCATGGCCAGGAGAGTGACCTTCATATACTCGCCCAGAAGGAAGGAGAGTCCCTGCGGAAGTATATCCAGAGATTCAGCCGCGTCCAGCACAACATCCCAGACGTCCACCCTGCCGCGGTAATTAGCGCGTTCCACCAAAACGTGCGCAACCGCAGGATGAGGGAGGAAATGGCGATGTGCAAGATCCGAGACGTCAGTGAGCTTTATGCCCTGGCCGACAAGTGCGCACGCGCTGAGGAGGGGAGGAGACTCCCCGGAGAGGATACTGTAGCAGGGGGAACAGATAGTGAGGATGCCGCCCCGGCAAAGAAGAACCGGCGGCGGAACAACAGGAAAAAGAAGAACAAAGAAGTGCTAGTCGTCAAGCAGTCCGGCAAGGAGGCTGGCGCCAAGAAAGCCCAGGCTGGCAGCTCCGGCAAGGAGACTGTGGCAGCCGCCGACAAGCAGGACGGCTCCGACAAGCAGTATTGCAAGATCCACCGCACCAAGGGCCATGACCTCCAGAACTGCAAAAGAGTCGAGTACCTCGTCAAACAGCAGAAGGCTGAGTACAAGCGACGCGACAAGGAGAAGGCCCAGGGAGGTGGTGGAGAGTCCGGCAAGAAGCGGCCGTTCAACGGCCGGGGAGGACGCCGCGGCAAGGCCAAGCAGCGACAAGGAGACAGACCTCCCCGCGGCCGCGACAAGGACGAAGACGAAGACGACGATGAAGACATGGACGACGAAGATAACAGCGAGCAGGAGTTCCAGAAGGCCACAGAAGTTCTGTGCGTCGATGGAGGTGCCTCTCTGCATACTTCCCACCGCCAACTCAAACAATGGGTGTGGGAAGTTAATGCAGCAGAGCCACCCGTCGAGTCGCGCAAACTTCTGAAGTGGTCCAGCACGCCCATCTTCTTCGACATTGAGGACCACCCTGATCGCACAACTGCGGTCGGGTGCTTGCCGATGTTGGTTTAGCCAACCATCCGCAACCTCAAGGTCACCAAGATGCTGGTTGACGGCGGGGCCAGCCTGAACCTGATCTCCTCCGCTGTGGTCCGGAAACTCCAGATCCCCGACAGCGAGCTTGAAGAAACCGGCATGTTCCAAGGGATCAACCCGGGAAGAAGCAAGCCAAAGGGGAAGATCACACTGCCAGTGACCTTTGGCGGAGAGCTAAACTTCAGGACTGAGAGGATCACCTTTGACGTCACCGATATTCCATTACCTTACAATGGAATACTTGGCCGTCCAGCGCTCGCCAAGTTCATGGCAGCCTCTCATTATGCTTACAACATGCTTAAGATGCCAGGCCCGATAAGCGTCATCTCTGTCCCCGGCGACAAGAAAGATGCCCTTATCTGTGCCGACAAGATTTACCGGGATGCAGCAGCCGCAATAGATAGCAAAACACTTGCCGCTGAAGCTCCCGGGGGGAAGAACAAGATCAAGTCCGGCAAGGGCTCTGGAGCCCACTCCGGCAAACGCACCTCTTCGGAGTGCTGCGCTGCCGTCGAGGACGCACCATCGAGCTCCACCGGCAAGTGCAAGAAGGCAATGGCAGCTCCAACCACAACCAAGAAGGTGTCCGCCAAGGAGGACGGCACTGGTGGTACTTTCACCATCAGTGCCACGCTCGACCCCAAATAGGAAAGCGTGCTCGTTGCTTTCCTGCGGGCGAATGTCGACGTGTTCGCATGGCAACCGTCTGACATCCCCGGTGTTCCCAGGAAAGTAATTGAGCACAAGCTTGCCGTTTGTCCACACGCGCGGCCCGTCAAGTAGAAAGTTAGAAAGCAAGCGGTGGAGCGCCAAGAGTTTATTGCAGAAGAAATCAAGAAACTGGAAGCGGCATGCCTTGTCAGAGGTGTACTCCATCCCACGTGGTTGGCCAACCCTGTCGTCGTGCGTAAAGCAAATGGGAAGTGGAGGCTTTGTATAGACTTCACCGATGTGAATAAAGCTTGTCCCAAAGATCCATTTCCCTTGCCGCGCATTGACCAGATTGTTGACTCCACAGCCGGATGTGAGTTGCTTTCATTTCTTGATGCATATTCAGGATACCACCAGATATTTATGGCTGAAGAAGATGAGGAGAAGACAGCATTCATTACTCCATGTGGCACTTACTGCTTCATACGCATGCCCTTTGGATTGAAGAATGCTGGTTCAACATTTGCAAGAGTAGTCCATACAGCTTTTGAGCCACAGATACACAGAAATGTAGAAGCTTACATGGACGATATAGTGGTCTAGAACAAGGACATGACTACCCTGATTCAAGATTTGGATGAAACCTTTGCGAATCCGCGCAAGATACAACTCAAGCTTAACCCCGAGAAGTGCGTCTTCGGAGTCCCCTCCGGCAAGCTTCTCGGGTTCTTTGTGTCCCAGAGGGGGGTTGAAGCCAATCCCGACAAGATCAAAGCCATCGAATAGATCGAAGCTCCGAAGCGCGTCAAGGATGTACGAAGGCTTGCCGGCTGCGTGGCTGCTCTCAGCAGATTCATTTCTAAGTCTGCAGAACGCGCCCTGCCGTTTTTCAAAATCTTGAAAAAGGCAGGTCCAATGAAATGGACTCCGGAAGCGGAGGCGGCGCTGCAAGACTTGAAGAGGTACCTGTCTTCCACTCCAATACTTGTCGCACCTAGGCCACAAGAGAAGTTGCTGCTGTACTTAGCGGCAACCAATCAAGTGGTTAGTGCTGCGTTAGTAGCGGAGAGGGAGGCAGACGACGAGCCGACGGCCCCGACAAGCACATCCAGCGACAAGCAGGGAGCTTCCCCGACAAGCTCTGGTCCCAACAAGGATGGGTCCGCGCAGATGCAAGAAGAGGTGCGGAAGAAGATGGTGCAGCGCCCAGTTTATTTTGTCAGTTCCCTCTTGCAAGGGGCTAGGTCAAGATACTCTGGGGTGCAGAAGCTGCTTTTCGGCTTTCTCATGGCCTCGAGAAAACTGCGCCACTACTTCCAAGCACATGAGATAACAGTGGTCACCCGCTTTCCGCTGAAGAGGATACTGCAAAATCCAGAAGCAACAGGCAGGATTGTCGAGTGGGCACTGGAGTTGTCAAGCTTTGGCCTTAAGTTTGAAATCACTTCAACTATTCAGAGCAGAGCATTGGCAGAGTTCATAGCAGAATGGACGCCTACGCCAGACGAAGAGATTCCAGAGACAAGCATCCCCGTCAAAGAAGCAAGCAAAGAATGGATAATGTACTATGATGGTGCCTTCTCGCTGCAAGGCGCCGGTGCCGGCGTGCTACTTGTCGCACCCACCGGGGAGCACCTCAAGTACGTCGTCCAAATGCACTTTCCCAAGGAGCAAGCAACGAACAATACTGCAGAGTATGAAGGTTTGCTTGCCGGCCTCAGAATTGCAGCAGAGCTGGGGATCAAGAAGCTGATTGTGCGGGGTGACTCGCAGTTGGTCGTCCGCCAAGTGAACAAGAGCTACCAGAGTCCGTTGATGGAAGCTTACGTCGACGAAGTGAGAAAGCTTGAAGAGCACATTGAAGGCTTACAGATGGAGCACGTTCCAAGAGCTCAAAACGACATCGCAGAATGCCTGTAAAAATGTGCTGCACTAAAGCTACCTGTGGAACCAGGGATCTTTGTGCTCAAGCTAACTCAACCGTCCGTAACACCATCGACTGGACAAAGCAAGAAGAGGAAGTTGGTTTCTGGTGACTACTTGCCGGCAGAGCTTCCCGAAGCCGCCGCCAATAAAGTCCCCAAGGTTAACGACAAGATTGCTGAGAAGCAGTCTGCTTCTGCAAACCCTACGGTCTGTACAGTTGAAGCAGGCGTTCCCGACAAGTTTTGCTCCGGCAAGCTTGCCGGGGAATGTCAAGCTCCGGCTGAGCCGCAGGTTCTTGCCGTAGAAGCTGACGTTCCCGCAGCAGCACAGGTACCTCTAGTCCTTGTTGTTGAGCCACAGGCTCCAGCATGGGCGCAACAGATTGTCCGTTTCCTTCAGACAGGAGAACTTCCCGAAGAGCCAGAAGAAGCAGAAAGAATAACCCGGCAGTCAAGTATGTATCAGTTTGTCGGCAACGAACTGTACAGAAGAAGACTCAACGGTGTGAAATTGAAGTGTATTCCCCGGGAAGATGGACAGAAGCTGTTGGCAGAGATACATGGAGGCATATGTGGTCACCACATTGGCGCAAGAGCACTTGCCGGCAAGGCGTTCCGGCAAGGTTTCTTCTAGCCAGAAGCCCTCCAAGATGCAACTGCACAAGTAACCAAGTGTGAAGCGTGCCAGTTCCATTCCAAGCAAATACATCAACCAGCTCAAGCTCTCCAGACGATACCTTTGTCCTGGCCATTTTCGGTCTGGGGGCTCGACATCCTCGGCCCCTTCCCCCGCGCAGCCGGGGGCTTTGAGTACTTGTACGTTGCCATCGACAAGTTCACAAAGTGGCCGGAAGTGGAACCAGTGAGAAAGGTGACCGCACAGTCAGCAGTCAAGTTCTTTAGGTCGATTGTTTGCCGTTTCGGAATCCCTAACAGGATCATCACCGACAACGGCACACTATTCACAAGTCGCACCTTCATGCAGTACGTCCAAGACCTTGGCGCCAAGGTCTACTTTGCTTCTGTTGCTCACCCGAGGAGCAACGGTCAAGCGGAGAGGGCAAACGCTGAAGTGCTGCGCGGACTCAAGACGAGAACTTTCGACAGGCTGCACAAGTGCGGAAGAAACTGGATCGAGGAGTTGCCGGCGGCTCTTTGGTCAATCAGGACGACACCAAATCGAGCCACCGGGCAGACACCCTTTGCTCTTGTCTATGGAGCAGAGGCAGTTCTCCCCACGGAACTCATATACGAGTCGCCTCGAGTTCTCGCTGATACGTCCAAAACGTATCTATAATTTCTTCTTGCTTCATGCCTCTTTTGTGTGATATTGCTATGATATTTATGCACTTCCATACACTTTTTGATCATATTTGGACTAACCTACTAATGGTTGCAAAAGTGCACAATGTTCTTGTTTTACACTTTATTGTGTAGGAATTACTTGGAAATTGACAAAAGCGCAAAAAGAGTCGTATTGGAGTAGGACTCTGACTTTCCTGAAATCTGTCTGAGAACTTTTTTAAAGATGGTCACGTTCCGGCCCGAAGACGATGTCAAACGGAAAAAGTCTAGTTGCGAAAGTTGTGGGGAATTTCGAGGCGATGCTTCTATATATAAAATTCGTCCAAATCGGAGTCCAAACGGCCGAGTAAAGCCCGTTTTACTGAGGCCCAAAATCTGATGACGGGAATTCGAGAGTCTATATAAAGATAGGAAACCTAGGTCACCAAGGGCCACGAATTTTCCTCCTCCCAAGCCGCCATCTTGGAGGGGAGGACCAGCGCCATTGCAGCACCATCCACAAGGAAGAAGGGGGGCCAAGGAGCCGCTGCCCCTAGGGTCGCCGCCGCCCCCAAGGGCCGCCGCCGTCTCCTCCTCGCCGCCGCCGCCTCCATGGCCGCCGCCGGCCGCCGCCTCCTCGCAGGGCTGCACCTCTCCATCAACACCATCATCAACCTCCTCCTCACCATGTCCATGTGTGAGTAGTCTTCTCCGGGGCCGAGGGCTCGTACGTGTAGCTATGTGGTTATCTGTCTCTCCCATGATGTGATCTTCGTTGTGATCATAGGCTATGTTAATCTAGGGTGATCCCATGATATTTCCCCTTCCTCTATGTATTGGATTGATGTACTCACTTGTCTTTATCTAGTATAATCCCCGAGACCAAGGTGACAGCGGTCTATTGGACATGGATTAGAAAAATATTTTCATGAGTGATTTCCTCTCTTGTGTGTTGATTGAAGATTGAGAGTCTCTTGGTGCTTGTCTTTGACTATCCTTTAGATATGTGGTGGTGATTGTGGGACTCTCTTTGGATGGCCGCGGTGACATTGGGAAATCCTTAGATTGAGAACTACGAACTTTGAGGTGTGCTTTTGTAGCCGTACATAATTCTCGTCCTCTCTTGACCACGGAGGAATGACCTCCGGGTGCGTCTCCATTGCATGTTTTATGGGAAATATCATGTGATTCGATTATGTTAATGTTGTTGGGAGTTGCCACTAGTGAAAGTATGAATCCTAGGCCTTGTTTCCACCATTGCAATAACATTTGTGCTCACGTTTACCACTTGTTTGCTTGCTGCACTTTTTATTATAGATTTATATTACTTTGCTTTGCCACTCCTATCATCCATATTTTACCATCTCTTCGCCGAACTAGTGCACCTATACAACTCCTAGTTGTATTAGGTGTGTTGGGGACACAAGAGACTTCTTGTATCTTAGTTGCAGGGTTGCTTGAGAGAGACCATCCTCAACCTCTACTTCCCTGAGTTCGATAAACATTAGGTCATCCACTTGAGGGAAATTGCTGCTGTCCTACAAACCTCTGCGCTTGGAGGCCCAACATAGTCTACAGGAGTAGAAGCGTGCGTAGACATCAAGCTATTTCTGGCGCCGTAGCCGAGGAAGTGAGTGCTTGATGGTATATCTTTAGATCTTGCAATTAAATCTTTTTGTTTCTTGTTTTTATTTTCACTAGTTTTGCTTAATGGAAAACAACAAAAATATGAGAGACCTTTATAAGCTCTACCTTGAACTTGGACATGATGTGTTCGAAGAGAAAATTAAAAAACCTTTGGAACTTTATTTGCATAACAATCATGATGGTGGTGATGTTATTAGTATGTTTTTATTTAATATCAATATTGCTAATGACATGGAAAGCTCTAAGCTTGGGGATGACACGTTTGATGAACATGATATTTTTAGTCCCCCAACTTTTGAGGAGAAAATTTACTTTGATGATACTATGCCTCCTATATATGATGATTACAATGATGAATATGATATTTTCAGTCCACCTACTATTGAGGATAAAATTTATTATGATTATGATATGCCTCCTAAATACAATGATTACCATGATGATTATGATAGTCTTACTCTCACTATTCCTAATAAGAAAGATTTTGCTTATATGAAGAGTAATGACACTTTTATGCTTTTGGATCATGGAAATAATGTCTTATGTGATACTTATATTGTTGAGTTCATCCATGATGCCACTGAAATTTATAATGAGAGAGGGAGACATGGTTCTTAATATCTTAATAATAAGAAGTTTCCTCTCTTTATGGTGAATATTTTGAAGCTGCACTTGTTTTGTCTTCCTATGCTTATTTCTTTGTGCTTCAATGAATTATTCTATTGCAATATTCCTATGCATAGGAAGCATGTTAGGCTTAAATGCGTTTTGTATTTGCTTCTTGATGCTCTCTTTTGTTCTTCAACTCTTATTCCTACGAGAGCATCATTAAAGTCTTAAGCCTATCTTTATGGCTATAAAGAAAGAGCTCTAGGGAGACAACCCTTGTTATCTTTGCTTTCAGTTTGTTCTTTCAGTTTTTAGTGGTCTTGATGTTTGTTACTACTGTAGCAACATCATTGTATCTTTATTTTTCAGCTTTGTGCCAAGTGTAGCCTCTGATTGCAAGAAAGTTCAAAAGTTGTTACGTGCCGTCCAGGAAACAGATTCTGTCCTTGGACAGAAAAATTCGTATAAAATCACCAGATCATCTTTTTGGTCTGAATTTTTTCGACAGCGTGCTCTATACAATTGGCTTTCGGGCGTCTGTTCTGAGTTTTTTTATTAGAGTTGCAGAAGTGCCCCGAAAAAATCATTTACTACCTGCTGATCTATTTTTCACAAATTCTGTCCTGTTTTGCCTTTCCTTCATTTTGCAAACCTTGAGCTTGCTTTTTTCTTTGCAAAAACCTTTTGGCAATCTTGAGAAACAGTAGACCTTCAAGAATATCCTTATTTCCAGCAAGGAAAAATTATTTTATTATGGGTACTAACCTCGCTAATCAGATTATGATGAGTTATGTATGAAGGGAGTTTTCAAGTGTGCGAGGCAAGATGATAAAAAGATTCAGGAGTGTCAAACGCTCAAGCTTGGGGATGCCCCCATGCACCCCCAAGAAATATTCAAGAAGAATCAAGCGTCTAAGCTTGGGGATGCCCCCGTGCATCCCCTTCTCCATCAACAATTATCAGTTCGTCTTTCGTTCCACTATATTTTTATCACTTCATGTGTTATGTGCTATGGTTGGAGCGTCTTGCTTTAGTTTCCTTTTTAGTTTTCTTTAGCTTTGCTTGCTGTTCATAACGAGTTGGAACTCAGCTTTCTTTGTGTGGAAGAGAAACACGCTGCACTTCAACCTAGAGCATAACATAGAATTTTCATGTCTATCTTTGCTGTGTGTGTTCTTTGTCTTTCAATAGCTAATATCATGTTCAGCTCTTAGTTTTCATGCTTATCTTTTTAAAGAGCTTTTGTTTAGTTGGTCGCTGGAACTCTCTTTATTTATCATGCTTATCTTGTTAAGAGAGTTGGCTTCTGTTGCACTGGTTGATATGTCTATGATAAAAATGCTATGTGCATAATGGTGCTTAGTAGTTCATGTTTTCTTATGGTTAGTCTCAAATAGCTGGGGGGTTCTCAATGTGTTATTGGAGTACCAACATGATTTGTTTGCCTATGATGTGGTATGGTTTAGTGATATCTTCCTTCAAGAATTTATTTTGATTGACTTGGCGTATGCTCACGCATATTTAAGACTGTAAAGAAAGTCTATCAAGCCTTGATGATCTTTAATTTCTGAGTAGCGATATAACTTCCATGCCCGATTCAATGTTGCTTTGTCGCTCTGCATGATTATGACCATCATTGCTCTTTTAGTTGGTCGCTCCCAGTCTTTTGCTGACCTTCGCCTGTACTAAGCGGACTGACTGCTTGTGCATCCAAATCATGTAAACTAGTTATGCCATATGAGTCCATCATACCTTCCTATACATGGTATTTACCTGCCATTCCTAACGAAGACTTTCATGTACCATCTCGAAATTATTCAAATAAAGCATTTCCCTTTTGTGCCTCTGTTTTAGTTCATGAGGAAGTAGTAGCTAATTCATGATCTTTTTAAGTTGGACAAGCTTCACCCCGGGATTGTATGTCTAATGTGCAAACCCATAATACGAGAAGGAACTGGCATAGAGCGCACCCGGCTTATTAAAAAATAATACAACAAACAAACCCTCCTTCACGCTTTGTTCATGAGAAATCAGAAAACTTTGGCAGTGATAAACAAAGGAGATTAAGAGGATGTGATCGTCCTCATTCGGGAGCCGTTCCTCGAAACTTGTCCAGCTCAAGAAGTAATTGAGTTATCTGCTAGCATTCGTTGACGAAACATGCATATCCAAAAAGAAATAAT
The DNA here is from genome assembly GCA_902687465.1 of Secale cereale. Classification (NCBI taxonomy): domain Eukaryota; kingdom Viridiplantae; phylum Streptophyta; class Magnoliopsida; order Poales; family Poaceae; genus Secale; species Secale cereale. Next base: position 696,969,953 of record LR738709.1, on the reverse strand, counting down.
TATTACCTCTGTTTTTAAAACCAAGAGCTCTGGTACATGCTTTGTCTTTGTTTCCGACCATGGGTTTTCAACCTTGCCAACAAAAGCCACGGTTCGAGAGTCTCCACCTTCTTTAAAGCACCAACTATTGAGAGCATGATTGTCATTCTGAGTGTAATGTGCATTGTCCCAAAGTAGCATTGTCTTTTGCATGATTATGATATAGTTTATTCTGAAATCATTGTATCTAGTCGTCACTTAAACCTTGGAGGTGCCCTTACATTTATGTTTTGCTTCACTAAAAGGGGCAAGCGAGGTATCACTTTATCATATTTGCACACCATGCTCACTACAAATCTATTTGATGTTTCAGTATCATATTGTAAAACTTTCAGTTCTTTGTGATTTTCTCATGAGGCAACTTAATTACTACAGATTCATTGTCTCAGTAAGCTTTTGTCATGTGACTGTAAAAGGTCCTTATATGGTTAATAGCATGTCACCACAGAAATTATGCTTGTTATCATTTACCTACTCGAGGACGAGCAGGAATTAAGCTTGGGGATGTTGATACGTCCAAAACGTATCTATAATTTCTGCTTGCTGCATGCCTCTTTTGTGTGATATTGCTATGATATTTATGCACTTCCATACACTTTTTGATCATATTTGGACTAACCTACTAATGGTTGCAAAAGTGCACAATGTTCTTGTTTTACACTTTATTGTGTAGGAATTACTTGGAAATTGACAAAAGCGCAAAAGGAGTCGTATTGGAGTAGGACTCTGACTTTCCTGAAATCTGTCTGAGAATGTTTTTTAAAGATGGTCACGTTCCGGCCCGAAGACGACGTCAAACGGAAAAAGCCTAGTTGCGAAAGTTGTGGGGAATTTCGAGGCGATGCTTCTGGATATAAATTCGTCCAAATCGGAGTCCGGACGGCCTAGTAAAGCCCGTTTTACTGAGGCCCAAAATCTGATGACGGGAATCCAAGAGTCTATATAAAGAGAGGAAACCTAGGTCACCAAGGGCCACGAATTTTCCTCCTCCCAAGCCGCCGTCTTGCAGGGGAGGACCAGCACCATTGCAGCACCATCCACAAGGAAGAAGGGGGGCCAAGGAGCCGCTGCCCCTAGGGCCGCCGCAGCCCCCAAGGGCCGCCGCCGTCTCCTCCTCGCCGCCGCCGCCTCCGTGGCCGCCGCCGGCCGCCGCCTCCTCGCAGGGCTGCACCACTCCATCAACACCATCATCAACCTCCTCCTCACCATGTCCATGTGTGAGTAGTCTTCTCCGGGGCCGAGGGCTCGTACGTGTAGCTATGTGGTTATCTCTCTCTCCCATGATGTGATCTTCGTTGTGATCATAGGCTATGTTAATCTAGGGTGATTCCATGATATTTCCCCTTCCTCTATGTATTGGATTGATGTACTCACTTGTCTTTATCTAGTATAATCCCCGAGACCAATGTGACAACGGTCTATTGGACATGGATTAGAAAAATATTTTCATGAGTGATTTCCTCTCTTGTGTGTTGATTGAAGATTGAGAGTCTCTTGGTGCTTGTCTTTGACTATCTTTTAGATATGTTGTGGTGATTGTGGGACTCTCTTTGGATGGCCGCGGTGACATTGGGAAATCCTTAGATTGAGAACTACGAACTTTGAGGTGTGCTTTTGTAGCCCTACATAATTCTCGTCCTCTCTTGACCACGGAGGAATGACCTCCGGGTGCGTCTTCATTGCATGTTTCATGGGAAATATCATGTGATTTGATTATGTTAATGTTGTTGGGAGTTGCCACTTGTGAAAGTATGAAGCCTAGGCCTTGTTTCCACCATTGCAATACCATTTGTGCTCACGTTTACCACTTGTTTGCTTGCTGCACTTTTTATTACAGATTTATATTACTTTGCTTTGCCACTCCTATCATCCATATTTTACCATCTATTCGCCGAACTAGTGCACCTGTACAACTCCTAGTTGTATTAGGTGTGTTGGGGACACAAGAGACTTCTTGTATCTTAGTTGCAGGGTTGCTTGAGAGATACCATCTTCAACCTCTACTTCCCTGAGTTCGATACACCTTAGGTCATCCACTTGAGGGAAATTGTTGCTGTCCTACAAACCTCTGCGCTTGGAGGCCCAACATAGTCTACAGGAGTAGAAGCGTGAGTAGACATCACTCGCTTACGATGAGCTTGAGCAAAAGCAGCTGCGACAAGATGATGCACTGCTCCTCGAGGAAAACCGTCTTCAGGCTGCTGTACGAGCTGCTCGATACCAGGAAGCTTTGCGCCGCTACCATAGCCGCAAAGTTAAAGCCAGAAGTCTCGAGGAAGGCGACCTTGTTCTTCGGCGCGTTCAGTCCACCAAGAATTCCAACAAGTTGACGCCGAAGTGGGAAGGCCCTTATCGGGTGAAACAAGTCACTAGGCCCGGCGCGGTCCGCCTAGAGACCGAAGATGGCTTACCGGTGAGCAACTCCTGGAACATTGACCATCTTCGCAAGTTTTACCCATAAGGCGCGGTTGCCGTGATCCGCTCCGGCAACCACCTTTTGTACAAGTCTTGCCGCTGTTGCATGTAAACCTTTGTACAAAGCCGGGCGCAGACCCCGTGCATCAGTAAAGCTTTTGTACATCACACAACTTGTCATTTCATGCCTTTTCATTTCCTTGCATGTACTATCTGACACTTTGTGCAGCACCTACCCCCGGTAAGCAATAACAAGCCCGAGAGCTCCATATATATATTCTCTCTTCTTCCTTGTTTCTCCAGCAGAGGAAGGTTTCCTCGCGCACAAGTTTGCCGGGGGGGAAAGGAGATAGTGGTATGGACCAAGTGCCGTTCAAGAGAGCCTTGCCTTGCCGGGAAGCAAACAAGACAAAAGCTAAGTTCTCAAAGTTTGATAAGTTGTCAAAGTTTGAGCGATCAAATTTTTAATTTTTTGAGTTATCTTCCTTGAACGACCGCACTTTGTATGGAAAACCTGTGCGCGGAGGAACCAACTCGTGGCTAGCCGCACCCTTACCTTGTTTCGAGCACGCTCAACGGCTTAAGTGTGCTGCGACAAGCGTCGCGCCCTTACTTCATTTTCGAGTTCGCTCAGCAATCTAAGTGTGCTGCGACTAGCTGCGACAATGTTTCTTGTCGGCAACGGCATTGCCAGCGGGCTGCTGAAGTTCCGCACTCAGCGCTCGCGACAAAGGTCCCTACGCTGGCAAGTTCCCTAAAAGCGTAGGGTAAAAGCATACAAAGCAAAGAAGTCAAGTAAAGGAAATAACATTGCATTAACTACCCAAGATAAAGTTATATTACAAAGCAACTTGTCGCAGTACTAATGGACTATTGTTCATAACTTGGCTGACAGCGACAAGGAAAGAGGAAGATAAACGAGACTAATCTGCGCGGTCACCCTCGACCCTCTTGATGCCGCCCACCTTGTTCACGATAGGCGCGACAAGAGCCTTGAGCGCCTCCTAGTCAGCATCCGAAGGCAAGGTCCTGAGGACGTTGGTGAGATTAAGGCCCGGGTTGCGATGCACTATCTTCATCAACACCTTCTCGAGAGCCCCCGCGCAGAGCTTGCATGACTCGTCCGCCAGCTGCTTAGGGATCCTTTCCCGGAGCTGCTGGAGGGCCGGCGCCACCCCTCTGAAGAATAGACTCAGCTTGGCGCTGTGAGGGAGATTCTCGACGGTGGAGTACCCGAGGTGCTCCGCCCCCAGCTCCGCCAGCTCCTTGTCGACGTCGGCAGCGGCGGCAACAAGCCCCTCGGTCCAGTGCTCCATCGTCAGCCTGAAGTTGTTTTGGGAGAGAGCGGCACTGTCCAACAGTGCCCTCTCGGCCCTGAGGTCCTTCTTCAGCTTCGTCTCTCACTCTCTGGCGCCATCAAGCGATGTGGTGAGGGTGGAAAGCTTCAACTCCAGATCGGCGATGGAGTCCTTGGCGACGGCGAGCTCCTTGCCCTTGTCGGAGAGGCGGACCTGCAGCTCGGAGTGGCTGTGGGCGTCCTTCTCCCTCTCCGACACAAGTGCGGCAACTCTCTCTTCGCTCGTCTTCAAATTGGCCTCCAGTTGCGCCACCCTCGCCTCCAAGTCCCTCTTAGCGGTCTCGGCAGCTGCAGCGGCATCCTTCGCTTCCTGCAAAGCTCCGCCAAGAGACTGTTCGCGCGCGGCAAGTTCGTCCTCGTGGCTATCGAGGTCGACCTTCCGCTACGTCAGTTCGCCTTCTCGCCGGGACAACTCCTTGGCGGTGAACCGTTGCAGCTCCTCTGCTTCGGCCTTCTCCAGAATGAAGGCCTGGTGCGCCTCGGCAAGCTGCTCTCGCTCCTCCGCCAAGGATCGGAGAGCTGCTTGGTTGCTGGCTCGGAGCTCTTCGGCGCGTTTCTCCAAGTCGACGCCCGCCTTGGCGGCCAGAGCCTCTCGGGACTCCAGCTTAGCCTGTCGGGCGCGGTACAAGGCCAGAAGCCTCCGCAGAAGCCGCTCCTCTTCGGGCTCACTGCTGCTGCTTGGCGCATCGACGAACTTCAGCCCAGCGGAGGCGAGGACTTCCCCGTCAAAGACCTCTCCCTCCGCAGGTGCCCTCGACGTGGACGCCCACGGGAGCTGGATTAAGACCCCGTTGCCGGCCTCCAGATAGGCGCCTGGCTCGGCTGTGGCAGCGGAGGGGTCGGCGGTCGGCGCAGCGCTTGACGCTCCTGTGGCCTCAGGGCCGTCAGTGCGACTGCCGGTCCCCTCTTCAGCTGCCGCGCCAGCGGCCTTGGCTGCCTCTTCGGCGGCGGGCTCGTCGGCACCAGCCGCCTCTTTGGTAGCAGCGGTACTGCCAGTGTTGCCGCGCACGTCCTCCCCGACGGCGACCTCCGTCTCCACCGGTTCTGGGGCGGGCGGGTCTGACAGAAGAAAAAGAAGAAAGAAAATAGTCAATCAAATATCCAAAAAGAGAAATTCAGAAGAAGAAAAGTTCAAGGTTTTACCTGCGCGGGCCTCCTCCTCGATGGGGTTCCTTGCCGGGGAGTTCTCCCTCGGCGGCGTGGTGGTAGCTCCCGCCGGCGGAGGGCCGCTGGCGCCTTCCCTTGGCGGGGTGCTCGCCCTTGGCGGGGTACTCGCCCTCGGCGTGGTACTCGCCCTTGGCAGGGTATCCTCCCTCGTCGGGGAGCTCCTCCTTGGCGGAGTGGTCGAGACGTGCGGCTCGTCGGCAGCGATCTCCTGGCGCTCCTGAGGCCGCTGCTCTGCTTCTGCGCAAGTCAACAAACAGAACATTAACCAGGATAGAAGGCCCCATGTGCGCCTGGCAAGCGGAAAGTGGATAAAGGACTTACGCTGGGGGCTGCGATGGGGGCTGCTCCGGGGAACGGCCGTCGGGTCCGACAAGCTCGTCGCAGGCGCACCCTCTGCTGCTGCGGCGGGCTCGTCCTCGATGACGATCACCGGGACTTTGGCCCTCTTCGCCGCCCTCCGAGCCAGAGTCCTGGAAGAAAGACAAGATCAGAATTAGGCAAAAGAAATACAAGACAAGAATCAACAGGAAACCAAAGAAAAACTAGAGTCACGAAGACTTACTCTTCTTCCTCCTCGTCGTCGGAGTTGAGCGCCGAGAAATCGAAGTCCGGCTCGCGCGTCCCGGTGCGAGGAGCTGGGGGAGTGGGCTCCCTTGGCCTCTTGGCGGGGGCAGGGGCGGCAGTCTGAGAAGACCCCGCTCCGGTTGTCGCCGAGGCACGAGGGGCGGAAGGAGCAGTAGAGCCGGTCCGGGAAGATCCCCCTCCGCCGATGTTGAAGTACGAGGCACACCCTTGGTGGCCTTGTTCGCCGCGGCGGCGCGTGTCGGGCGGCGCTGCGGCTGCTGGCCCGCCTGCCGCCCCGTCGCGTCCGCGGCCTTGCGAAGGCGCCTCCTTGTTTGAGCCGGAGGACTTGCTGGTGGTGGTGAGCTACCCGAGGATGAAGAAGCGGAGTCGAGGTTCAGCGAGCCGCCTGAGTCTTCGGCAGGATCGCTTGATCCGACGCCCTGCTCGGCGGGCCCACTCGACTCTGCACCTTGCTCAGCGGCCTCGCTTGTCCCGGCAACTTGCCCGGCGAGCTTCCCCGCTTTGAGGAGCTCTTCCTCCTCGGCAAGACTTACCGATTCCGCTGCATCCGCCTCCTCCACAGTATATCCAAACTCGCTCGCGGCCCTAGCTGCAGCTACCTCCTCCAACCTGGTGGCAATATATGCCATCTCCTGGTCGGTGGTGTCGCGGGTGAGGCCCCTCTTCTCGTCGGGTTTGATTGGCAACTCCACCAGGTTGTCGAAGAACGTCTGCACGGCTTCGTCAGAAGGTTCCCGCCAAGTGGGGTCGATCCCGTGCGAATCACACAACGGCATCGCCGCGCGGATGGCGCTGAGCGACGAGTTGTTGCACAACGGAACTACGCCCTGAGGCAACGCGAACCACTCCGGATGGGCGGAGTCGTACTTGAATAGCGCTTGGAGCATTGCGCTGAGCTCCAAGATAGTGAAATTATAGTTGAGGCCTAGGCGCAGCCTCATAATGTCTGCCGCGTTATCAAACTCCCAAGTAGCCCTCTTCCTCTCCTGCAAGGGAGCGATGCTGCGGCGAAGAAAGTCTGCCCCGACAGCACCTACAGTGATCTTGGCTTGCCGGAGGCGAAGAATCCTAGTGGTGGCTATCTTCAGCTTGTCGTCCTCAGGGGCCAGGTCAATCCAGTCATTGCCGCGTACTACTGCAACTTGGCGCCGGGAAGTGAACTGCTGCGGGTCATCCTCCATAATCCAACACCAGTTGGCCCTCCACTCATCCCACTTGTCGCGGAGCTCCGCCATCAAGTAAGCCTCTTTCATATGGAGCCTAAAGATCCAAGAGATTCCGCCGGACTGAGGAGACCCAGATTCGACTCGAGGAATGAAGTAATGGCGGAAGAGGGCTACATTGGGGTAAACTCCGACGAAATTTTCGCACAGATGTGCAAAAATGGCCATGGTCAAGACGACGTTCGGGGTGAAGTCAAGGAGATGAAACCCGTAGGTATTCATGATATCGCAGAAGAACTCCGAGAAGGGCGGGCAGAGCCTGCAGTAGAAGAATAGAGCAAAAAAGGCATAGCCGCCCGGGAACATATCGCAGGCCACGGCGGGGAGTACCTTGGTGCGTGGATGCGCCTTTGTCTCCCTCGACCAGCAGAGATAGAAGGTGTCCTTCAGCTCCTCAGCACTAAGCCTCGGCGGGAAGACCGCCATCTTCTTCCGCATTGCTACTAGCTTCAGCGCCTTGGCGGACTTCGCGGCCTTCGCCCTGTCGCCCTTCGGGGCCATGGCGGGGATGGCGGGGGAAGTCGACGGCGCCGGAGATGCTGGCGGCGGCGGAGGGAGGCGGAGCGCTGCTCTCTTTCGACCTTTGGGGAGGAGGGGAGCGGCGGGGGTTTCTGGAGGATGAAGAAGCAACGGGCGAATGGAAGGAACTGCCCCGGTTTCCCCTGCTTTTAAGGGGGGAGAGGGGGACGTTCCGCATTTTCCCATTAAAGAAACAGGCCACGATCTCTCCCACGACGCCGCAATCGACGCGTGCCGTTAGGGAGGGGCGCGGTGGATACGGAGTGGGATACGGAACACCGCGGGCCGCGCGTGCCCGTGCACTATTTTGGGCCTGGCCCAACAGCGCTCGACACCGTGTATGGCCCAGGCCCGGGGGCTCCTGTCGGTGTACTAAAGTAGGGGTACCTTAGTATCCCGAACTTGTACACGGGCAGTAGCAGCGTCCCGAGGCAGGGCTTGCCGCGCGACCGCCAAGGCCCACTGTGGTTCCTTTGGAGCCATTCAAGGACAAAGTATTCAAGTTAAAGAAACAAGACCCCGGCAAGAGGAGCTTGCCGGGAAGGCCAAAACATGGCATTTCAAGAGACTTGCCGCGACGCGCCATGCGTCCCGGCAAGGCCAGGGGAGCGACAAGCTTACGGGCGCGACAAGGTAGCAGCCGCGGCAAGGCGCTTGCCGCGACAAACTTCCACTAGGTACCCAAGCTCCAGCGCATCCGCCCACGCATCGCCCTGGGGCCCTTCCAGGCGCACGTGGCGGAAGGTTGTGCAGCCTGGGGTACACGATGGCAAGCTGCGATGACGAGGCCACCGTCGTGGCGGACGGAGGCGACCTGACGGACGCTTTTTGCACTGTTCGGGGCGACGGCGACGGGCATTTAATGCCCTTGTCCCCTGCCGTCAGGGTTAGGTATAGAGCACTATGCAAACACTGTTCCAACTACCACCCATTTTACGTTTTTACCCTCTCCTACGTTGCCACCTGTCGGAGACCCCTTTGACCTATAAAAGGAGGCCCACGCGCAACGTAGAAGGGGTTCGGACCATCGATCACTCTCACGCTCGGTACTGCTAGCGGCAAGCACTGTTGCTCTTTTCGCTCCCGAGCTTAGAACGCAATACAAACCAAGGCAGGAGTAGGGTTTTACGCATCCGTGCGGCCCGAACCTGGGTAACTGCTCGGGTGCTCGCCTCGATCCACTCTTTGTGCATCCTCCGCCCCCTTGCCGTACCGAAAAGGGGCTCCAGTCCCATAGGTGTTCGTGGGCGATCAGTTTCCCCGACAAAACTCAACTTGTGCTTGAGCCAAACACAAGAGAAAAACTTCAAGGCCAAAAACCAAGCTTGAGAAGACACACCAACTTTGGCCAGAAAGGATTTTAGAAGGGTTTTAAGAGAAGATCAAATAACCCCCTTCCAAAAAGGCCAAAAGTTTGGAAGAAAAACCAACTCAAAAATTTGGGGTGTTACATTACTGGAGGAGGAAAATCCTCGTGCCCCAATTTCACACTCAACAAGGTAACCCTGAAGTGCCCAGCAGGGATCGACTGGCTGTGGAACATGAGTTCCAAGGGCTTCGTTATCACCCCCTTTCCCACGTCCACCATCTGGCCTTTGATCAAGTAGAGTACGGTGCACGGGGTTTCATCGGCCCGCAAACACATGTCTACGACGTAAAACATCCAAAATGCAAGGAAAATGGAATATACTAGATATATATATATATATATATATATATATATGTTGGTGCGACATGTAATTACCGTGAGGGCGTCGAGCTCAGCAAAAGACGAAGGCCCGCCTAGCACGCCAGAGACTGAGGATAGACTGCAATGAGCAAGTGCGGGTGCGGGTGAGAGCAGGCCGACTGCGTGAGCAGGTGATGGCGCGGTGGTGTTATTCACGGACTTTCTCGCGATGAAACTGGGACCAAGTGAGTAGCAAAATCATTTCTGCAGGCAGTTACAGCTGCATTGACTGTCTGCAGTAACAACTCATTTTTCTCCTCGGCTGTTTTCTTCGTGTCCTCAGCTTCTTTTTTCTCGAACGCAAGCTTCACCTTCTCGTCGATGTCTGCCTGACTAAACTTATTTTTCTGCTTCTTGGCCCCCGGGCCCTTGTTGTAAAACACCTTCCACATGGCACCATCTTCGGCGCCGATCACACGTCCTTATTGTGGCCGCTGGCGCAGTTGGAGTCCCTTAAGTTCGTTCAAGGCCCGGTTAAGAGGGGTGTCCCACTTGGGCCTCATTGGAGAAGTAGGGCTTTCGGCTGCAAGCTGGTGTTGCTTCTCCTACAAAACTACCGTGAACCGTTCACGAATGTGTAGTCGGCTTGATCTGGAGCTAAACGTAAGATGGTAAAAGAATAATTACCAGTATTTTTATCAATCTCCTCCTGATATGGTCCATGTAAAAAACTTCTTTTCATTGTCCCACTTGTAGCGGGCCCTGATGAAGTCACGCTCCAAGGGGTTGGTGAACTTCGCGAAGTGGTCTGGGATACCTGCGGCTTCACGTTCCGCGTCCTCCTTATCCCATATGGGCCTTTTATCGAGGTAGCCACAGCTTCCGAGGTGATGCTTCCCCATGTTCCTTTGCTGAAGGCTCTTGAATTTCGCAGCCTTAGCATTGGCTGCCTCGGTAGCGCAAGTGTCCTTGAATTTCGCAGCCTTAGCCGGCGCCATCGGTGTCGATGTCGGCGTCGGTACCATCATCGAGGCCGACTTGTGAGCCTTGATTGTGCTTAGCAGAGAAAAATCGAGGTACTCTTGATCACCCTCAAAATCCATATCGTCTACATCTTGGTCACAGGGCCTGGTTTCTTCGTTGTTTGACATGTTTCCTATGAATAAGTCTCCTCGTTTAATTATAAAAATATAAGAAAATGAGAAATTACATAAAACAAGATCTATGTTTGCCGGAATGCTGTTTCCCAGCAACTCCCGGCACTCGATATGCCTACTTTCTAGCACAAGTCATGCCAAAATTCATGGAAAATTTCGGCATGACCTTTGCTAAAAAGTGGACATATCGAGCGCCTGAAATTCACCGGAATAGAAATGAATCAACATTCCGGCGAAACATAGGCCACTCGGATCATTTACCCTGCACATAATCATCATTTTCCAAATATGACATGTCCAAAACATCACATGTCCAAATGACATGTCCAAATTCCAAATATGACATGTCCAAATCACATGTCCAAATCACATGTCCACTTCAAATTCGCATATAAAAGGAAGAAAAATATAGACCTTGAAGAAAAATGCAGGAAGTCATTTTTCTTCACAATATTTGAAACTAAATTCAGCCTACCTAAATTTGCAACTAATATGTCCTAGGTTTCATACTAATTCTAATTAACTAACTAGCCTAGGGTTCATACTATTTCATATTAACTAGCAGTAAATAGCAGAGAAGAGGGGAGGGGAGAGGGCTTACAGAAGGCAGAGAGAGATATGGGGTCAGGGAGGTGGAGCGGCATCGAGGCAAGGTGGGGTAGGGGAGACGACACGATACTGAGGGTCGCCGGGGTTGGGGAAGAGGGGGGCGAGCGCCGGGGTGGGGGCGAGCGCCGGGACGGGGCCGAGCGTCGGGGTCGGGGGCGAGCGCAGGGGCGTGGCAAGGGCAAGGCTCTGGCAGTGACGACGACACGTGGGGAAGACATAGTGGGGATTTGGGGGGAAAGCAGAGGCGAGAAGAAGCAGAGAGTTGTGATTTGGGGGGTTATGTTGAGGTATCAGTAGTGCGTTCTGGCAAAACGCGCTACTGCTATTACAAGTAGCTATAGCATGTTTATACAGGCAGCGCTACGGCTAACTTGACTAGCTATAGCGTTTGTTGAGAAAATCGCTACTGCTATAACTAGTACCTATAGCATTTTTCCTATTTGTTTCTTCTATTTTCTTTTCCTTTATTTTCTCTCCCTGTTCTTTTCTTTTCTTTTCCTTTTTTCCGAGAGCAGTGAACGAAGGGAAGGTGATAATATGTATATAACTAAGGCAATATATATTGCATCATTTGACGGTTAAGTATGTATAAAAAATAGGAACATATATATTAATTTGACCCATGCGTAAGTTAAGTGTGTACACAAAATAGGAACATATATATTACATCATTTGACCGATAACGGTTCCTTGGTTGTTTTCGTTTTTGAGTGAGCTTCTTTCTGCTACCTCTTGAGCTTGCGTTGTATTTCCTCAAAGAGGAAAGGGAGATGCAGCATAGTAGCGTAAGTATTTCCCTCCGTTTTTTAGAACCAAGGTATCAATCCAGTAGGAGACCACGCGCCAGTCTCTCGCACCTGCACAAACAAATAGGAACTTCGCAACCAACGCGATAAGGGGTTGTTAATCCCTTTACGGTCACTTACGATAGTGAGATCTGATAGAGATGATAGTTTGATATTTTTGGTATTTTTGGATATAAGAACAAAAAGTATGACTCTATATGAATGCCTCCGGCGGTGTACCGGGATGTGCAATGAATGAAGAGTGACATGTATGAAAAATTATGCATGGTGGCTTTGCCACAAATACGATGTCAACTACATGATCATGCATGGCAATATGACAATATGAAGCGTGTCATATGAACGGAACGGTGGAAAGTTGCATGGCAATATATCTTGGAATGGCTATGGAATAACCATGATAGGTAGGTATGGTGGCTGTTTTGAGGAAGGTATATGGTGGGTGTATGGTACCGGCGAAAGTTGCGCGGTACAAGAGAGGCTAGCAATGGTGGAAGGGTGAGAGTGTGTATAATCCATGGAGTCAACATTAGTCATAAAGAACTCATATACTTATTGCAAAAATTTACGAGTCATCAAAACAAAGCAATCAACGCATGCTCCTGGGGGGAGGTTGGTAGGAGTTAACCATCGCGCGCCCCCGACCTCCACACAAAGGTTGACACTCTACAAATACCTCATGCTTTAACTTAGTCACATAACGGTTCACCATACGTGCATGCTACGGGAATCACTAACCTTAACACAAGTATTTCTCAATTTCATAATAACTCCACTAGCATGACTCTAATATCACTATCCTCATGTCTCAAAACAATTATCAAGCATCCAACATCTCTTTCTATTCGATGCACTTGATGTGAATTTTTTTACTACATTGACATTGGATGTTTATCATGTGAAGACTAGTTTCTTTAGCCTAAACACTTTACCATGCTGTTTTAATAGACTCTCAAATAGATCTAAGTGAAGCACGAGAGTTCAAAAATTTCTACAAAATATTACCACCACCATGCTCTAAAAGATATAAGTGAAACACTAGAGCAAAAACTATTCAACTCAAAAGATATAAGTGAAGCACATAGAGTGTTCTAATAATTTCTAGGACATATTTAAATCTCTCAAGTAGGTGTGTCCAGAAAGGATGATTGTGGCAAGCTAACAAGCAAAGACTCGAATTATACAAGACGCTCCAAGCCAAACACATAGCATGTTGCGAATAAAAATATAGCTCCAAGTATAGTTACCGATGGATGAAGACGAAAGAGGGGATGCCTTCCGGGGCATCCCCAAGCTTAGGATTTTGATTATCTTGAATTTACTTGGGGTGCCATGGGCATTCCCAATCTTAGGCCTTTGCCACTCCTTGTTCCATAGTCCATCAAAGCAATACTCAAAACTTGAAAACTTCACAACACAAAACTTAGACAAAAATTCTCGTGAGCTCCGTTAGTAAGAGAAAGCAAACCACCACTCAAAGGTACAGCAAGGAATTAATTATTTGTTTATATTGGTGTTAAAACTACTGTACTCCAAGTTCTTTATGGTTCATATCCTCCAATATTACTCATAGATGCTTCGGAATAAGCAAACAACACACGAAAAACAGAATCTGTCAAAAACAGAACAGTCTGTAGTAATCTGCTGGGTTCGCCAACTTATGGAACTCCAAAAACATCAAACTAAATTGGTAAATTTGCGCAATTTGTCTACAAATCAGCAGCAAAAATAATCAACTAAAAATCATGCTCCAGTAAAATCTGAAGACTACTTTAGCGAGCGGTAATGATTCTGTTTTTCACAGCAAGATCATATAAACTTCACACAAGTCTTACTTGGCACAAACACTAAACAAAACATGAAAACACATCTTATCAGAGGCTAGATGCAATATTTATTCCCTAACATCAACAAAAGCAAAAAACATAAAATTTGGTTGCCTCCCAACAAGCGCTATCGTTTTACGCCCCTAGCTAGGCACGATACAAGATAGATCTAGGTATTGCCATCTTTGGAAGGCAATCCATAAGTGGCTCTCATGATAGATTCATATGGTAATTTGATTTTATTTCTAGGAAAGTTTTCCATACCTTTCCTTGACGGAAATTGGAATCTAATATTTCCTTCCTTCATATCAATAATTGCATAAATCGTTCTTAGGAAAGGTCTACCAAGAATAATAGGACATGAAGGATTGCAATCTATATCAAGAACAATGAAATCTGCGGGCACATAATTACTATTGGAAAAAATAAGAACATCATTAATTCTTCCCATAGGTTTCTTAATAGTGGAATCCGCAAGATGCAAATTTAAAGAACAATCATCAAGCTCATGGAACCCTAGCAAATCAAACAAAGTTTTTGGGATAGTGGAGACACTAGCACCCAAATCACACAAAGCATAGCATTCATGATCTTTTATTTTTATTTTGATAGTAGGTTCCCATTCATCATCAAGCTTTCTAGGTATAGAAACTTCCAACTCAAGTTTTTCTTCATAAGATTGCATCAAAGCATCAACTATATGTTTAGTGAAAGCTTTATTTTGACTATAAGCCTGCGGAGAATTTAGCACGGATTGCAACAAGGAAATACAATCAATCAAAGAGCAATTATCATAATTGAATCCCTTGAAATCCAAATTAGTGGGTTCATCGCTATGCAAAGTTTTAATCTCTTCGATCCCACTTTTAACAATTTTAGCATCAAGATCTAAAAACTCCGAATCATTGGGACACCTTAAAGCAGAATCATCTCCAATCCTATTCTCATCAAGATTAATACTAGAAAACAAGGATCTAATAGGAGACACATCAATAACATTCACATCTTCATCTTTATTTTCACGATAACTAGAAGAACACGATTTAATATAATCTTTTCTTTTAGCATGCATTCTAGCGGTTCTTTCTTTGCATTCATCAATGGAAATTCTCATGGCTTTGAGAGACTCATTGATATCATGCTTAGGTGGGATAGATCTAAGTTTCAAAGAATCAACATCATGAGTAATTCTATCCACACTTCCAATTCATCAACTTTAAGCAATTTCTCTTCAAGCATAGCATTGAATTCTTTTGCGAGATCATAAACTCCTTAACACTAGTTTCAAATTCAGAAGGCATCTTTCCATAAGAGTTGTTATAGGAATTACAAAATTATTAGACGAATTACGAGGAAAAGGCCTAGGATTAAAATTACCTCTATAAGCATTGTTACCAATATTATTCCTACCAACAAAATTCACATCCAAAGATTCATTGTTATTCTCAATAAAAGTGGACAAAGGCATATCATTAGGATCAGAAGAAGCACTCTTAGCAGCAAACAATTTCATAAGTTCATCCATCTTTCCACTCAAAACACTAATTTCTTCGATAGCATGCACTTTTTTACTAGTAGATCATTCGGTGTGCCATTGGGAATAATTAACCATAATATTATCTAGGAGTTTGGTAGCTTCACCTAAGGTAGTTTCCATGAAAGTGCCTCCGGCGGCCAAATCTAAAAGATTTCTAGAAGCAAAATTCAAGCCAGCATAAAAGTTCTGAATAATCATCCATAGATTTAAACCATGTGTAGGGCAATTACGTATCATTAATTTCATTCTCTCCCAAGCTTGTGCAACATGCTCATGATCTAGTTGCTTAAAATTCATAATATCGTTTCTAAGAAATATGATCTTAGCAGGAGGGAAATACTTAGAGATAAAAGCATCTTTGCACTTATTCCATGAATCAATACTATTTCTACGCAAAGAGGAAAACCAAGTTTTAGCACGATCTCTAAGTGAAAACGGAAATAACTTCAATTTAACACTATCGTTATCTGTATCCATTTTCTTTTGCATATCGCACAAATCAACAAAGTTGTTTAGATGAGTAGTGGCATCTTCACTAGGAAGGTCGGAGAATTGATCTTTCATGACAAGATTCAACAAAGCAGCATTGATCTCACAAGATTCAGCATCGGTAATAGGAGCAATCGGAGTGCTAATAAAATCATTAAGTATTGGAGAAGTCACACAATTTGGTATTGTTCTGAGCCATAGTGACAAGCAAGCAATCCTACACACACAAGCAAACAAGAGGCAGGCGAACGGTAAACACACGGCAGAAGAAGGGAAAATAAAACGGCAAGGGTGAAGTGGGGGAGAGGTAAACGAGAGGCAAAAATGTAATGCGAAGGATAAGGGTTTGTGATAGGTACTTGGTATATGACTTTTGCGTAAGCCTCCCCAGCAACGGCGCCAGAAATTCTTCTTGCTACTTCTCGAGCTTGCGTTGTATTCCCTCGAAGAGGAAAGGGTGTTGCAGCACAATAGCGTAAGTATTTCCCATAGTTTTTGCGAACCAAGGTATCAATCTAGTAGGAGACCACGCGTGAGTCCCTTGCACCTGCACAAACAAATAAGAACTTCGCAGTCAACGCGATAAGGGGTTGTCAATCCCTTTACGGTCACTTACGAAAGTGAGATCTGATAGAGATGATAGTTTGATATTTTTGGTATTTCTGGATATAAGAACAAAAAGTAAAAGCGGAAAAGTAAAGTACATTGTAGATTGATATGTTGAGAATAGACCCGAGGGCCATAGTGTTCTCTAGTGGCTTCTCTCATGATAGCGATATTCTACGGCGGGTAAACAAATTACTATCGAGCAATTGATAGAAAAGCGAATAATTATGAGACTATCTAGGCATGATCATTATATATAGGCATCACGTCCGAGACAAGTAGACCGAAACTGTCAGGAATCTGCGGGATTGAAGCTAATCCGGAGAAGATCAAGGCGATCACATCCTTGGCTAAACCGGCGTGTATCAATGATGTCCAGCGCGTGGCAGGCCGCATTGCAGCACTGAGTCGGTTCATCAGCCGTTTAGGAGAGAAGGCAATCCCGCTCTATCAGATGATGAAAAAGACGGACCGGTTTGTCTAGAGTGATGCTGCAAACGCTGCGTTCGAGGATCTGAAGAGGAAATTGGCAGAACCACCAGTCCGTGCTGCCCCAGTTGACAATGAGCCGCTGCTGTTATACGTGGCCGCCAATGCACGTGCAGTCAGCGTGGCCATTGTGGTGGAACGCAAAGAGGCATGCAAAGAATATCCGGTTCAACGGCCGGTTTACTACATCAGTGAGGTACTCATTGAGTCGAAACAGAGGTATCCACACTGGCAGAAGCTGGTATATGGTGTATTCATGGCAAACCGGAAGTTGAAGCACTATTTCCAGGGCCACCCAATCACTGTTGTCAGTCCAGCTCCGTTATGGGATATAATCCAGAACAGAGAAGCCACTGGCAGGGTGGCGAAGTGGGCTATTGAACTTAGCCCGCACGGATTAAAGTATGTGCCCCGCACTGCTATAAAGTCCCAAGCACTGGTGGATTTCATTAATGATTGGACAGAGTTGCAAGCACCTGAGGAGAAGCCGGATTATACATACTGGACTATTCACTTTGACGGTTCAACACAATTGGAGGGCTCGGGGGCTGGAGTCGTATTAACTTCCCTGCGAGGTGATAAGTTCTGTTACGTCCTCCGTTTAATGTTCCCTTGTACTAACAATGCTGCTGAGTATGAAGCTCCCCTCCATGGTTTGCGGATGGCCAAGGAGATTAACTTGAGCCGGGTTAAGTGCTTTGGTGATTCAGATCTGGTGGCACAACAAGTATCGGGCAAATGGGACTCCAAGGATCCGCTCATGGCAGCATATCGACGAGAGGTAGACGCAGTCGCAGGATACTTCAAGGGATATCGGGTGGATCACGTAGACCGGCGAAAAAATGAAGCAGCCGATGCCTTAAGCCGGCTGGGCTCTCAGCGTAAACCGGTTCCACCTAATACTTTCTTGGATGAATTGCATAATCCATCAGTATAGATACCTTCAGAGGAGGACTTGGCTGTTCCTGATCCGGAAGTACAGTTGGTTGCAGCACTTCACGTCATTCCAGATTGGACACTCCCTTACTTGACGTACATGAGCCAAGGTGAGTTGCCAGAGGACGAAGTCGAGGCCCGGCAGATAATCCGGCGGTCTAAGTCTATGACTATCATCAATGGAGAACTTCATCACCGCAGTGTTTCTGGGGCGTTTCAACGGTGTGTCTCATCAGAGGAAGGCTGCGATATTCTTCGAGAGATTCATGAAGGAGATTGTGGTCATCACGCCGGTTCAAAATCCTTGGTAGCTAAAGATTTCCGTCATGGATTCTACTGGTTGACGGCTCACGCCGACGCAGAGGACTTGGTCAGAAAATGTGATGCTTGCCAAAAAAAATCTCGGCGTGCTCATGTACCGGCGCAGGAGTTGAGGATGATTCCAATTACCTGGCCGTTTGCGACTTGGGGGCTTGACATGGTTGGACCCTTTAAAAGATCCCAAGATAAGAAAACCCACCTATTGGTAGCAGTGGACAAATTCACAAAGGGGGTTGAAGCAGAGCCTGTCAGTAAGTGTGATGCGGCAACAGCGGTTCAGTTCATCAAAAAGGTTATTTTCCGGTTTGGCTTTCCACACAGCCTTATAACTGATAATGGCACCAACCTATCTAAAGGAGATATGGAGGAGTTCTGTCAAAGAGAACATATTCGCCTTGATGTATCGTCCGTAGCTCACCCTCAGTCCAATGGCCAGGCTGAGAGAGCCAACCAAGAGATCTTAAGAGGCATCAAGCCCCGGCTTATGGTTCCGTTGCAAAGAACACCGGGTTGCTGGGTAGAAGAGTTGCCTTCTGTCTTATGGAGGATCAACACTACACCTAACAGATCTACATGGTACACGCCTTTCTTCATGGTGTACGGTGCTGAAGCGGTCCTCCCTAGTGATATCCGGCATGACTCACCACGGGTGGCGGCCTATGTTGAAGCGGATAATGAACAAGCAAGACAAGACAGCTTGGACCGGCTAGACGAGGAACGGGACACGGCGGCAGCACGATCATCGATTTATCAACGAGACCTGCGCCGGTACCACAGCCGCCGGGTTAGGACCAGGACGTTTCAGGAGGGAGATCTAGTGCTCCGGCTCATCTAGGACCAGACAGATATGCACAAGCTATCCCCACCTTGGGAAGGGCCCTTCGTGGTCAGCAAAAATTTGCACAACGGATCATACTACCTTGTCGACGTTCGAGAACATAAGGACTCACGTACGGCAGAGGAGGAGACCAAGCGGCCGTGGAACATCGCTCTTCTTCGACCCTACTACACTTGAGCCATTGGCTCCGGTTTATGTACAATGTATATATTATGATTAATAAAATAAACTGGCGCCCCCGGTATACCGGGGAATCAGCCATCTTTTTCGCAAAAGAGTATCACATGGGGTCTTCGAAAGAAGCCTTCCATGGCCTCTTAAGCCGACGCCCTTGACAGAATCAAGGAATCAACCATGTTCTTTACACAAAGGAGTATCACATGGGGGTTTTCAAAGAAGCTTTCCATGGCCTCCTAAACCGGCGCCCTTGACAAATCAAGGAATCATCCGTGTTATCTATACAAACAAGAGTCACATGGGGGCTTCCGCGGGCAAGGAAGTTTCACATGGTCTCTTGAGCCGGCGGCGGTATGAAGCCCATCATAAGAGCACTGCTCTGGTTGCTTCGACAATTTCCACATGATGATGAGGGGTAAAAGAGGGTTTGATGCCTAGCACAACTCAAACATATGCCCCGACGAGCAAACGGCTCACACACTCCCTGGGGGCTCTCAGCGAGTTGAATACCTTTGTAGTGAACATGGCTTGGAAGCCCGGTGCATGCACCTAAAACCCCGGATTAACCTACCTGCATCAAGTAAATCACGCCGTCCAGGTAAACCTGGTATGACCCGTCGAACCTGTCACAAGTCAATCCTTCGGGACCCTGAACTTGGTCATGTTAAATTGACGGTCATCGAGTTGATTACCCAAAGACAAAATCTTTACGAGATTTTGAAACATTGGGTAGCTATGTACATCGATGATTTGGTTAAGGATTGCGGAGCATCTTGACAGGCTTTGCTAAAATTGTTAATGACAGTAGCCTGGCAGCTCATAAAAAGCCTCGAATTTGGAGCCTGGCAGCTCGTAAAAAGCCTCGACTACATGGTCTTATTTGCCCCAAAACCTTATTTTTTATTTTTCTGTTTTCACAAATTTTTGTCTTCAAGGTCATTGGTTTTTTAACCAAGTCCATTGATGCGAGACTGGACAACTACACGGTTGACCATACGTCTACAGAGTTAAAAGTCTGGGTCATGAACACCAGCGAGAGTTAAACCGGCGTTCACCGTAACCCAGATTAGTCATCATGCTAAACCGACAAGAGAGCCAAAGGGCTTCATCGGCACCCGCGCTTTAAATTATTCCTACCGGGTTAAGGTCTACAAGCACACTTAATCACAGGTATGGTATATGTGTGTGTTTTATATGCAGTTCAAAATATTTATTTGAAACATGTATCAGGGCAGTATAATCCGTCTGGCGGTAAACTGCCAGGACATCTTTTAGCTTTGTTCATGCAGACGCAGGTAATATAAACTGTTAAAGCATTGCAAGCAAGAGATAAATTGGGGATTGCCAATCAAAGTAATACCATAACAGTGGGACAAAGGCAGTATCTCAATTATTCTATTACAAGGCACTTGCACGCCTAAAAGAATCAAAGTTTCTTGAAAAGTGTTCAGCATCTTAAAGTTAAACCGGAGCTGGTTTAGGATTCTTCCTCAGCACGCTGTGAAGACTGAGGGTCAGCTTGCTCCGGATCTTCGTCGACTTCTGGAAGCTGCTGGAAATCAGGAGCGCTCCAGTCAATCTTGGCAAGGGCACGGAAATACACTTCATCGTTTATACGATCTGACGGATCAATGTCAAGAGCGAAGGTGTGCTTACGAACAGGTGGGATCAGATTTTCGGTGTCATAAACCGGCCGCTCCACCCGCGTATTCTCTAGATCGTAACCCAGATGATACCTTGTTAAATCCGCTTCGTCAGCAAGCTTACTGGCAAGAGGGCGCATGTCTTTGGTTAAAGAACGTAGATCTTCAGAAGAGAAGGCCGACCTGTCCTCTTTCATGCTAGGATAACCATTCATGGCCTCCACCGGATCAAAATCGGGGACCCATGCCTTGGCCCGGGTTAACGCCATGAGAGAGCCAGCTCGTGCAGCAGATTTCTTTACCTCAACAAGTCGAGCAGGCAAGACAGATAACTTTTCCAGAGTGCCTTGGATGGTGGTCGGCGCCGGTTTATTGTGCGACATGGCACTGATAGCCCTTTGAGCACCGGAGTAGAGCTGCTCCACCAGGGTATAAGCAGCCTTGACTTTCTTTTGAACATCGTCTCCAAGATGAATTATGCGCCTCCCTATATACAATTGGCGAGTTAAACCGAAGCAGAATAAGATTGCAAGGATGCAAACATACGAAGACATGTACTCACCGAAGATAGCAGATGTCATGTCATCTATATGTTGTTTCAACCCGTATAGCTCCTGCTTCACCGGGTTAAGAGCAGCTTCAGCATCTTTTGCTCTCTTTTTAGAGCAGCCCTTTGCACCTCCCATATGGACCGCTCCGCTTCAAAATCTTTCTTGAGTTTTCCCATGCTAGCTAGAGCAAGGACAAGTTCCTCCTTAGTTTTGGTTGAAGCAGTTTCATGGAAGGCCAAGCTATTCCGGAGTTCAGTTGCCTCCGAAGCTCTCCGGTTCAAGTCAGTCTATAGGAGAAGGAAAGTGTTAGAAGAACAGGTCAATCAAAGTCTCAAGCACATAACAAGTTATGCACTCGACACTTGGGGGCTAATGTACAATTGAAGTAAAAGAAGACAACTTTTTCAGACAAGTCCTGTTGGGGGAAACTGTCCTCCCACGAGCACCTATGGGACCGGAGCCCCTTCTACGTTGCGGTAAGGGAGCGGAGGGAGCACGGAGAGCAGATCGAGGAGCACACGCGGGCAGTTTTACCCAGGTTCGGGCCGCGCGGACGCGTAAAACCCTACTCCTGCTTAGGTTGTATTGAGTTTTTGGAGCTCGGGAGCTTGAAGATCTACAGTACTAGCTACACCGAGCGAGAGAGTTGTCTAGTTTTCGAACCTCCTCTACGTTGTGCATGGGCCTCCTTTTATAGCTCAAAGGGGTCACCGACAGGTGTTAACGTAGAGGAGGGTAAAAGTGTAAATTTGGTGGTAGTTGCAACAGTGCATGAACAGTATATGAACAGTGGTCTTCACCTAACTTTGACAATGGGGGACAAGGGCATTAAATGCCCGTCGCCGTCGCCCCCAAAAGCGTCCGCCCATGCTTCTCCGTTCGCCACGGCGGTAGCCTCGTCACCGTGGCTTGCCACCGTGTGCCCCAGGCTGCACAGTCGTCTGCCACGTGCCCCTGGAAGGGCCCCAGGGCGACGCGTGGGCCGATGAGCTGGAGCGCGGGCACACAGTGTAGGTTTCCCCGGCAAGCACCTTGCCGGGGTAGTGATCTTGCCGGGCCCAGAAGCTTGTCGCTCTCCGGGTCCTGCCGGGGCGCATGATGCGCCGAGGCATCTCTTGAGATATGTATTCCTTGGCCTTCCTGGCAAGCTCCTCTTGCCAGGGTCTTGTGCTAAAGTGATAACCTTGAGCCTGGTGCGGCCTTCCCGGCAAGCTCCTCTTGCCGGGGCCTTGATCTTCTGACTTGTATACTTTGTTCTTGAATGGCTTCATAGGGACCAGAAAGGTTCTTGGCGAGCACGTGGTAAGCCCTGCCACGGGAAGCTGCTACTGCCCGTGCACAAGTTGGGGTACTAAGGTACCCCTATCTTAGTACACCGACAGGAGCCCCCGGGCCTGGGCCACACACGGTGCCGAGCGCTGTTGGGCCAGGCCCAAGACAGTGCACGGGCACACGCGGCCCACGGCAAGCCGTATCCCCTTCCGTATCCGCCGCGTCCCTCCCTAACGGCACGCGTCGATTGCGGCGTCGTGGGAGAGATCGTGGCCTGTTCTTTAATGGGAAATGCGGAACGTCCCCCACTTCCCCCTTAAAAGCAGAGGAAGCAGGGGCAGTTCCCTCCATCGTTTTCATTGCGCCTTGATTCTCCAGAAACCCCCGTCGCCCTCCGCCTCCCAAAGGTCGACAGAGAGCCAAGCCCCTCCCTTCCTCCGCCGTCTCCCGCATCCGCGGCACCGTCGACCTCCTCGCCTCTTTCCTCGCCGCCCCCGCCATGGCTCCGAAGAGCGACAAGGCGAAAAGTGACAAGGCCAAGAAGGAGAAGTCCGAGCAGGCGGCGAAGCTGGCAGCCCTGCGGAAGAAGTGCGTGGTCTTCGCGCTGAGGCTTGGCGCGAGGGAGCTGCGGGACAGATACTATTTGTTCTGGGCGAGGGAGACCAAAGCTCATCCCCGCACCAGAGTCCTCCCCGCCGTCGCCGCTGACATGTTCCCCGGCGGGTACTTTTTCTTTGCCGCATTCTTCCATTGTGGTCTGTGCCCTCCGTACTCGGAGTTCTTTTGTGATGTAATGAATACGTATGGCCTCCAGCTCCTAGATTTCACCCCCAACGCCATCCTTACGATGGCCGTTTTCGCACATCTATGCGAAAACAATGTTGGGGTTCATCCAAATGTAGCTCTTTTCCGCCACTTTTTCATGCCTAGAGTAGAGTCCGGTGCTCCCCTCTCTGGCGGCATCTCCTGGATCTTCAGGCTGAACAAGAAGGACGCGTACTTGAAGGGAGAGCTCCGCGGCAAGTGGGAGGAGTGGAGAGCCGATTGGTGCTGGGTGCTGGAAGCTAATCCTGAGCCCTTTACCTCGCCGCGCAAGACTGCCATAGTGCGCGGCAGGGATTGGAGTGAATTGGCCCCGGAGGACAGCAAGCTTCAGATCGCCCTCATTAGGATCATTCGTCTCCGGGTCGCCAATCTGACTGTTGGAGAAGTTGGAGCAGATTTCCTCCGCCGCCGCATCGCCCCTTTACAAGAAAGGAAGAGGCCCGCCTGGGAATTCGGCAATGCGGCAGACATCATGAGGCTGCGCCCTGGATTGAACTACAACTTCACCGTCTTGGAGTTGAAGGGGCTGGTTCGGGAGCTCTTCAAGCATGACCCCGCCCACCCGGAGTGGTTCAAACCTTCCCGGGGAGTGGTGCCGCTGTGTAACAGCACTGCCCGTGATTCCATACGCGCGATGATGCCCGAGTGCGACTCCCATGGCGTCGTCCCCACTTGGCTGGAGCCTCCACCGGAGACCGTGCTGACCTTCTTCGACAACTTGGTCGAGAAGCCCCGCAACGCCGAGGAGAAGAAGGGCCTCACCCGGGATACTACTGACCGGGATGTAGCTTACATCGCCTCCAGGATGGAGGAGGCCGCCGCAGCTGCGGCTGCGGGCGAATTTGGATACACAGTGGAAGAGGCAGAGGCCGCAGACGCAGTGAGTCAAGCAGAGGAGGCGGAAATCCTCAAGCTGCTGAAGATTGCGCCCGAGGAGTTTGCCGGGGAGCCTTCCGTGAAGCTTGCCGGGACGAGCGAGGTTGCCGGGGGGAGCGAGGCTGCCGGGCATGGCACTGAGTCCAGCGGGCCTGCCGAGGAGGAGGAGGACGCCGAGGCTGGAGATTCCGATGAAGACTCTGGTGGAACTCTGAATCTTGACGACGATGCCTCCTCATCCTCGGAGAACTCTCCACCTCCGCCAAGCCCTCCGCAGCAACCGAAGAAGCGCCTCCGCAAGGCAACTGAGACGGCGAGGCCGCAGGCGCCTCGACAGCAACCGACGCGCCGTGCGACGCGTGCCACCAAGGTGAGCGAAGTCGTCAAGGAGGCGCCCCGTGCTCGAGCGCCAAGCGGAGGGGGATCTTCCCGGAGCGGAACGGGTGCTCCTTCTGCCCCTCGGTCCTCGGCGACGACGGGGGCTGGGTCTTCGCAGCCCACAGCCCCGGAGCCTGCCAAGCGCCCGAGGGAGCCTTCTCCTCTAGCTCCTCGCGCGGGAGCACACCAGGCGGAGTTTGACTTCTCCGCCCTCAGCTCCGACGAAGAGGAAGAGGAGTAAGTACTTGCAATTCTTTTAGTTCCTTTGATTTTGTCTTGATTTTCCTTGCTTGGTTCTGATCTTGCTTTTGTTTCCAGGACCTTGACCCAGCGGATGGCGAAGAGGGCCAAGATCCCCGTGGTCACCATCGAAGACGATGAGCCTGCCGCAGCGACGGAGGATGCGCCAGCGGCAGACTTGCCGGACCAGCCTGCTGCTCCGAGGAGCAGCCCCCAGCGCAGCCCCCAGCAAAAGTCTGGTATTTATCTTTCTGCTTGACGGGTGCGCTTGAGGTTATCATTTTGGTTAATGTCTTGTTGTCTTGTGCAGAAGTGGAGCCGCAGCCCCCGACGAGCCAAGGGCGAGTACCCCGCCAAGGGTGAGCAGCCCAACAAGGGTGAGCACCCCGCCAAGGGAGGGCGCAGGCGACCCTCCGCCAGCAGGGGCCACTACTCCGCCGCCAAGGGAGAATTCCCCGGCGAGGGACCCCGTCGTCAAAGAAGTCCGCGAAGGTAAACCTTGCAACTTCTTCTTCTTGGATTCGTCTTTTTGGATATTTGCTTGATTCTTTCTTTTCTTTTTCTTCTGGTAGATCCTCCTGCACCGGAGCGGATGGAAACAGAGACCACCGGCGAGGAGGGCGTGCATGGCGACGGCGGCAACGCCACTACTACCGAGGAGGTGGCTGGAGCTGACGAGCCGGCCGTCGAGGAGACCGCCCCAACCGCCGATGCCGCGGCTGGGGAAGGGACCGGCGACCATACCGCTGGCCCGGAGGCTACGGGAGCGCCGGACGCTGCACCGGCCGCCGACCCCTCCGCCTCCGCGGACCGGTCGGGCGTCTACTTGGAGGCCGCCAACGGGGTCTTTATTCAAGTCCCGTGGGCGTCCTCGTCTCGGGCACCCGCGGAGGGAGAGACCTTTGACGGAGAGGTCCTCGCCTCCGCCGGATTGAAGGTTGTTGAAGCGCCCGGCAGCAGCGACGAGCCCGAAGAGGAGAGACTCCTTCATCGGCTCCTGGCCTTGTACCGGGCCAGGCAGGCGAAGTTGGAGTCTCGGGAGGCTCTCGCCGCCAAGGCTGGAGCTGACTTGGAGAAGCGCGCTGCGGAGCTCCGCGCCGCCAACCAGGCGGCCCTCCGCAACTTGGCGGAGGAGCGTGAAGAGCTTGCCGGGGCGCAGCAAGCCTTCCTCCTTGAAAAAGCTGAGGCCGAGGAGCAGCAACGATTGGCCGCCGAGGAGCTGTCTCGGCGGGAAGGAGTACTCAACCAGCGTAAGGTCGACCTCGATGCCCACGAGGACGACCTCGCCGCCCGGGAGCAGGCCATTGGCGGGGCTCTGAAGGAGGCGAGGAACGCCGCAGCCGCCGCAGAGACCGCCAAGAAGGATCTGGAGGCCAAGGTGGCGCAGACGGAGCTGTACCTGAAGGCGAGCGAGGAGAGGGTCACTGCGCTCAACGTGGAGCGGGAGAAAGACGCACACACCAACTCTGAGCTGCAGGTACGTCTCTCCGAGAAGGGCAAAGAGCTCTCTGACGCCAGGAACTCCATCGCTGACTTAGAGCTAAAGGTTTCCACCTTGACTGACTCGCTCGACGCCGCCCGGGACCGCGAGACGAAGCTGAAGGACGAACTCCGCAAGGAAAGGGCCTTGGTGGAGAGCGCCGCCGTCTCGGCGAACAACTTCAACCGGGCAATGGAGCAGTGGACTGATGAGCTGGTCACCTCCGCTGCCAATATTGACATGGAGATGATGGCGCTGAGGGCGGAGCATCTCGTGTACTCTCCGGACGAGAGTCTCCCCCACAGCGCCAGGTTGAGTTTGTTCTTCAGGGGAATTGCGCCGGCGCTTGCGCGGCTGCGGGAGAAGATCCCCGTGCAGCTGGCCGACGAGGCGCGTCGGCTCTGCATGGGCACCATGGAGCGGGTCTTATCGAAGATCGTCTACCGCAACCTCGGCATCAACCTCGTCAATGTCCTCCGCTCCTTGTCGCCCGAAGCTGACCAGGAGGCGTTGAAGGCGCATGTTGCCCACATCGTCGCCAAGGTGGGCAAGATCACGAGGCGTGAAGGCGACCGTGTAGATTAGATTCCTTTCTTTCTGCTTCCTTTGCCGCTGCAAAGTATGTTACGGACAAGAATCAGTTAGCATCGCGGCAAGTTATCTTTGTAATATACAATCTTATTTCGAGCAACCAATGCAGTGTTATCTCCCTTGCTTTGGTCCCTTCACTTTGTATGCATCCCACCCTACGTTTTTAGGGAACTTGCCGGCAAAGGACCCTTGCCGCGAGTGCTGAGTGCTGGACTCTTAGCAGCCTGCTGGCAATACCTTTGCCGGCAAGAAACCTTGCCGCAGCTAGTCACAGCACACTTAGGTTGCTGAGCGAACTCAAAAACGAAGTAAGGGCGCGACACTTGTCGCAGCTCACTTAAGTCGTTGAGCGTGCTCGAAACAAAGTAACGGTGCGGCTAGCCACGGGTAGGTTCCTCCGCGCACAGGTTTTCCATACAAAGTGTGGTTGTTCAAGGAAGACAACTAAAAAATTTGAAAAGTTTGAAATACTCAAACTTGGGTAACTTAGCTTTCATGGGTTGCTTGCTCCCCAACAAGGCTTCTCTTTCTTGAACAGTACTTGGTTCATGTCTCCATCTCCTTCCCCCCCCCGGCAAACTTGTGTGCGAGGAATACTCCTTCTGCTTAAGAGGGAAAGAAAAAGAGGAGGAAAAACAAGTATAGGGCCTCACGGCTTGCTAGTGCTTACCGGGGATGTGCGTTGCACAAGGTGCCAAACGATGCATGCAAATAACAAAGAAAAACATGGAAATGACAAATAGTGCGAAGCACAAAAGCTTTACTGATGCACGGGATCTGCGCCCGGCTTTGTACAAAGGTTTACATGCAACAGCGGCAAGACTTGTACAAAAGGTGGTTGCCGGAGCGGATCACGGCAACCGCGCCTTATGGGTGAAACTTGCGAAGATGCTCTATGTTCCAGGAGTTGCTCACCGGTAAGCCTTCTTCGGTCTCAAGGCGGACAGCGCCGGGCCTTGTGACTTGTCTCACCCGATAAGGGCCTTCCCACATCGGCGTCAACTTGTTGGAATTCTTGGCGGACTGAACACGCCGAAGAACAAGGTCGCCTTCCTCGAGACTCCTGGCCCTGACCTTGCGGCTATGATAGCGACGCAAGGCTTGCTGGTATCGAGCAGCTCGTACAGCAGCCTGGAGACATTCCTCCTCAAGGAGCAATGCGTCATCTTGTCGCAGTTGCTCTTGCTCGAGCTCATCGTAAGCGAGCACTCGAGGAGATCCATATACGAGTTCCGTGGGGAGAACTGCCTCTGCTCCATAGACAAGAGCAAAGGGTGTCTGTCCGGTGGCTCGATTTGGTGTCGTCCTGATTGACCAAAGAGCCGCCGGCAACTCCTCTATCTAGTTTCTTCCGCACTTGTGCAGCCTGTCGAAGGTTCTTGTCTTGAGTCCGCGCAGCACATCAGCATTGGCCCTCTCCGCTTGACCATTGCTCCTCGGGTGAGCAACAGAAGCGAAGCAGACCTTGGCGCCAAGGTCTTGGACGTACTGCATGAAGGTGCGACTTGTAAACTGTGTGCCGTTGTCGGTGATGATCCTGTTAGGGATTCCGAAACGGCAAACAATCGATCTGAAGAACCTGACTGCTGACTGTGCTGTCACCTTTCTCACTGGTTCCACTTCTGGCCACTTTGTGAAGTTGTCAATTGCTACGTACAAGTACTCAAAGCCCCCGACTGCGCGGGGAAAGGGGCCGAGAATATCGAGCCCCCAGACCGAGAAGGGCCAGGTCAAAGGGATTGTCTGGAGAGCTTGAGCTGGCTGGTGAATTTGCTTGGCATGGAACTGGCACGCTTCACACTTGGTTACTTGTGCAGTTGCATCTTGGAGGGCTTCTGGCCAGAAGAACCCTTGCCGGAACGCCTTCCCGGCAAGTGCCCTTGCGCCAATGTGGTGGCCACATATGCCTCCATGTATCTCTGCCAACAGCTTCTGCCCATCCTCCCTGGAAATGCACTTCAACCTGACACCATTGAGTCTTCTTCTGTACAGTTCATTGCCAACGAACTGGTACATACTTGACTGCCTGGTTATTTTCTCTATCTCTTCTGGCTCGTCGGGAAGTTCTCCAGTTTGCAGAAAACGGACGATTTGCTGTGCCCATGCTGGAGCCTGAGGCTCAACAACAAGGACTAAAGGCATGAGGGCTGCTGTGGGAACCTCAGCTTCTACGGCAAGAACCTGCGGCTCTGCCGGAGCTGATGGTCCCCCGGCAAGCCTGCCGGGGCAAGGCTTGTCGGGAACGCCTGCTTCAACTGTACAGACCCTTGGATCTGCAGGAGCAAACTGTTCCTCAGCATCTTGGCTGTTGATCTTGGGGACCTTGGCGGCGGCTTCGGGAAGATCCGCTGGCAAGTAGTCGCCGGAGACCAACTTTCTCTTCTTGTTTTGCCCAACTGATGGTGTAACGGATGGCTGAGTTAACTTGAGCACGAAGGTCCCTGGTTCCACAGGTAACTTCATTGCAGCACACTTTGAGAGGCCATCTGCAATATCATTCTGAGCTCTTGGGACGTGCTCCATTTGCAGACCTTCAAAGTGTTCTTCAAGCTTCCTCACTTCATCAACATAAGCTTCCATCAAAGGGCTTTGGTAACTCTTATTCACTTGTCGGACCACCAACTGTGAATCTCCCCGCACAATCAACTTCTTGATCCCAAGCTCGGCCGCAATTCTGAGGCCGGCAAGCAAACCTTCATACTCTGCAGTATTGTTTGTCGCTTGCTCCTTGGGAAAGTGCATCTGGACAACATACTTGAGGTGCTCTCCGGTGGGCGCTATGAGTACCACGCCGGCACCGGCGCCTTGCAGCGAGAAAGCACCATCAAAGTACATTATCCATTCGTTGCTCGCTTCTTGGACGGGGACGCTTGTCTCTGGGACTTCTTCATCTGGCGTTGGGGTCCATTCCGCTATGAATTCTGCCAAAGCTCTGCTCTGTATGGTTGAAGTACTCTCAAACTTGATACCAAAGCTTGACAGCTCCAGTGCCCACTCGACGATCCTGCCTGTTGCTTCGGGATTCTGCAATATCCTCTTCAACGGAAAGCGAGTGACCACCGTTATCTCGTGTGCTTGGAAGTAATGGCGCAGCTTCCTTGAGGCCATGAGGAGGCCGAAAAGCAACTTTTGCACCCCAGAGTATCTTGATCTAGCCCCCTGCAGAAGGGAACTTACGAAATACACTGGGCGCTGCACCATCTTCCTTCGCACTTCACCTTGTTCCTGCGCAGACTTGTCCTTGTCGGGGCCAGAGCTTGTCGGGGAAGCCCCCTGCTTGTCGCTGGATTCGCTTACCGGGGATGTGGGTTCCTCATCTGCCTCCCTCTCCGCTACTAACGCAGCACTAACCACTTGATTGGTTGCCGCTAGGTACAGCAGCAACTTCTCTTGTGGCCTAGGTGCGACAAGTATCGGAGTGGACGACAGGTATCCTTTCAAGTCTTGCAGCGCTGCCTCCACTTCCGGAGTCCATTTCATAGGGCCTGCCTTTTTCAAAATTTTGAAGAAAGGCAGGGCGCGTTCTGCAAACTTTGAAATGAACCTGCTGAGGGCAGCCACACAACCAGCAAGTCTCCTTACGTCCTTGACGCGCTTCGGGGCTTCAATCTGCTCGATGGCTTTTATCTTGTCGAGATTGGCTTCAATCCCCCTCTGGGACACAAAGAACCCGAGAAGCTTGCCGGAGGGAACTCCGAAGACGCACTTCTCGGGGTTCAGCTTGAGCTGGATCCTGCGCAGATTCTCAAAGGTTTCCTCTAAATCCTGTATCAGGGTATCTTTGCTCTTGCTCTTCACCACTATATTATCCATGTAGGCTTCTACATTCCTGTGGATCTGTGGCTCAAAAGCAGTGTGCACCACCCTCGCAAATGTTGAGCCTGCATTCTTCAATCCAAAGGGCATGCGTATGAAGCAATATGTGCCGCATGGAGTAATGAATGCAATCTTCTCTTCATCTTCCTTGGCCATGAATATCTGGTGGTAACCTGAGTATGCATCAAGGAATGAGAGCAACTCACATCCAGCTGTGGAGTCAACAATTTGGTCGATGCGCGGCAAGGGAAAGGGATCCTTGGGACAAGCTTTGTTCACGTCGGTGAAGTCTATACAAAGTCTCCACTTTCCATTAGCCTTTCACACGACAACTGGATTGGCCAACCACATGGGATGTATTACGCCTCTAACCAGGCCTGCTGCTTCTAACTTCTTTATCTCTTCAGCTATGAACTCTTGGTGCTCCACGGCTTGCTTTCTGACCTTCTGCTTGACGGGCCGCGCGTGAGGACAAACAGCAAGCTTGTGCTCCATTACCTTCCTGGGAACGCCGGGGATGTCAGACGGTTGCCATGCAAACACGTCGACATTCGCCCGCAGGAAGGCAACGAGCGCGCTTTCCTATTTGTGGTCGAGTGTAGCACTGATGGTGAAGGTACCACCAGTGCCGTCCTCCTTGGCGGACACCTTCTTGGTTGCCGGTGGAGCTGCCATTCCTTTCTTGCACTTGCCGGTGGAGCTCAATGGCGCGTCCTCGACGGCAGCGCAGCACTCCGAGGAGGTGCGTTTGCCGGAGTGGGCTCCAGAGCTCTTGCCGGACTTGGTCTTGTTCTTCCCCCCGGGAGCTTCAGCGGCAAGTGTGTTGCTCTCTACTGCGGCTGCTGCATCCCGGTAGATCTTGTCGGCGCAGATAAGCGCGTCCTTCTTGTCGCCGGGGACAGAGATGACGCTTATCGGCCCCGGCATCTTGAGCACGTTGTATGCATAGTGGGAAGCTGCCATGAACTTGGCAAGGGCAGGACGGCCAAGTATCCCATTGTATGGTAATGGGATATCGGCAACATCAAACGTGATCCTCTCTGTCCTGAAGTTGAGCTCCCCGCCAAAGGTCACTGGCAACGTAATCTTCCCCTTCGGCTTGCTCCTTCCCGGGTTGATCCCTTGGAACGACCCGGTTTCCTCGAGCTCGCTGTCGGGGATCTGTAGCTTCTTGATCACAGCTGAGGAGATCAAGTTCAGGCCGGCCCCGCCGTCAACCAACATCTTGGTGACCTTGAGGTTGCGGATAGTTGGCGAGACCAACATCGGCAAGCACCCGACCGCAGTTGTGCGGTCAGGGTGGTCCTCAAGATCAAAGATGATGGGCGTGCCGGACCACTTCAGCAGCCTGCGTGACTCGACGGGCGGCTCAGCCGCATTCACTTCTCGCACCCACTGCTTGAGCTGGCGGTGGGAAGTGTGCAGAGAGGCACCTCCGTCGACACACAGAACCTCTGTGGCCTTCTGGAACTCCTGCTCGCTGTTGTCTCCTTCTTCCATGTCATCATCGTCGTCTTCATCCTCATCCTTGTCGCGGCCCCGGGGAGGTCTATCACCTTGCCGCTGCTTGGCCTTGCCGCGGCGTCCTCCCCGGCCATTGAATGGCCGCTTCTTGCTGGGCTCTCCTCCGCCTCCTTGGGCCTTCTCCTTGTCACGTCGCTCGTATTCAGCCTTCTGCTGCTCTACGAGGTACTCCACTCTTTTGCAGTTCTGAAGATCATGGCCTTTGGTGTGGTGGATCTTGCAGTACTGCTTGTCGGAGCCGTCCTGCTTGTCGGCTGCCGCTACAGGGGCGGGCTCCTTGCCGGAACCGCCAGCCTGTGCCTTCTTGGCGGGAGCCTCCTTGCCGGACTGCTCGACAACCAGCACCTCCTTGCTCTTCTTCTTTCTGTTATTCCGCCGCCGGTTTTTCCTTGCCGGGGCGGCATCCTCGCTGTTGCTTCCTCCTGCGCCAGTATCCTCTCCGGGGAGTCTCCTCCCCTCTTCAGCGCGCGCGCACTTGTCAGCCAAAGCGTAGAGCTCGCTGACATCCCGGATCTTGGTCATGGCCATCTCCTCCCTCATCCGGCGGTTACGCACGTTCTGGTGAAACGCGCTGATAACCGCGGCAGGGTGGACGTCGGGAATGTTGTGCTGGACGCGGCTGAATCTTTGGATGTATTTGCGCAGGAACTCTCCCTCCTTCTGGGCGAGGATGTGGAGATCGCTCTCCTGGCCGTGGGGTTTGTGGCCGCCCGTGAAGGTGCCAACAAACTGGTGGCACAGATCTGCCCATGAGGAGATGGAGTTCTCCGGCAAGTGCATAAGCCAAGACCGGACGTTTGGCTTAAGCACTAGCGGGAAGTAGTTGGCTAGGATCTTCTCGTCGCGTCCCCCGGCAGCCTGCACCGCGATGGTGTAGATGCTGAGGAACTCCGAGGGGTGCGTCTTGCCGTCGTACTAATCGGGTACGTCGGGCTTGAAATTCTTCATGCTGGGCCACTGGACTTGCCGCAGCTCTCGGGTGAACGCAGGGCAGCCTGCCGCGTACGGCAAGTCGCCTGGTTCACCAGGCGCGTGCGCGTCGACAGCGGTCCCAGCGCGTTGATCTGACTGTCTTCGGGCTTCTCGTCGACGCTCGATGCGAGTCCGAGCGTCCTCTTGCCGCCTGTCGTCTAGGACTTGGCGCTGATCGCGGCGAGCCCGCGGATCTGACGACGCCGTAGAGTCGTCGTCGACGTTGATCCGGCGGGGTGGCGATTTCTGCTTCCGCGGCGGGGAGTGCACGGTGGTTGCACCCCCGGCGGTCTTGTCACCATCGGCCATCGTCTGGTCGACTTGCCGCAGCCGCGATGTTGCCGGCTGCTGCGGCGTGTCATTGTTGGCGAAGGCGATGAGGCTCTGGATCGTGGCCCTCCAGTCTTCGGCTTTATCTGCCGCTGGAGGGAAATCGAGGAGCAGCTGGGCCCTGGCCAGGGCCTCTGCTGGAGAAGAAGGAAACGGTGGCGAACGGTGCGAGGAGCGGGACACGCTCGGACTTCTCACCGCGTTAGAAGGAGCATGTTCCCGCCCCGGCGACCGCGCCTTGCTCGTACCAGCGCGCTGGCCTTTAGCATCC
Source organism: Secale cereale (assembly GCA_902687465.1). Classification (NCBI taxonomy): domain Eukaryota; kingdom Viridiplantae; phylum Streptophyta; class Magnoliopsida; order Poales; family Poaceae; genus Secale; species Secale cereale. The sequence goes on along the minus strand of LR738709.1, from coordinate 696,936,419 downwards.
CGCGATCCTCCGGCTTGGCCACGCCCCAGCAAGCGTATGGTACCTCCAGTACCACGCCGCTACGGGTCTTGCACCTCCTGGGAGGGACGTGGGGCGTGTACTGACACCGAGGCTTTGGAGTTCGCCCGGTCGTCAGTCTTGTCCTTGGACTTGGTGGCGCCGTGAGTTTCCTCGCCGGCGACCACCCTTCCGCCGGCGTCTCCTCCACCAACCGTTTGTTCTGGTGGCGGTCGGATTGACGCAGACGGGCCTCCGACCTCCGAAGCCTTCTTCTTCGGAGGCATGTTGATGCTGTCGATGAGGTTGATGAAGCTGGTGAAGTTGCTGAAGGTTGCGCCCGCGTGAGCGCCGGATCAGGTTCGCACCACCTCGACGCCCCCTACCTGGCGCGCCAAAGATGTCGGGGGAAACTGTGCTCCCACGAGCACCTATGGGACCGGAGCCCCTACTACGTTGCGGTAAGGGAGCGGAGGGAGCACGGAGAGCAGATCGAGGAGCACACGCGGGCAGTTTTACCCAGGTTCGGGCCGCGCGGACGCGTAAAACCCTACTCCTGCTTAGGTTGTATTGAGTTTTTGGAGCTCGGGAGCTTGAAGATCTACAGTACTAGCTACACCGAGCGAGAGAGTTGTCTAGTTTTCGAACCTCCTCTACGTTGTGCATGGGCCTCCTTTTATAGCTCAAAGGGGTCACCGACAGGTGTTAACGTAGAGGAGGGTAAAAGTGTAAATTTGGTGGTAGTTGCAACAGTGCATGAACAGTATATGAACAGTGGTCTTCACCTAACTTTGACAGTGGGGGACAAGGGCATTAAATGCCCGTCACCGTCGCCCCCAAAAGCGTCCGCCCATGCTTCTCCGTTCGCCACGGCGGTAGCCTCGTCACCGTGGCTTGCCACCATGTGCCCCAGGCTGCACAGCCGTCTGCCACGTGCCCCTGGAAGGGCCCCAGGGCGACGCGTGGGCCGATGAGCTGGAGCGCGGGCACACAGTGTAGGTTTCCCCGGCAAGCACCTTGCCGGGGTAGTGATCTTGCCGGGCCCGGAAGCTTGTCGCTCTCCGGGTCCTGCCGGGGCGCATGATGCGCCGAGGCATCTCTTGAGATATGTATTCCTTGGCCTTCCTGGCAAGCTCCTCTTGCCAGGGTCTTGTGCTAAAGTGATAACCTTGAGCCTGGTGCGGCCTTCCCGGCAAGCTCCTCTTGCCGGGGCCTTGATCTTATGACTTGTATACTTTGTTCTTGAATGGCTTCATAGGGACCAGAAAGGTTCTTGGCGAGCACGTGGTAAGCCCTGCCACGGGAAGCTGCTACTGGCCGTGCACAAGTTGGGGTACTAAGGTACCCCTATCTTAGTATACCGACAAGTCCCAAGCACATAAACAAGTTATATCCTTGGCACTTGGGGGCTAATGTACGTTCATTCTCAAACATAACAGCAGTCCCGGTTCATCTACAGTGAAGTAAACCGGCACTTGGGGGCTACTATGGCGTGAAATATAAATGCAAAATACAAGCAGAAACGGAAGGCAAAAGGAAAGAAAGTTACCTCATATTTCTCCTTCATCATGTTGACTAAACCGGCCTCATAGTCGCGGCTGGTGAAGAGCCGGTTCAGATACCCAGAGTGGAGCTCCTGGGCACTAAGCTGAGTATAACTTGACAAATCTGTGCTCCACTTGCCTTTATCTTGCTGAAGCTTTTCCTCCTTGGTAGTGTGTCTAGCCAAGACAACATGCTCTGTGGGAGCAGAGAAGCCTATTCCGGTTATCTCAACATCTTTTGTCGAGGCAGCGGTTGGCTGGAGGGGAACAGTGGTGCGCACCGGACTAACAGGAGTCGGGCTAGCCTAAGGAGGGCTAACCCGGACAGGGCTTGCCGGTCTAGCTGTGTTCTCCATAGTATCACCCCCCCGGAGCAGCAAGATCTTCATGATCCATAGGGAAGGGATCGTCATGCTGAACTTCAACATTTACCTCGGGAGGATTGGCTGCTTCAAGATCCTCAGCCGGTTCAGTGGTCGTATGTTCGGTAGCCGGGTTATTTAATTTTGCCTTTTTTCTAGGCTTGGGCATACTGATAAAGATTAAAAGAGCAATGAAAATCACAAAGTCAAAACGGAAAGGTAAACTGGACGTTTGGGAAGATGACTTACCCAGGAACTGTCTCAAGCACCGGGATTTGAGTAGCAGTTGACTCGCCGGAAGAAGACAGAGGAGCTTCCTGATAGTTGGGATCAGACGGTTTAAGAGGTTTGCGAATAAGACCTGCTTTTGGATGAAGAAGGGTTGGAGTAAGCAAAACCTCTGAGCGGCGTCTGCGAGCTGGTGTGTGGGTTAATCCGGACAATTCAACCACGTGACCACTATGGCGTGTGGTCCGGCGAGCCTCATGCTGCTGTTTCTTCAAAAGAAAGTGGGGATCCAATTGAGCATAAGGGTGAGAAAACGGATACTTCCGGGATACCCGGCGAATCTTGGGTGGCAACGGTTCTGAATCAGATGAGAGAAAAATTACCTCAACTTCATCCGCTTTACTCCCTTCTGCCGGATCCTGAGAAAAGACATCATTAACATAAATTTAGATAAAGGAAGATCAAAGGACATAAGAGTCATGCAGTACCTCAGAAGCCGGATCATCTTCTTTAGGGTTTGAACCAGAAACAGCAGTAGCTTTCTTCTTCTTCACGGCGAAGCTCTTCTTACGGGTTGGCTTCGCCGGTTTATCTTGAGCTTTCCTCTTCCAGAAAGGATCATTGGCCTGTGTAAAGGAATAAGAACATGTTGAAGACAAATGATATGAACGGATTAAAGTGAAAAGGAAGGGACAGAAGAGTCTTACCGGCGGTGGTTGGTTATTTGCGCAGAAAGGAGCTAAACCGGTCCGGCTACATTCTTCCAGAGGGATATTCAGCATCTTCTTTGCGGATTCAGTGACTTCTTTGTCAGGAAGCACTATTTTTGTGTGATACTGAGGGTCTTCCGGATTACCAGTATATTTACACATTAAGCTTGAGCGCCAGCTTAATGGAAGAATACTCCAAGAGAGCCAGCATCGAACAAAATCAACCCTGGTTAAACCGTTAGCTACGAAAGCCCTGAGCTTGGAAAGTTGAGGGGCGTATCGAGACCGGTCTTGGGCACTTAGACGTTGCGGGAAGGGATGACTCGGCGTCAGGCGGTAAGCGCGGTAACCCGGCAGCGGGTTTTCTCCCTCGGGTGAAGTATCCTTGCAATAGAACCAAGTCTGGTTCCATTCTTTTGGATGGCTGTGAAGAGTGGCGTGAGGAAAGCTGACGTCCTTCCTTTTCTGGATGCTCACGCCGCCGAGTTCAGTATGGGGCCCGTCGGAGAACTTAGTCCGGCGATTCAGGTGAAAGAAATCCCGGAACAACTCCACAGATGGCTCCTCTTGCAAATATGCCTCTGAGAAAACTTGGAAGTTGCAGATGTTGGATATGGAATTGGGACCTATGTCTTGTGAATGGACTTGGAAATCAGCTAGGACGTCGCAGAAGAATTTTGAACCGGGTGGGCTAAAGCCCCGGGCCAGATGGTCAAAGAAAACGAGGATTTATCCTTCCTTAGGTGTAGGAGGACATTCCTTTCCAGGGGCCAGCCAGTGCAGAACCTCTTTAGGACCCAGAATGCTAATTGATGCCGCCTTCACTAGGTCGTCCTCGGTAATCCGGGAAGGGACCCAATTGCAATCAACGAACTGTTTAGCCATCTTTTCCAATGCGGGAGTGCTGAAAAGTACAATGCAAGGCCCGGTTTTTACAAATCTACTGATGCAAATCGGCATGTTCTGTGAAAGTATTGACCTAATTGACAGTTTAAGCAAGGGACTAATGGTACCCGCTAATCCGGAGCAAGCATGAACGAGACAGCTACCAGTTTATGACAATAGAAGGAGAAAGTTAGACCGTCAATTATGGAATGCAGGCTTAAATCTAAACCGTCAGTGCAGGCATATGAGGCGCAGGTCATAATTAAACCGGGAACATAAGTGGATAAGCTGCAGATCTAAAGTGTGAAAAACAAGTTTCACATGAAGCAGAGGTAAAATATGGATCTACCGCGCGGGGAAAAAGACAAAACAATTCAAGTCATATTCAGTGAAGGCAGTGGAAGTTTTCTACAGATCCAATCTAAACTAGCAGTATTGGAGAGACTAAAGTTGTGACGATGGAGCGGAAGCGCACGCACGAGGGTTGACCTAACAAGTTTTACATCTACAGATAAAAACAGCCTACGGTGATGAACTGCAAAGAACAAGGGTTCGTGACGGGCTACAGAGAAACCCTAGAGCTAAGATCTAGTGGGAGAAGAAATAACGTACCTGAAAAGGCGAAAGGACGGCGGCGAATATCTGGACGTGCTCAGGTTGATGCAGCGGTCGGGCTTGCTGACGACGGTGAGTTCAAAGGACGGCGGCGGAGGCTTGAGCGCTGGAGACAGAGGAAGACGAAGCAGAAGGGGTAAAAGAGATGGGCCTCGGTCTCATTTATAGGCCAAAGATATAAAACGGCAGGCGCGGGAATCGAGGAGACTGAAAATCGGTTATGGATTAAGTTGTCGCCTCGATCTTCAGAACGGTAATAAAGAAAGGTAACAAACAGATGCAGGCGTTAAATGCGCAGATGATGTCATGACAGATTGAAGCGATTCCAGGAGATGACGTCATGTCCGGTTTATGAAATATACAAGAGCTACAGAATGGGAAATTCATACAAGACTTTGAAGACTGACATGAACAAGTTCAAATCAATCTGGGGCCTAATGTCAGGAATATTACTATCAGGTATAAACCGGCCGGAGGGTCCGGTTTATGTTATTAAGATTATATTATCAGAAGCCCAGTGGAGTATGTAATAGAAGGTTATAGCCTATGGAGGTTAGGGGCCCGTGTATAAGGCCCATAGTTTGTAAACCGTCATGCTATGTAACTTGGAATGTAAGATAGAAAGGGTAGAGACCGAGGCGGACACGTTTATGAGCCGGCCTCGGGACTCTGTAAACCGGACCGGGCGTCGCCTCCTATATAAAGGGATGACCCGGCGATGGATCAGGACAAGAAACAACATATCGAGACACAGGCAAAGCGGATCCGCTCCCTGGTCATCGAAGCACAAGCAATACCACACCAAACTAGACGTAGGCTTTTACCTTCTTCGAAGGGGCCGAACTAGTATAAAACTCCCTGTGTCCTTCGTCCGCTTTAACCCCATTAAGCTAACCCGGGCGATGGCCTCACGACTAAGTCCTTTTGCTAGGACATCTGCCGTGCTAAATCCACGACAGAAACGATTCTGCATCTACTACTATTACTCCACACATCGACCGCTATCCAGCATGCATCTAGTGTATTGAGTTCATAAGAATAGAGTAACGCCTTAAGCAAGATGACATGATGTAGAGGGATAAACTCAATCAATATGATATAAACCCCATCTTTTTATCCTCAATGCCAACAATCCAATACATGCCCTGCTGCCCCTACTGTCACTGGGAAAGGACGCCGCAAGATTGAATCCAAAGCCAAACAGTTCTTCCATTGCAAGAACTATAGACCTAGTAGGCCAAACCAAACCAATAATTTGAAGAGACTTGCAAGGATATTATAATCATACATAAAGAGTTCAGAGACGAACCAAATATTTCTCATAGATAATCTTGATCAAAAACCCACAATTCATCGGATCTCGACAAACACATCGCAAAAAGAGATTGCATCGAATAGATCTCCTCGAAGACCGAGGAGAACTTTGTATTGAGATCCAAAGAGAGAGAAGAAGCCATCTATATACTAGCTATGGACCCGAAGGTCTGTGGTAAACTACTCACAACTCATGGTGAGGCAATGATGATGATGTAGAAGCACTCCGTGGTAGATCCCCCCTCCGGCGGAGCTCCGGAACAGGCCCCAAGATGGGATCTCACAGAAACAGAAGGTTACGGCGTTGGAACTAGGGTTTTCTCTTTTGTTCTGATGGTTTCGGGGTACGTAGGCATATATAGGAGGAAGGAGGGCACCGGGGGCCATACGTGGGGCCCACGAGGCAGGGGGCGCGCCCTATAGGGGGGCGTGCCCCCCACCCTCGTGGGCACCACGTAAGCCCTACTCAATGGTTCTCAAGGCTCCCGTGCGTGATTTTCTCCAAAAATATCTCTCCCGAAGGTTTCATTCCGTTTGGACTCCGTTTGATATCCCTTTTCTGTAAAACCCTGAAACAGGCAAAAAATAGCAATCTGGACTGGGCCTTTGGGTTAGTAGGTTAGTCCCAAAAATAATATAAAAGTGTATGACAAAGCCCATTAAACATCCAAAACATCATAAATAATAGCATGGAACAATCAAAAATTATAGATACGTTGGAGACATATCATCAACCTCCGTGCAACAGTTGACCCCAAGTTATATTTTTTTATCACCTAATACCGCACTCTTGAGGACACTAAGATGTGGAACACACATGTGACAAGCCTCATCTTTACCATTAATGCATCTACCTATAAAAAGAGAAAAATAATGTATGGAAGGGAAATGAATACTCCCTATGGTAGCTTGTGTGATTTCTCTAGATTCCCCCACAGTTATACTAGCAAGAAAGTCTTTATATTCAGATTTGCGAGCTTCACTAACATTGCCCCACTGCGGGAGTTTATAAGCAGTATTAAAATCTTCTAGGTCCATGGTATATGATTTATCATAAAGATCAAGTAAGACAGTGTGAGAATTGCGCGAGGATGTAAATTTAAACCTCCTCACAAATGAATCAGTTAGGTAGTGGTACTGTGGGCACTTATCTGACACGAAGTCCTCAAGATCAGCGTTACGCACATACGCGTCAAATTCATCCTTCACGCCTGCCTGGACCATAAACTCCTCTGACGGCCATTCACAAGGCCGCACTTGAGCTTCCCTCGGTGGTTCATCGTCTGGTTCACGTATCACGAGCCTTGGTCCTTGCTTCCTTGAGGAACCACCTTGGTACATTTTCCTATGCATTTTCTTCTCTGAAAAATTTCTGAAATTTTAGTGACTCGAAATAAAAGTGAACCGAACTCAACAAGATAGATAGCAACTACTCCCATAAGTTTCTAGAGGCTATATCATGCACTAAAACTACTTTGGACCATATAAATTTGACATGCAAGCTCAAGAACAGGGTCACCTTAGTAGCAAAAAATTGCACTAGAACAAAAACTAATTGGACCATTGGAGGAGTCACATACCGAAGAACAATCCCCCAAAACAGTTTTTGTGAATGGAGCTTTGAGCAAAGAGATCAAAAATGGCAGCAAGATGAGCTAGAACATGGGTTTGAGCTATGGGAGGATTTTTTTTCTGGAGGAAGACGAAGTGAGTGGGTTCTTGAATAAGTGGAGGAGGTCCACGTGGGGCCCATGAGGCAGGGGCGTGCCCGAGGGGGTGGGCGCGCCGTGCACCCTCGTGGCCAAATGGTGGGTCCCCCTGAGTGCCAGATATTCCTAAATATTCTACAAAAAATCTTATTTCATTATCAGGACATTTGGAGAACTTTTATTTTCGAGGTATTTTTATTGCAAGGATACTTCAGAAAACAGACAAAAAATATTATTTTTGCTTTATTTTATCTAAATAATAGAAAGTAGAAAGAGGGTACAGAGAGTTGTGCTTTCTAACTTCATCCATCTCATGCTCATCAAAAGAAATCCACTAAGAAGGTTGATCATGTCTTGTTAACAAACTCTTTCCGAATAACAAGAAACCTGAGAATTTTCGAGTAACACTAGGTTACCTCAACGGGGATATGCATGTCCCCAACAATAATAATTTCATATTTCTTCTTGACAGTAGGAAGAAGGAATTCAAAACCTCCAATAGTGATCGTTGAAATTTTTCTAATAGAATTGATACTGTTGGCTTGAGGTTGTTTCCTCGGAAAGTGTACCGTATGCTCATTACCATTAACATGAAAAGTGGCATTGCCTTTGTTGCAATCAATAACAGCCCCTACAGTATTAAAAAAGGGTCTACCAAGGATAATCGACATACTATCGTCCTCGGGAATATAAAGAATAACAAAGTCTGTTAAACTAGTAATGTTTGCAACCACAACAGGTACATCCTCACAAATACCGACAGGTATAGAAGTTGATTTATCGGCCATTTGCAAAGATATTTCAGTAGGTGTCAACTTATTCAAATCAAGTCTATGATATAAAGAGAGAGGCATAACACTAATACCGGCTCCAAGATCACATAAAGCAGTTTTAACATAGTTTCTTTTAATGGAGCATGGTATAGTTGGTACTCCTGGATCTCCTAGTTTTTTGGTATTCCACCTTTAAAAGTATAATTGGCAAGCATGGTGGAAATTTCAACTTCCGGTATCTTTCTTTTATTTGTAAAAATATCTTTCATATACTTAGCATAAGGATTTGTTTTAAGCATATCAGTCAAACGCATACGCAAAAAGATAGGTCTAATCATTTCAGCAAAGCGCTCAAAATCCTCATCATCCTTTTTCTTGGATGGTTTAGGAGGAAAAGGCATGGCTTTCTGAACCCATGGTTCTCTCTATTTACTGTGCTTCCTAGCAACGAAGTCTCTCTTATCATAACGTTGAGTCTTTGATTGTGGGTTATCAAGATCAACAGCAGGTTCAATCTCTACATCATTGTTATTGCTAGGTTGAGCATCAACATGAACATCATCATGATCATTATCACTAGGTTCATGTTCATTAACAGATTGTGTTTCAGCATCAGAAATAGAAATATCATTGGGATTCTCAAGTGTGTCAACAACAGGTTCACTAGAAGCATGCGAAGTCCTATCATATTTTTCTTCTTAGAAGGACTAGGTGCATCAACATTAGTTCTCCGAGAATCTTGCTCAACTCTCTTTGGGTGGCCCTCAGGATACAAAGGTTCCTGAGTCATTCTACCCCCTCTAGTCATAACTCTAACAGCATTATCATTTTTCTTATTATTTAATTCGTTTAGCAAATCATTTTGTCCTTTAAGCACATGTTCTACCTGAGTGGTAACCATAGAAGCATGTTTACTAATAAGTTTAAGGTCACCTTTAACTCTAGACATATAATCACTCAAGTGTTCAACCATATAAGCATTACGTTTCAATTGTCTACCAACATAAGCATTGAAGTTTTCTTGTTTAACAATAAAATTATCGAACTCATCCAAGCATTGGCTAGCAGACTTATTATGAGGGATATCACCTTCATTAAATCTATAGAGAGAATTTACCTCTACTACCTGTGTCGGGTTATTAAAACCATGTATTTCTTCAATAGGTGGTAAATTCTTAACATCTTCAGCTTTAATTCCCTTTTATTTCATAGATTCCTTTGCCTCTTGCATATCTTCAGGACTGAGAAATAGAATACCCCTTTTCTTCCGAGTTTGCTTAGGGGTTGGTTCAGGAAGTGTCCAATCATTATCATTACTCAATAGCAATTCAGCTTGCTCAACAGTTCTTTCCCTGAAAACATAACCAGCACAACTATCCAGGTGGTCTCTGGAAGCATCGGTTAGTCCATTATAAAAGATATCAAGTATTTCATTTTTCTTAAGAGGATGATCAAGCAAAGCATTATGTAATCGGAGAAGCCTCCCCCAAGCTTGTGGGAGACTCTCTTCTTCAATTTGCACAAAGTTATATATTTCCCTTAAGGCAGCTTGTTTCTTATGAGCGGGGACATATTTAGCAGAGAAGTAATAAATCATATCCTGTGGACTACACACACAACCAGGAGCAAAATAATTAAACCATGTTTTAGCATCACCCCTTAATGAGAACGGAAATAACTTAAGGATGTAGTCGTAACAAATCTTTTCCTCATGAGTGAATAGGGTGGCTACATCATTCAATTTAGTAAGATGTGCCACAACAGTTTCAGATTCATAGCCATGAAAAGGATCAGATTCAACCAAAGTAATGAACTCAGGATCGACAAAGAAATCATAATCCTTATCAGAAATACAGATAGGTAAAGTACCAAAAGCAGGGTCATATTTCATTCTAGCATTCAAAGACTTTTCTTTCAGCTTAGCTAACAGTTTCCTAAGATCATATCTATCTTTACAAGAAAAAAGGTCTGTAGCAGTTTATTCATCCATAACATAACCCTCAAGCACATTAGGAAATTCATATCTAGGGGGAGAATCTTCATCATCACTTTCATCAATATTATCAGTTTCAATAATGTCATTCTCTCTAACCCTAGCAAGTTGTTCATCAAGAAATTCACCTAATGGCACAGTATTATCAAGCATAGAAGTAGTTTCATCATAAGCATCATGCATAGGAGAAGTGGCATCATCAATAACATGCGACATATCAGAATCAATAGCAGGTGTAGATGTCGCAAATTTACTCATAACATAGGGTGAATCAAGTGCAGAGCTAGATGGCAGTTCCTTACCTCCCCTCGTAGTTGAGGGAAAAATCTTGGTTCTTTATATTTCAAGTTCTTCATAGTAATCAACAGATATAAATCCCAAGTGACTCGAAGAATAGAGCTATGCTCCCCGGCAACGGTGCCAGAAAAAGGTCTTGATAACCCACAAGTATACGGGATCGCAACAGTTTTTGAGGGTAGAGTATTCAACCCAAATTTATTGATTCGGCACAAGGGGAGCCAAAGAATATTCTCAAGTATTAGCAGTTGAGTTGTCAATTCAACCATACCTGAAAGACTTAATATCTGCAGCAAAGTATTTAGTAGCAAAGTAGTATGGAAGTAACGATAACGGTGGCAAATGTAACAATAGCTGTTTTTGTAGCAATCGTAACAGTGGCAACGGAATAGTACTAAGCAAAGATCAATATGTCAAAACCTCGTAGGCAATGGATCAATGATGGATAATTATGTCGGATGCAATTCCTCATGCAGCAGTTATAACATAGGGTGACACAGAACTAGCTCCAGTTCATCAATGTCATGTAGGCATGTATTCCGTAAATTGTCATACGTGCTTATGGAAAAGAACTTGCATGACATCTTTTGTCCTACCCTCCCGTGGTAGCGGGGTCCTATTGGAAACTAAGGGATATTAAGGCCTCCTTTTAATAGAGTACCGGACCAAAGCATTAACACTTAGTGAATACATGAACTCCTCAAACTACGGTCATCACCGGGAGTGGTCCCGATTATTGTCACTTCGGGGTTGCCGGATCATAACACATAGTAGGTGACTATTGACTTGCAAGATAGGATCAAGAACTCACATATATTCATGAAAACATAATAGGTTCAGATCTGAAATCATGGCACTCGGGCCCTAGTGACAAGCATTAAGCATAGCAAAGTCATAGCAACATCAATCTTAGAACATAATGGATACTAGGGATCAAACATTAACAAAACTAACTCGATTACATGATAAATCTCATCCAACCCATCACCGTCCAGCAAGCCTACGATGGGATTACTCACGCACGGCGGTGAGCATCATGAAATTGGTGATGGAGGATGGTTGAAGATGACAATGGCGACGGATTCCCCTCTCCGGAGCCCCGAATGGACTCCAGATCAGCCCTCCCGAAGAAGATTAGGGTTAGGCGGTGGCTTCGTATTGTAAAACGCGATGAATCCTTCTCTCTAATTTTTTTCTCCCCGAAAGTGAATATATAGAGTTGGAGGTGAGGTCGGTGGAGTCCCAGGGGGGCCCACGAGGCAGGGGTTCGCCCTGCACCCTCGTGGACAGGGTGTGGGCCCCCTGATGCTGATTCTTCCGCCCGTATTTTTTATATTTCCAAAACGTGTCTCCGTGAATTTTCAGGTCATTCCGAGACATTTTATTTCTGTACAAAAATAACACCATGGCAGTTCTGCTGAAAACAGCGTCAGTCCGGGTTAGTTCCATTCAAATCATGCAACTTCGAGTCCAAAACAAGGGCAAAAGTGTTTGGAAAAGTAGATACGTTGGAGACGTATCAATGGGGGACCGGAGACACCACCGAACCTCCTCCTTTATCAAAGAGGTATGACTTTCTAACATATGTCTGGTGGCGGAGCCGAATCATAAATTTCTGCTTTATCTTTTCTTTTTAGGAAGAGTATACGTCGGGCTGTGTCCGGTGATCCTCCTGGTCATGCTCCAACCAATCCGGCCCCCGGCCCATCCACAAGGATTAGGGAAGATGCGGGGGTAATGCCGGATTGTCCTCTTCAAGAGGACTCAGATGAGGTATCAGTTACTAATTCCGAAGTTGAGAGCGCGATGAATCATCGACGGTGCAAAGCAGCCATGCGTGACTCAGCTTTCACTGAGGAGGCGTTTAACGCCTTCAGCTCTGCGGATGCATATATCCGAGCCGCTCGAGACGGACTTGCCTGATCCACTCACCAGCTTTCCAAAGATACGCGGGTGAGTATTAATTCAATGCTCATATGCCAGTAGCCCCCGAGACTTAAAGCAGTTGGCCCAACTGATTTAAGGATCGTTGTGTTTATAGGTACTCAAGGAAAGCAATAACGCTTTATCCAAGGAATTGGAAGAGTGCCAAACCAAGCTTACTGCTGTTATCACCGAGTAGGAGAATTCAAAGAAGTCTAAGAATGGCTCTGATGGTAAGAACAATAGTATCCGAGCGGTATGGTCCCGTACAGAACAATGATCCTTAAGTATACATTGTTTTAATCTGTAGCAACAGGGCTAGTAGACCGACTGGGGGAAAAGCTAAGGGCTTCTCAGGCAGCGAAGGAGTAGGCTGAAGGGCAAACTGTTCTTGGTGAACGTGTATTAACACGCACCATAGATGAGAAAAACAAGCTGCAGGATACCAATGTCAAGCTAGCCGAAGAGTTGAAGGACGTGCAAGCCCAACTCTCGGAGGCTTTAAAAAAGAACAAGAAGCTTAAGGGCGGCATATTTAGTATGCCAATAAACCAAGCTTTCATTATAGTCCCTTGATTCGAAGTTTCTTTACGAAAATTGTTCCTGCAGATTTGTTGACTGGGCGACCCGAAGGAGAGGTGTCCGGATTTCAAGGTGATCTGCTGCAAGAGCTTTCCAATGTACACGAGCGAGCTCACAAGGCCATGAAGAACATGGCAAAGGTTTTATGGTTGGCCGATTCTCCTCCAGAAATTATGGAGGAGCTGGCGAGTCTATTCAAAGGGTCCCGACGCCGCTTTGAATTATGGAAAGCATCAGCGTGCCGAGAAGGTGCCCGGGAAGCCTAGGCTATGGTGAAGACATGTTATACCGGGCTGGACCCGAACCATATGGCTCGGGTTGGACTTCGAGGGCTCGACGGACTAGAAATCCATGTAAGCTTGGTATATGACCAAGTAAAGAGAGCCGCCTAGGATTCCCAACAAGACTGTAAGTTAGACAGGATTATAGATGGTATAGATGAAGAATAAGCGTTTGATTCTATGTAACAATGTCCTTTATCATCAAACTTATCTCCGGCCGAAATGAATTAAAAGTTTTTCATGGCCGACCTTCTGCTTTAACCTCCGAAAACCCGAGGGCTGGAGTGTCTCCGAATACTATACATGTGGTAAACACATGGTATGTTAGGTGACCAGGCAATCCAATCATAATTGCTTGAACAGACAAACTATGCTCGGGGAGCTATATTATATTACTGTTTAACGTAAGAAACATTTTCCAGAGAGAATAGGGGTTCCTTTCCCTGGGTCGGCATGCATATATATGCATGCCTAGGCTTTAGATCCTGTGAAGAGGATTGTAGGATGTCGTATCCTATTAAATTTGAAAAAAGTATGCGCTTTTAAAAGCAATACGTCGTGTATCCGCCGACCGATTATTCCCTTAAGAACGCTAGCCTTCGGCTTCACCTGTCTGAGGTATAGGTCCGGATTACCCGGTTGTAACAATCGCAGAGGTGCTCCCTTTACACCCTAGCCGAACAATCAGGAATGTAGGGTATAAACACAGGAGCCAGGCAACCCAGCTTGGCAAAAACTTAAGTCATAAAGGTGCATATAATGGCAAGGAGACTGACGACACAATTAATTTGAGCAATATGCTTTTTGATAATGGGCTTCGTTATAGAAGCCCCCATGTATTTTTGAGGTATATACATTTAAGGATGTTCTACCTTAGGATAATTTGGTTGAGCCAAAAAATTATTGATAAAAAATAAGTAGAAAATAAAAAAAATGAAGAGGAGAACTGTAAAAACAAGGAATAAAACCTAGACTGAAAAAGAAAATATGTGTTACCGAACTATCCATAGAATCGTCGGAGCCTGGCAGTATTCCATGGGTTCGGCTCAAGGCGATTGTCTGATGCATTTCGAAGACGATAGGATCCACCGGTGCCCTGAATTTGGTGGACCCATGAGCCTCGATGAAGTTGCACGTGGAAACAGTACTCCACACCCTACACATGGAATATGACTTACCATACTATGTAGTACACGTTGAGTGCTACACATAGGATCATCAAATCATGTTGGGAGGGAATTTGTGGCACACAGGTGCGGGCACACACAACTCCCTTTTTCTTTTGGCTTTTGATTTTAAATTTTTCATATCTTTTGAACCAAAAGTCCAAATTAAGTTGTGATTTCATATTTATGTTTCTAGCGACGATGGCTTTCAAAGGAGATCCATTTTGAATAATTTTGGATGAGTTTTTAATATTTCATTAAGTTTCAATTTCAGAAACTTGGTATGAGCAACCGACAAAATCGTAAGCTTCAGAACTTGCGGCCGACAAAACCGTAACTTTTAAGTTTCAACTCTGAAACTTGGCACAATAGACCGAAAAAATCGTAAGTTTCAGAGTTGCGACCCAATAAACTATTAGTTTCAGAAACTAAAACTTAAAGCTTGTTGCGCCCCGTGCAGGATCCAGCGACTTTGCAGACCGCAAGGCAATCGGGAGGCTGACACGGCAAGGCTGGTGCGTGCACCTACGAATTTCGGGAAACATGTTGTAGACTTGGACATAAGTAGGCTTTGTGTATTGGTTTATCGAGGCAAGGGTACGTCTTTTTTCTAGAATAGAACTTATCGTGGTGCACATATATGTTTTAATTAAACTTCATGTTTTTACATCAAAGGTAAAAGAAAATACACACAAACAGTGTGTACATGCTCTAAAATTAGTGCCTACTTAAGTTGGTGGAAGGCACAATAAATATGGGGGAAAACGAGATAGCATCTTAAGCAATTGTTGTGATGTATCCTTCTCCTTTTCTTTAATAAAATCGTTATGGGATATAAACTATGGGCCTGCATGTACCAATATGTTTTCTTTCAAATCAGGCATATGGTCATCAGAATGATGGTATGTTCTTCCGTACTAAAATTTCAACATATTAAAAAATGGATGCTGAATTTACGTTATGAGTATAGCAGGCATACAAGAAATATAGTAAAGATAATAAGAATAGAATTATTTAGAATGTTATCTTCAAGCAGGTTATTACACTAAGTAAGAGCATATATTTATCAAAAGAGACAATCATGGGATTAACAAGCAATTGTAAATTTTCACATGCTTACATATGAAATATAACGTTCGATAGCCAGGCGCACACCAAAAAAACTTAATCTTAATAGAACATTAGAAACTTTCCATGAAAAATCTAGCAGAAAATCCAATATATGTAACTGGATAAGTGCTACTAGAATATTTACTAATTTGGATGCAGCTGCTTAATCCATAATTTGAGTGATCCGGAGCCTTCTAAGATAACTAATCAAATACTAATGTCTAGCCAATCAGAGAGATTCAAAAACCTACAGTAGGATGATCTGAATAAGACACGGAATACTTTGAGACTAAATATGACTATACTTGACACGACAACATCATTTTGAGTGTTTGCACGAGAACTTACTATTCAAAACACCTTTTACAGTACTAGAACGTTTTTTATGACAAAAAGTAACCTAAAATAGTAGTACATTGAGATATGGAAAATCAACCTACATATATATGCAGAATCAATCTTCTGAAACTTGTGATATGAGTTGCAGTCCATGTAAATTAGTAGTGATAAGTAGGCACGCACTACAGTCAATAAAATTTCACACAATTCATCCAGAAACACAAAACACCCAAGATGCTGATCCACATTCACATACAAAATTCTTAGCTAAGACAAGAAAACATGCATGCATATCTTATATGAATCTAATGCACAGAAACAGGACTGGCATTCATTATTGAATGCAAATCATACAATATTGCTGACATTTTATTCCCCAACACCTAGTCAACCGTACTGAAGGAGATTGTTGTGGCGGTGGCACGTCACCATCCAGCAACTCCACCTCTATCTCTTCCGGGGCTCCTGGAGCTGCATCAATTGGGGGCAGATGCACTGTGGCGAACACATCTGCCAGTTGTGGGGCTCCTGAAGCCGCATCAATAGGAGCCATGATCCCCGAGTTTGGGAACGGGGGAACAATCATCAGTTCCACCCCTTGCAACGCTCCAATGGCCTCCAACTTCTGCATGACCGGGTCGGCCTGAATACGAGGACCTTGGCCGTAGATCCAGGCCAACACATCTATCGGGTGTGGGTGTCGTCCATGTGGATGATCAAGCGCTGGCAGAAAAAAGGGAGCCGCATGCATGTCGGCTACTGTAACTGCCATGATCTCTGAGCGAGGGAACGGGGAAACAATTATCAGTTCCACTTCTTGCAACTCTCCAATGGCCTCCAACCTTCACATCAGCGGGTCCACATGAACAGGAGGATCTTGTCCGTAG
Organism: Secale cereale; assembly: GCA_902687465.1. NCBI lineage: Eukaryota > Viridiplantae > Streptophyta > Magnoliopsida > Poales > Poaceae > Secale > Secale cereale. The sequence continues at coordinate 696,919,704 of LR738709.1, read as the reverse complement.
GCCCAGGCCAACACATCTGCTGGGTGTGGGTGATCAACGTATTGCACAAAAAAGGGAGCCACATGCACGTCGATGTCAGTCAGAAGCGGATTGTTGGCCTATGTACCAGCAGATAGCACCCTGGACAATGGTGACAAAAGGTTTTACGATTTGGGAATCACAGAGATCCGATAAGGACAAAAGGTATTAAGATCTGGAAAAAAACTAACATGTTCATCACACCCTCGGCGGCGACGGGGAGTACAACCTGCGGGTTGTCGGCGGCACCATCAGCGCCAAGCCATGGTTGGCTTCCAGACTGATACATCTCAAATCTAGCTACACAATGAGATAGATCACGGAAGAACTGAATCAAGCAGCTACAGATCTACAGCAAAAATGAATCAACAGCACAGATAAAATGTTTGGGAATTTTTGAAATATTTTGCTGTTTTCCTGCATGGGTGCACGGTGAATGCATCAAAGGTGGGTGCAGCCACAACTTTTTCTTCTAATTGACTAAGATGAAATAAAATATATGGATTTATTTGCAAGGGAGAGAGAAGAGATAGGTGAATGAGTTCCTACCCAGATAAAATATAGTACTATTATGGGTCTCGTTAGACTGACAAAAGATAGTAATGTTTGTACTTAGATGGGATCCACCAGATGTATTTAATCAGAAATAACTTTTGTATAAAAGAAAAGTGAGAATAAACAGGGTAGCGGCCGCACAGATCTTATCGCACAGACAAACGACGGATGGGTTACTAGTAAACCTACTTTATGTGGATCCACGCCGCACATTCACTTTGCTGTTGCATACTTCCTCCCTTCCTAAATACTACAAGTCTTTATTAAAAATTCAATATAAACTACGTACGAAGCAAAATGAGTGAATCGTTACTCTAAAACGTATCTATATACATTCTTATATAGTCCATATTAAAATCTCTTAAAAAACTTATATTTAGGGAGTATATCGCATTACATACAAATACGTCACGCCAGTATTTACCTCTGCCTATACATGGACCGGCTCAAATCTACCCCGAGGACCAAATCCCTCTGCGTGTGGACTAGTTCCAATCCGTCTTGTCCCCCGAACACTTTCGCATAGCAAAGGAATAATGAATACATGTTGGGCCAAATCGTCAAAAGGACATCGGTAGGGCATCTCCAAGGCGGCAAACCTCCCACAACCGTCCGGATCGTGTTGTCTATACCGCGGAAGCCATCCAACACTGGTCTGTATCGGTCTGTGGGGCGGTCCAGACATGATTTCTCTCGTAAATTGGAGATTAAGTTGGGGGAGGTTTGCGGGAATCCGGACACCCGAAACGTAGGATTCTGATACCCCGAGCCCACCCAAACTCCCTCCCGGTCTCATTTCCTTCCACTCCGTCCCTTCTCCCCCTTAATTTACATCAGCACCCTCCACCTCCGCCGCCACTGTTGTTCATCTCCGACTGCCGCAGAAGCATTGCCGGACGTCCGCAATCAGCATCTACGCGCCTGCTCGCTGTTCAGACGGAGCTTTCCACCCTGGAGCCGTTTGTATCCAGATACTCCCCGTCCCCTGTCGACGACCTCCATGGCGGACACCACGCCCGGCGGGTGTTGAGCCAAATGCCATTGAGCTTATTTTCAAATGCTACTCAACCATGGAGGCTGAGTTGTTGTGCGATGCCTGACTGGCTGTATCCTTGGATTTCATATGCAGGAGTAGAGGGGTTCCCTTATGGGAGCAAGTGCACGAAAAGTTTCACAAACGAAAGCACATTGCGCCCTGCAAAATGTACATCATTCAACCACACAACTTGAGGTCGTATTCATATTGTCGGCACGCTATCCAGATCAGCATCGTCAAGTTTTGCAACGTGGTTCGTGAACTCGGGGCAAAGTGCCCATTGCACGCGGGCATGGACGAGATTGTACTTCCTCTTGCGCAACTTGTTGATTTATTCATTCGCTCAATGTTGTTATACACATTATATGTAGCCAATTCGTCGTGGTGTACCATGGGACAGAGGGACAGCCATTTACGTGCTCAGACTGTTTGATAAAGCTGGAGGGGGGTATGTGTGGAACGACATGATCCGTTCATAAAAAAACGTGTTGTACATCCAGGATCTAGTCGAATTAAAGAGATTGATGTACTAGATTAAATTTGCATACTATTTATGAATGATTTATACTATTTTCTATTCAAAATTTAATGAGTATCGGCCCGCTTTGCTGTAGTTGTGAAATGTATGCGGCTATGGTTGGATGCTCCTATGTCCGCAGACGGTATCAGCAATCGTTAGTAAGTACGACACATTTGTTATGGTGCTCTAACCGTTCCCCAATATAGTTTTTCCGGAAAAAAATGTTAAACATTGAACGGTAGATTTTCTGGATCATGAGTATGTGGCACATATATGGGACGACTAATATATGTTTTAGCACCGGAACGGGCCGCGAGATTGTTAATTGGCAATCGCATAATATCTTCCCATGACAATTCAATTACTAAAGCAAGTCGATGATGGTGATTATCTTCCATCCTGCCGACCAGGCGAGCTACCTTCCCGGGTGAGTATCTGGTGATACCGCGGCTCAGGTGCTACCGTGACACGGGCTCCTGGGCCGTCGGATCCCAGATCGGACGGCATATAAGAGCTTTTGGATCTGCTAGTCCTATGCGTAATTTTTGGACTTCTAGGAGGCTTTTCTGTAAATGTTACAAAATTACTAGGAGCCGTTCGATCTGGAAATCCGACGGTCCAGGAGCCCGTATCACGGTAGCACCTGAGCCGCGGTAGCACCTGATATTTTCCCCTACCTTCCAAGCTGCTAAACTATAAAAAACTGGGGGAGCAGGCCGTCAAGGGAGGAGGATTTTATGATGCTGCTTGATCTACTTTGCCCTTGCTTGTTCCCCAATGTGGAGATCTCTCTTCTTCTTAGGCCCCGTTCGGATCCTCTCCTACTCCCAGCTTCTTTGGTTGGAGGCGTCCCGAATGTGGCAGCTCCTAGAAGCCAGCTTCGCGGAGTGAACTGCCCTCGTAGTGCAAAAAGGAGAAGGGCGATGCTAGGCGCCGGCGCGCCGGCCGAACAGTTTCGGCCGGTCCTGCCCCAGCCACCCGATACAGCCAATCAGATCCGTCGGATCTGCCCCCTCCTCTTTCCATTGACTGCTCCCTTCTTCTTCCCCGCGCTCATCCCGGCCGCCCTGCCGCCGGCCACAACCCCTCCCCCTCACCTGGACCTCTCCCCTCTCGCAGCCCCACGCTGCTGGATGCGCTATTTGTCCCCGTCATCGCCAGTCGCCGTCGCAGCACTCCCCACCCCCCGCGTTCCCGGCAGGAAGCCGTTGCCCCCTTGTAGCAAAAAACGCCGCCGCCTTGAAACACGCCGAGGCCCCTCTATCGTTCCGGCACCTAGCAGCCGCCGTCGTCGCTGCGTTGTCGTGTCGCGGACACAGCTCTGAACGTCGCCGCTTGGCACCATTGGCGAGTCAGGTTGAAGATTTTTTATCATTGGTTGAAGCTTTTCCCTATGTCGGTTGAAGCTTTTTTAGCACATCAAAACTTTCGGCCATGCCGATTGAAGCTTTTTTCACCTACAGTTGAAGCTTTTTTTGTAAGGATTGCAGCTTTTTCTGTGTCCATCATTTTGCTTGCGAAAAAATCCCCCTCGCCTGAAGATTTCTCAACCTCTAGTTGAAGCTTTTTCATCTGCGGGTTGAAGCTTTTGTTAAAACGGTTGTAGCTTTTCCTCTGTTGTGTTGTTTGGTTGAAGCTTTTTTATCTACTGGATGTAGCTTTTTCCGTCGACGGTTGTAGCATGTGAAAACACTGTTCGCAACTCTCCCCCCGATGCCGCTGTTGCAGCTCCCCCCGGTCGCCATGGTCGTAGCATGGGGCGCCTCGGTCCCCTCCATGACGTTTTGCCTGCCGCCGGTTTGCAGCAAAAAAGGGGGAAAGAGGAGGAGGAGAAAGAAAGTGAGGGAGAAGGAAGAAGGGGAGGGTGGGAACACGAGCGGGGCTGCAACCATGGCCGGCGGCGAGCTGCTCACGTGCTGCAACGGGGTCGGCGAGAGATGCGTGCGTTCTGGGACGAGATCCGCGCGAGGCTGAAAAAAGCAAAGAGGATAACGTGGTGGCCCCGTGTCTACGTGTCGGCTGGTGGGTGGCTAAGGCGAAGTGCGCGTGGACGCGTCCGGCCCAAAGTTCGGCCGGCGCGCCGCGCCCAATTGTTTTCCAAACGAGAAGCAGGTCGAACCTAGCTTCAAAAATCGAAGGAGGCGGAGTTGGACGTAATTACCCGATATGCCACCGCCAAGTGAACTCTGGGGGCAGCGTACCGGTTCGATCGATATGTTTCTCTCTCCCGTATGAGAAACCACCTAAATGGGCTTCATGCTTGCTTCCTGGGCCGCCGGCCCATGTAGACCGGAACTAGAGCAGCCGCTGCTGCCCAAACGCGACACCTCCTATATGCCGCATTTTGCGGCTAACAGGGCGCGCGACGCACAGGGGTCGTGCAAATGGGCCGGCCCATTCGTTGTCCTTCAAAGAATGAAAAATTCGTAAAAAAAAAAGAGCATGTTGTATCGGTAGGATTCGAACCCACAACCTTGTAAAGTTGGACGCGATTAGTCCTGGCCATGGGCAGCCCGGCCCGGCCCGACGCTACTCCCTGGCCGGGCTCGGGCCTAGATTTTGAGCCCGTTGGCCGGGTCTTGCTGGGCCCGGGCCCGTCAAATTTGCGTTTTTTTGAAGGGGCCAGGCCCGAGGGCCGTCGGGCTTTTGCGTGTTCGGGCTGGGCTCTGGTCCAAGAAACAGGCCCGATGGCCGGGCCGGGCTCGGGCCTACGTTTTTTCCCTCGGGTTTGGCTAGGCTCGGCCCGAAGCCCGGCCCGGCCCGAGGTTTGGCCAGGTATAGACGCGATGCTCTAGCCAATGCCCCAGGCTTGATAATGTGAAAAAAAACAGTAGGTCTACCGCAGCGGGGAAAAATAAAAACCAATTCAGCCAATTCCATCAATTAAAACTTGTGTGCGAGGGATCGAAAAATAAAAACCAATTCGGCCAATTCCATAAAATTAGTGTAAAAAAATTAAAAAGCGGACAATTTGTTGAAATTGTTAACAAATTTTGAAACATGAACATTTTTTTCAATATGTGAACAAATTTTATGAAAACGAACAAATTTTGAATTTCCTAAACATTTTCCTAAAACATGAACATTTTTGGAAATTCTGAACAATTTTTTAAAAGACAAAAGATTTTTGAATCTTGAGAACAAATTTGGAAGCGCGAACTATTTTTTAAAGCACGAACATTTTCTGAAATCTTGAGAACAAATTTTGAAACGGAGAACACTTTTGAAAAACACGGAACAAATTTGGAAGAGCGAACATTTTTTTGAAGTACGGACATTTTTTGAATCTTGAGAATGAATTTTTAAATGGATAACACTTTTGAAAAATACCGAACAAATTTGGCAGCGCAACAATTTTTTGAAGTACGAACATTTTTTGAATCTTGAGAACAAATTTTGAAATGGACAACAATTTTGAAAAATCACGAACAAATTTGGAGATGCAAACATTTTTTGAATAGGTGAACAAAAAATTGGAATCTAGTAAATTGTCTGAATTTCTAAGTTTTGAACTTTCTTGTGTAATATGAACATTTTTTAAATTTTGTGAACATTTTGTCAAAATCTGGACATATTTTTAAACACGAACAAAATTTTAATTTTTTTGATTTTGTTTCAAAAAAAGTGAAGAAAAGAAAAATAAGTAAAAAAGAAAATCATAAATATTACGTTAAACTGCAAACATGTTCTGAAAAAGAAAAATAATCTTGAAAAGGAATAGGAAAGAAAAACGAAAAACGAAAAACGAAAAAATGAAAAAGAAACAGAAAACGAAAAAAAACAAAGAAAAAAACAGAAAAGTGGAAAAACCAATAAAAGAACTAATCGGTTCATGGAACCTTCTAGAATGTTCACAAAACCGGAGTGGGCAGTTCGTAAGCTATGTTTGTAAGTGGGCCGGCCCAAAGCATCGCTAGGTCGCTCGCCCTGTGCGAAGCGCCGGCAGTTTGACACAGTGAGCGTCCAATAGGATTTTCCCCCAAACGCATCGCTGGCTCCGCCAAGAAGCTGGCCACTTTGGGAAGCCAGCGGACTTCCGAACGGGCCCTTTAGTCTCTGTTTTTTCTATGGGCAATGCTAGGCGCCAGTGCGCCGGCCGAAATTTCGGCCGGTCACACCAGACCCACCCGATGTGCTGCAATGAATTTTTTTTTATAAAGGGTTGTATCATTTTATGTCAATGGTTGTAGCATTCCCGCCATGGCAATGAGTGCTTGCAACTTTTCATATATCTGGTTGAAGCTTTTTTCATCTCGTTTGAAATTTTTCGGTTAGCGGTTGTAGCATGAGCGCGTGCAGCAGGTTCTGCAATGCCTCCGCCACAGCCGCGGGTTCCAGCCCGACCGTGATGGATGTAGCAAAATATGATGCCGGTTGTAGCAAAAAGCGACGCTGGTAGTAGCAAAACCGCGATGCTGGCTGTGTGTTGTAGCAGAACATGACGCTGGTTGTAGCAAAATGGTATGCCGGTTGTAGCAAAATTTTGGCCGGTCGCACCAGACCCACCCGATGTGCTGCAATGAAACTTTTTTTATAAAGGGTTGTAGCATTTTATGTCAATGGTTGTAGCATTCCCGCCATGGCAATGACTGCTTGCAGCTTTTCATATATCTGGTTGAAGCTTTTTTCATCTCGTTTGAAGCTTTTCGGTTAGCGGTTGTACCATGAGCACGTGACGCAGGTTCAAAAAGTCCTCGCTCTTTCTCTCTCTATGGCTAGACGAAGGAAAGGGATGAAAAAACAGTGCGGGAGTGAAAAAAAACGATTCGAACAGGGCCTACTACTCCCACGATCGAGATATCGCAAGGCCCGCGTGCGTCCGGTGCGAGCGTTTCGGCCGGCGCACCGGGTGGGAACGTTAACGCTAGGCGCCGGTGCGCCGGCCGAAATTTCGACCGGTCGCACCAGACCCACCCGATGTGCTGCAATGAAACTTTTTTTATAAAGGGTTGTAGCATTTTATGTCAATGGTTGTAGCATTCCCGCCATGGCAATTACTGCTTGCAGCTTTTCATATATCTGGTTGAAGCTTTTTTCATCTCGTTTGAAGCTTTTCGGTTAGCGGTTGTAGCATGAGCGCGTGCAGCAGGTTCTGCAATGCCTCCGCCACAGCCGCGGGTTCCAGCCCGGTCGTGATGGATGTAGCAAAACATGATGCCGGTTGTAGCAAAAAGCGACGCTGGTTGTAGCAAAATCGCGATGCTGGCTGTGTGTTGTAGCAAAACGTGACGCTGGTTGTAGTAAAATGGTATGCCGGTTGTAGAAAAATTTCGGCCGGTCGCACCAGACCCACCCGATGTGCTGCAATGAAACTTTTTTTATAAAGGGTTGTAGCATTTTATGGCAATGGTTGTAGCATTCCCGCCATGGCAATGACTGCTTGCAGCTTTTCATATATCTGGTTGAAGCAATTTTCATCTCGTTTGAAGATTTTCGGTTAGCGGTTGTAGCATGAGCGCGTGACGCAGGTTCAAAAAGTCCTCGCTCTTTCTCTCTCTATGGCTAGACGAAGGAAGGGGATGAAAAAACAGTGCGGGAGTGAAAAAAACGATTCGAACAGGGCCTACTACTCCCACGATCGAGCGGTCGCAAGGCCCGCGTGCGTCCGGTGCGAGCGTTTCGGCCGGCGCACCGGGTGGGAACGTTAACGCTAGGCGCCGGTGCGCCGGCCGAAATTTCGGCCGGTCGCACCAGACCCACCCGATGTGCTGCAATGAAACTTTTTTTATAAAGGGTTGTAGCATTTTATGTCAATGGTTGTAGCATTCCTGCCATGGCAATGACTGCTTGCAGCTTTTCATATATCTGGTTGAAGCTTTTTTCATCTCGTTTGAAGCTTTTCGGTTAGCGGTTGTAGCATGAGCGCGTGCAGCAGGTTCTGCAATGCATCCGTCACAGCCGCGGGTTCCAGCCCGGTCGTGATGGATGTAGCAAAACATGATGCCGGTTGTAGCAAAAAGCGACGCTGGTTGTAGCAAAACCGCGATGCTGGCTGTGTGTTGTAGCAAAACGTGACGCTGGTTGTAGTAAAATGGTATGCCGGTTGTAGAAAAATTTCGGCCGGTCGCACCAGACCCACCCGATGTGCTGCAATGAAACTTTTTTTATGAAGGGTTGTAGCATTTTATGTCAATGGTTGTAGCATTCCCGCCATGGCAATGACTGCTTGCAGCTTTTCATATATCTGGTTGAAGCTTTTTTCATCTCGTTTGAAGCTTTTCGGTTAGCGGTTGTAGCATGAGCGCGTGACGCAGGTTAAAAAAGTCCTCGCTCTTTCTCTCTCTATGGTTAGACGAAGGAACGGGATGAAAAAACAGTGCGGGAGTGAAAAAAAAACGATTCGAACAGGGCCTACTACTCCCACGATCGAGCGATCGCAAGGCCCACGTGCGTCCGGCGCGAGCGTTTCGGTCGGCGCACCGGGTGGGAACGTTAACGCTAGGCGCCGGTGCGCCGACCGAAATTTCGGCCGGTCGCACCAGACCCACCCCATGTGCTGCAATGAAACTTTTTTTATAAAGGGTTGTAGAATTTTATGTCAATGGTTGTAGCATTCCCGCCATGGCAATGACTGCTTGCAGCTTTTCATATATCTGGTTGAAGCTTTTTTCATCTCGTTTGAAGCTTTTCGGTTAGCGGTTGTAGCATGAGCGCGTGCAGCAGGTTCTGCAATGCCTCCGCCACAGCCGCGGGTTCCAGCCCGGTCGTGATGGATGTAGCAAAACATGATGCCGGTTGTAGCAAAAAGCGATTCTGGTTGTAGCAAAACCGCGATGCTGGCTGTGTATTGTAGCAAAACGTGATGCTAGTTGTAGTAAAATGGTATGCCGGTTGTAGCAAAATTTCGGCCGGTCGCACCAGACCCACCCGATGTGCTGCAATGAAACTTTTTTTATAAAGGGTTGTAGCATTTTATGTCAATGGTTGTAGCATTCCCGCCATGGCAATGACTGCTTGCAGCTTTTCATATATCTGGTTGAAGCTTTTTTCATCTCGTTTGAAGCTTTTCGGTTAGCGGTTGTAGCATGAGCGCATGACGCAGGTTCAAAAAGTCCTCGCTCTTTCTCTCTCTATGGCTAGACGAAGGAAGGGGATGAAAAAACAGTGCGGGAGTGAAAAAAAGATTCGAACAGGGCCTACTACTCCCACGATCGAGCGATCGCAAGGACCGCGTGCGTCCGGCGCGAGCGTTTCGGCCGGCGCACCGGGTGGGAACGTTTCCCTTTTTCTATTTGCTCCTCCTACTACTCTGCTCTGCAATAGACTGTTCTTTAGCAGGAATTTTTATTTGTCCTTGTGCTGATGCAGCAAGTGTCTGATGTTACTCCGCGGTCTGGAACTGTATGTTGGACGTGTAAAACCTTATGGTTTCGTTATTATGCAATGGAGCTGGGGCCGGAGGCCTTTTCCTCTAAAAAAATATATGTGTTAGGGCATCTCTAATGCCGACTCGCAAACCGCCTGTAACCGTCCAGACCTCGTAATTCGGACGTGTTTTGCCATCCAACATGGGACTACATCGGTCTATCACCGGTCCAGGCATGCTTTTCCCGTAAATTGAAAGCAAACCGCGCCACGTAGAACTCCAACACCCTCGGCCCACTTAAATCCTCCAACGGTCCTATTCTCTTCCACTCCATCTCTGCTCTCTCTTACTTTGCATCCACACCCTCCTCCTCTGACACCACTGATGTACATCTCCGACTGCCACCTAGGCATTGTCGGACATCCGAAGCCACCACCCGCGTGCCCGCTTGACTTGTACTAAGGCATTCCAGGATCCGTCCGCAGCCAGGTACCCCCCCCCCCATCCCCCTTTCGACGACACGTCCATGGCGACACCACGCCTCACAGTTGTTTGGTCGAATGCCATTGAGCTTATTCTTGAACTTCATGTTGTTTTTTAGAGTAAGAAGGATGGCAGGGTACTTGACCATGGAGAATGAGTTCTTGTGCGATGTGTGGTTAGCCGTATCTGGGGACTTGCAGGCATGAGCAGAAGGGGGTTCTTTTGGCAACGCGTGCATGGTTCATTTCATGCTCGAAAGCACACTGCAGCCTACGACATGCACATCATTCATGATCGTAATGTGAAGTCGTTAGCCTTCATGTGTTTCTTTTGATATATCTTGTCTTGTCAATGAATTTGTACAATCGGCTAGCACGTTGTCTGAATGAATGTTGTACTATTATTATTTCTACGTAATCTTTTGACCGCAAAATATAATGCAGACATAAAGTGCTTAGCTTTTTGTTTTTGAAAAGCACATGTAACTTTATTCATACACGTAAGCATTATCGGTACATAGCTTTCGATCCATGATCCAATAAATTACAAAGTAACCCCTACAACTAAGAACTAGAATGAAATTCTTGAAGACATTTTCCCCATAGTATCAACCTTCGCAAGAAGAAAACCTGCCAATACTTTGCAAGAAGAAACTACAGTTGGATTGGAGCAGCGATATTGTCGCTCGTTCACACTAGCACAAAATTGATTACCAACAAAGGTTTATGAAAACCCGTTGAGTCGCATGTCCGAAATTAAAGATGGGAAGCATTTACTGACGAACGTAGTTGGTTTGGGAATGATCACTAGAAGTGTAGGCTGTTGAAGAACGAAATCTTGACCATAACGTAGAAAGATTCCAACTCAAAAATGAATCAAACCAAAAAAATTAACATGACACATAAACTTGTTAGATCGGAATAATATGATCCACGAGGACACGTACACCCTCTAGTCCCATAGCACCCCCACAAAGAATCGAGTAAAATTATTTGTGGATCGCCACAACTATCACAAGATGTTGACAAACACTACTAATTTCTGGACGATCTAAGATCTGAATCCTCTCAACGCCAAGTTGGCAGCCGAAGGCGGGGTTGTTATTCTATTTTTTTGTCTCGCATAGGGTACTCATATCTTTCCGTGTGACAAAAACCAAAGCTCAGATCATGTAGATGTGCCTAATGAGTAGCCAATTGATAACCCACAAGTGTAGGGGGATCAGTTGTAGCCTCTTTCGATAAGTAAGAGCGTCGAACCCAACGAGGAGCTAAAGGTAAAACAAATATTCCCTCAAGTTCTATTGACTACCGATACAACTCTACGCACACTTAACGTTCGCTTTATCTAGAACGAGTATGAAACTATAAGTACTTTGTAGGTGTAACGGGATAGGTTTGCAAGATAATAAAGAGCACGTAAATAAAAGCTAGGGGCTGTTTAGATAAAGAAACAACTAAGTTAGTTTTAGTTGAGGGCTTTTTTTCACAAGAAAGTTATTTGTCCCTAGGCAATCGATAACTAGACGGGTAATCATTATTGCAGTTTTATATGAGGGGGGAGGCATTGCTACTTCTCGAGCTTGCGTTGTATTTCCTCGAAGAGGAAAGGGAGATGCAGCACAGTAGCGTAAGTATTTCCCTCAGTTTTTAAGAACCAAGGTATCAATCGAGTAGGAGACCACGCGCGAGTCCCTCGCACTTGCACAAACAAATAAGAACTTCGCAGCCAATGCGATAAGGAGTTGTCAATCCCTTTACGGTCACTTACAAAAGTGAGATCTGATAGAGATGATAGTTTATATTTTTGATATTTTTGGTTTATAAGAACAGCAAATAAAAGCAATAAAAGTAAAGTAGATGTAGATTGATATGTTGAGAATAGACCCGGGGGCCATAGTGTTCTCTAGTGGCTTCTCTCATGATAGCGATATTCTATGGCGGGTAAACAAATTACTGTCGAGCAATTGATAGAAAAGTGAATAATTATGAGACTATCTATGTTGGGGATCGTAGCAGAAAATCAAAAAATTTCCTACGCATCACCAAGATCTATCTATGGAGTAATCTAGCAACGAGCATAAAGGGGAGTGCATCTACATACCCTTGTAGATCGCGAGCGGAAGCGTTCAAGAGAACGGGGATGATGGAGTCGTACTCGTCGTGATCCAAATCACCGATGATCCTAGAGCCGAACGGACGGCACCTCCGTGTTCAACACACGTACGGAGCGGGGACGTCTCCTCCTTCTTGATCCAGCAAGTGGGGAGGAGAGGTTGATGGAGATCCAGCAGCACGACGGCGTGGTGGTGGAAGTAGCGGGATTCCAGCAGGGCTTCGCCAAGCGCTGCGGGAGGAGGGAGATGTGTCACGGGAGGGAGAGGGAGGCGCCAGGGCTTGGGGTGTGGCTCCCATGCGCCTCCCCACTATATATAGGGGTGGAGGGGGCTGGTTTCTTGCCCTCCAAGTCCATTGGGGCGTTGGCAAAGGTGGGGGAAAGAAATCCCATCATTTCCTTTCCCCACCGATTGTTATCCCCCCTTTTTAGGGATCTTGATCTTATCCCTTCGGGATATGATCTTATTCCTTCTAAGGGGGGATCTTGGTGCGTCTTGACCAGGGGTGTGGGGCCTTGCCCCCACTACCCACGTTCATGTGGGTCCCCCCATGCATGTGGGCCCCACTTCGGAACCTTCTAGAACCTTCCCGGTACAATACCGAAAAATCCCGAACATTTTCCCGTGGCCAAAATAGGACTTTCTATATATAAATCTTTACCTCCGGACCATTCCGGAACTCCTCGTGACGTCCGGGATCTCATCCGGGACTCCGAACAACTTTCGGGTTTCCGCATACTTATATCTCTACAACCCTAGCGTCACCGAACCTTAAGTGTGTAGACCCTACGGGTTCGGGAGACACGCAGACATGACCGAGACGACTCTCCGGTCAATAACCAACAGCGGGATCTGGATACCCATGTTGGCTCCCACATGCTCCACGATGATCTCATCGGATGAACCACGATGTCAAGGATTCAATCAACCCCGTATACAATTCCCTTTGTCTATCGGTACAGTACTTGCCCGAGTTTCGATCGTCGGTATCCCGATACCTTGTTCAGTCTCGTTACCGGCAAGTCTCTTTACTCGTTCCGTAACACATCATCCCGTGATCAACTCCTTGATCACATTGTGCACATTATGATGATGTCCTACCGAGTGGGCCCAGAGATACCTCTCCGTCACACGGAGTGACAAATCCCAGTCTCGATTCATGCCAACCCAACAGACACTTTCGGAGATACCTGTAGTGCACCTTTATAGCCACCCAGTTACGTTGTGACGTTTGGTACACCCAAAGCATTCCTACGGTATCCGGGAGTTGCACAATCTCATGGTCTAAGGAAAAGATACTTGACATTTAGAAAAGCTTTAGCATACGAACTACACGATCTGTGCTAGGCTTAGGATTGGGTCTTGTCCATCACATCATTCTCCTAATGATGTGACCCCGTTATCAACGACATCCAATGTCCATGGTCAGGAAACCGTGACCATCTGTTGATCAACGAGCTAGTCAACTAGAGGCTTAATAGGGACATGGTGTTTGTCTATGTATCCACATATGTATCTGAGTTTCCTATCAATACAATTCTAGCATGGATAATAAACAATTATCATGAACAAGGAAATATAATAATAACCAATTTATTATTGCCTCTAGGGCATATTTCCAACAATCTAGGCATGATCATTGTATATAGGCATCATGTCCGAGACAAGTAGACCGACTTCTGCCTGCATCTACTACTATTACTCCACACATCGACCGCTATCTAGCATGCATCTAGTGTATTGAGTTCATAAGAACAGGGTAACGCCTTAAGCAAGATGACATGATGTAGAGGAATAAACTCAAGCAATATGATATAAACCCCATCTTTTTATCCTCGATGGCAACAATACAATACGTGCCTTGCTGCCCCTACTGTCACTGGGAAAGGACACAGCAAGATTGAACCCAAAGCCAAGCACTTCTCCCATTGCAAGAACTATAGATCTAGTAGGCCAAACCAAACCAATAATTCGAAGAGACATGCAAGGATATTATGAGCACACATAAAAAGTTCAGAGAAGAACCAAATATCTTTCATAGATAACCTTGATCATAAACTCACAATTCATCGGATCTCGACAAACACACCGCAAAAAGAGATTACATCGAATAGATCTCCTCGAAGACCGAGGAGAACTTTGTATTGAGATCCAGAGAGAGAAGAAGCCATCTAGATACTAGCTATGGACCCGAAGGTCTGTGGTAAACTACTCACAACTCATGGTGAGGGCGATGATGATGATGATGATGAACTCCGTGATGGATCCCCCTCCGGTGGAGCTCCGGAACAGGCTCCAAGAAGGGATCTCGCGGGAGCAGAAGGTTACGGCGGTGGAATTAGGGTTTTCTCTCTATTGTCGAAGGTTTCGGGGTACATAGACTTATATAGGAAGAAGGAGGACACCGGGGGGTGCTCGGGGGGCCCACCAGGCAGGGGGCGCGCCCTGGGAAGGGGTGCATGCCCCCAACCTCATGGGCCACCCCTTGATCCCCTGACGTGGTTCTCAAGTCCCCCGTGTGTGATTTTCTCCAAAAATATCTCTCGCGAAGATTTCATTCCGTTTGGACTCCGTTTGATATTCTTTTTCTGCAAAACCCTGAAAGAGGCAAAAAAACAGCAATCTGGACTGGGCCTTTGGGTTAGTAGGTTAGTCCCAAAAATGATTTAAAAGTGTATGATAAAGCCCAATAAACATCCAAGACTTCATAAATAATAGCATGGAACAATAAAAAATTATAGATACGTTGGAGACGTATCAAGCATCCCCAAGCTTAATTCCTGCTTGTCCTCGAGTAGGTAAATGATAAAGAAACAATTTTTTTGATGTGGAATGCTAACCAATATAGTTTCTCAATGTAATTCTCTTAATTGTGGCATGAATGTTCAGATCTGAAAGATTCAAGATAAAAGTCTATATTGACATAAGAAATAACAATACTTCAAGCATACTAACAAAGCAATTATGTCTTCTCAAAATACTATGGCTAAAGAAAGTTATCCCTACAAAATCATATAGTCTCTCTATGCTCCCTCTTCATCACACAAAATATTCATATCATGCACAACCCCGATTTCAGCCAAGCACTTGTTTTCATACTCTATCTTTTCAAACCTTTCAACTTTCACGCAATACATGAGCGTGAGCCATGGACATAGCACTATGGGTGGAATAGAGGTGGTTGTGGAGAAGACAAAAAGGAGGGAGATAGTCTCACATCGACTAGGCGTATCAACTGGCTATGGAGATGCCCATCAATAGATATCAATGTGAGTGAGTAGGGATTGCCATGCAACGGATGCACTAGAGCTAAATATGAATGAAAGCTCAACAAAAGAAACTAGTGGTTGTGCATCCAACTTGCTTGCTCACGAAGACCTAGGGCATTTGAGGAAGCCCATCGTTAAAATATACAAGCCAAGTTCTATAATGAAAATTCCCACTAGTATATGAAAGTGACTAAACATGAGACTCTCTACAATGAAGAACATGGTGCTACTTCGAAGCACAAGTGTGGAAAACAAGATAGTAGCAATTGTCCCCTTTTGGGGGGGGGAGGGGGCTTTCTTTTTTTCTTTGGCCTTTTTTTGCGGAGGGGCTTTATAGATTTAGCCTTTCCTCCCATGGGACAATGCTCTAATAATGATGATCATCACACTTTCATTACAACTCGATACTACAACAACAAGGTATGGCTCTATATGAATGCCTCCGGCGGTGTACCGGTATGTGCAATGAATCAAGAGTGACATGTATGAAAAATTATGCATGGTGGCTTTGCCACAAATACGAGGTCAACTACATGATCATGCAATGACAATATGACAATATGATGCGTGTCATATGAACGGAATGGTGGAAAGTTGCATGGCAATATATCTCGGAATGGCTATGGAAATGCCATGATAGGTAGGTATGATGACTGTTTTGAGGAAATATATGGTGGCTGTTTCGAGGAAGGATATATAGTGGGTTTATGGCACCGGCGAAAGTTGCGCGGTACAAGAGAGGCTAGCAATGGTGGAAGGGTGAGAGTGCGTATAATCCATGGACTCAACATTAGTCATAAGAACTCATATACTTATTGCAAAAATCTATGAGTCATCAAAACAAAGCAATCAACGCATGCTCCTAGGGGGGGGGGGGGGGG
>LR738709.1:696889439-696903453 GCA_902687465.1 Secale cereale | reverse complement strand
GTTAACCATCGCGCGCCCCTGACCTCCATACTAAGGTTGGCACTCTACAAATACCTCATGCTCTAACTTCGTCACATAGCGGTTCACCATATGTGCATGCTATGGGAATCACTAACCTTAACACAAGTATTTCTTAATTTCATAATAACTCCACTAGCATGACTCTAATATCACTATCCTCATATCTCAAAACAATTATCAAGCATCCAACATCTCATTCTATTCAATGCACTTGGTGTGAATTTTTTTACTACATTGACATTGGATGTCTATCATGTGAGGACTAGTTTCTTTAGCGTAAACACATTACCATGTTGTTTTAATAGACTCTCAAATAGATATAAGTGAAGCATGAGAGTTCAACAATTTCTACAAAATATTACCACAACCATGCTCTAAAAGATATAAGTGAAGCACTAGAGCAAAAACTATTCAACTCAAAAGATATAAGTGAAGCACATAGAGTGTTCTAACAATTCCTAGGCCATATTTAACTCTCTCAAATAGGTGTGTCCAGAAAGGATAATTGTGACAAACTAACAAGCAAAGACTCAAATTATACAAGACGCTCAAAGCAAAACACATATCATGTTGCGAATAAAAATATAGCTCCAAGTATAGTTACCGATGGATGAAGACGAAAGAGGGGATGGCTTCCCGGGGCACCCCCAAGCTTAGGCTTTTGATTATCATGAATTTACTTGGGGTGCCACGGGCATCCCCAAGCTTAGGCCTTTGCTACTCCTTGTTCCATAGTCCATCAAAGCAATACTCAAAACTTGAAAACTTCACAACACAAAACTTAGACAAAAATTCCCGTGAGCTCCGTTAGTATAAGAAAGCAAACCACTGCTCAAAGGTGCAGCAATGAATTCATTATTTGTTTATATTAGTGTTAAACCTACTGTATTCCAACTTCTCTATGGTTCATATCCTCCAATACTACTCATAGAAGCATTGAAATAAACAAACAACACACGAAAAATAGAATCTGTCAAAAACAGAACAGTCTGTAGTAATCTGCAGGTTTCGCCTACTTCTGGAACTCCAAAAAATTCAAACCAAATTGTTAAATTTGCGGAATTTGTCTACCAATAATCTGCAAAAAAAATCAACTAAATATCACGCTCCAGTAAAATCTGAAGACCACTTTAGCGAGCTCTAACGATTCTGTTTTTCACAGCAAGATCACATAAACTTCACACAAGTCTTCCCAAAGGTTCTACTTGGCACACACACTAAACAAAACATGAAACCACATCTAATCAGAGGCTAGATGCAATATTTATTCACTAACAGCAACAAAAAGAAGAAATATAAAATTGGGTTGCCTCCCAACAAGCGCTACCGTTTTACGCCCCTAGCTAGGCACGATTAATTCAATGATGCTCACATGAAAGATAAGAATTGAAGCACAAAGAGAGCATCATAAAACATGTGACAAACACATCTAAGTCTAACATACTTCCTATGCATAGGCATCTTATAAGAAAACAGATTATTAAGGCAAGCAAAAACTAGCATATGCAAGGAAGAAGACAGAAACAAGATCAATCTCAACATGAAAAGAGGTAATTTAGTAACATGAAGATTTCTACAACCATATTTTCCTCTCTCATAATAATTGCATGTAGGATCATAAGAAAGTTCAACAATATATCTATCACAAAACATATTCTCAACACGATCCACATGCATACGAAGTCGACACTCTTCCAAAATAGTGGGAGCAATATTAACTAAAGTCATGACCTCTCCAAACCCACTTTTATCAAAAAATCGTAAGATTGATCATACTCCAAATATGTGGGATCTAAAGTTGACACTCTTCCAAACCCACTTTCAATATTATTGCAAACATTATTATCAATCTTACATTCATCATGGGGATTAAATAAATTTTCAAGATCATAAGAAGAATCACCCCAATCATGATCATTGCAACAAATAGTAATCATAGCAAAACTAGCATCACCAAGCTTAGGGTTTTGCATATCATTAGCACAATTGACATTAATAGAATTTATAATAACATCGTTGCAATCATGCTTTTCATCGAAGGAACTATCAAGTATGGGTGCAATTGCAACGATCTCATGTTTAACATACGGAACTATAGCAAATTCATCTTCGTAAATATTGGCATCATGGCCACAAGGATAACAAACATCATGTTCATCAAGGGATATTTCAACCAAATCATCGGAATCAAAATTATCTATAGATTCATGCATATCATTATTTTCTTTCAAAGTAGCGGTCATTCTTTCAATAAATTCTTTGACATAGGCATTATGAGCATAGTTTTCAAAGCAATATTTAAGTATGTCAAAATTTTCAGATTCGTAGAGAGTAATATCATACTTTTCAATCAAAGAAGCAACTTCATAAGCACCCTTAGAAGCAACAAATTCTTCAATTTGTTCGATATCGTAGTAACTATAAACACCCTTTGCATAAGAAGATGAGATTTCATTATCATTAAACTCACATAGGTAGGGTAGGTGTTTTTTAGGGTTCTTAGAGCAATAAGTAAAATCACAAATTTCACAAAGATTCCAAGCATAACACAGCAATCTGTTTATTTGATCCCATAAGAGTCTCCCTTTTTCAGACAAACGGTGACGCACAAAATGAGCATGCTCATCTAAAGATTTCCCATCAACTAGGCTAGTTGGGGTTTCAGCACGAGAGCAAAGGGATCGAAGATGATCCAAGTAGAACACTTTAAGGTGATCCATAACAATAGATTTTTAGCAAGCAAAGATGCAAGCACATAGAAGGCACATAGCACACAAGCAAACGAGAGGCAAGCGAACGGAAAACACACGGCAGAAGAAGGGCAAATAAAACAGCAAGGGTGAAGTGGGGGAGAGGAAAACGAGAGGCAAATAAATGTAATGCAAAGGATAAGGGTTTGTGATAGGTACTTGGTATATGACTTTTGCGTAGCCTCCCCGGCAACGGCGCCAGAAATTCTTCTTGCTACTTCTCGAGCTTGCATTGTATTCCCTCGAAGAGGAAAGGGAGATGCAGCACAGTAGCGTAAGTATTTTCCTCAGTTTTTGAGAACCAAGGTATCAATCCAGTAGGAGACCACGCGCGAGTCCCTCGCACCTACACAAACAAATAAGAACTTCGCAGCCAACGCGATAAGGGGTTGTCAATCCCTTTACGGTCACTTACGAAAGTGAGATCTGATAGAGATGATAGCTTATATTTTTGATATTTTTGGTTTATAAGAACAGCAAATAAAAGCAATAAAAGTAAAGTAGATGTAGATTGATATGTTGAGAATAGACCCGGGGGCCATAGTGTTCTCTAGTGGCTTCTCTCATGATAGCGATATTCTACGGCGGGTAAACAAATTACTATCGAGAAATTGATATAAAAGCGAATAATTATGAGACTATCTAGGCATGATCATTGTATATAGGCATCACGTCCGAGACAAGTAGACCGACTCCTGCCTGCATCTACTACTATTACTCCACACATCGACCGCTATCCAGCATGCATCTAGTGTATTGAGTTCATAAGAACAGAGTAACGCCTTAAGCAAGATGACATGATGTAGAGGGATAAACTCAAGCAATATGATATAAACTCCATCTTTTTATCCTCGATGGCAACAATACAATACGTGCCTTGCTGCCCCTACTGTCACTGGGAAAGGACACCGCAAGATTGAACCCAAAGCCAAGCACTTCTCCCATTGCAAGAACTATAGATATAGTAGGCCAAACCAAACCAATAATTCAAAGAGACTTGCAAGAATATTATGAGCATACATAAAAAGTTCAGAGAAGAACCAAATATCTTTCATAGATAACCTTGATCATAAACTCACAATTCATCGGATCTCGACAAACACACCGCAAAAAGAGATTACATCAAATAGATCTCCTCAAAGACCGAGGAGAACTTTGTATTGAGATCCAGAGAGAGAGAAGAAGCCATCTAGATACTAGCTATGGACCCGAAGGTCTGTGGTAAACTACTCACAACTCATGGTGAGGGCGATGATGATGATGATGAAGAACTCCGTGATGGATCCCCCTTCGGTGGAGCTCCGGAACAGGCTCCAAGATGATATCTCACGGGAACAGAAGGTTACGGCGGTGGAATTAGGGTTTTCTCTCTATTGTCGAAGGTTTCGGGGTACGTAGACTTATATAGGAAGAAGGAGGACACCGAGGGGTGCTCGGGGGCCCCTCGAGGCAGGGGGCGCGCTCTGGGAAGGGGGGGGCGCCCCCCACCCTCGTGGGCCACTCCTTGATCCCCTAACGTGGTTCTCAAGTCCCCCGTGCGTGATTTTCTCCAAAAATATCTCTCGCGAAGATTTCATTCCGTTTGGACTCCGTTTGATATTCTTTTTCTGCAAAACCCTGAAGCAGGCAAAAAACAGCAATCTGGACTGGGACTTTGGGTTAGTAGGTTAGTTCCAAAAATGATATAAAAGTGTATGATAAAGCCCAATAAGCATCAAAGACTTCATAAATAATAGCATGGAACAATCAAAAATTATAGATACGTTGGAGACGTATCAGGCATAAGATAGCATACTTTCTCTACTTGGATCATATGCACTTATGATTAGAACTCTAGCAAACATCCATAACTTCTAAAGATTATTAAGGTAAAACCCAACCATAGCATTATAAGGTATCTAGTCCTCTTTACTCCCACACGCAAACAACCTACTTACTCGGGTTTAAGCTTCTGTCACTCTAGCAACCCACCATAAAAAAATCATGAACATATTGCAAACCCTACAACGAGGATCCCTCATGCTTGCGTGACATGGAGAGCATCATAGGACAACACCAATAATAAAACATGCAACTCAAACCAATCACGATCATCAATCAACCCATAGGACAAAACGGATTTACTCAAACATCATAGGATAGCCATACATCATTGGGAATTAATATATAGCATTGAGCACCATGTTTCAGTAGAGATTACAACGGATAAAAAAGAGGTTACACCGCTGCATAGAGGGGGAGATAGTTGGTGATGACGGCGGGGAAGTTGTTGATGTAGATTGTCGTCGTGATGATGGCCCCGACGGCGTTCCGGCGCCACCGGAGGAGAGGGGGGACAGTCCCCCTTCTTCTTCTTCTTCCTTGACCTCCCCCCTAGATGGGAGGAGGGTTTCCCCTCTGGTCCTTGGCTTCCATGGCATGAGAAGGGTGGGAGCCTGATGTCTACACACGCTTCTATTCTTGTAGACTATGTTGGGCCTCCAAGCGCAGAGGTTTGTAGGACAGCAGCAATTTCCCTCAAGTGGATGACCTAAGGTTTATCGAACTCAGGGAAGTAGAGGTTGAAGATGGTCTCTCTCAAGCAACCCTGCAACTAAGATACAAGAAGTCTCTTGTGTCCCCAACACACCTAATACACTTGTCAGATGTATAGGTGCACTAGTTCGGCGAAGAGATGTTAAATGGCAAGTGATATGGATGGCAAAACAAAGTAATATAAATCTGTAATAAAAAGTGCAGCAAGAAAACAAGTGGTAAACGTGAGCACAAATGGTATTGCAATGGTGAAAACAAGGCCTAGGGTTCATACTTTCACTAGTGGCAACTCCCAACAACATTAACATAATCGAATCACATGATATTTCCCATAAAACATGCAATGGAGACGCACCCGGAGGTCATTCCTCCGTGGTCAAGAGAGGACGAGAATTATGTAGGGCTACAAAAGCACACCTCAAAGCTCGTAGTTCTCAATCTAAGGATTTCCCAATGTCACCGCGGCCATCCAAAGAGAGTCCCACAATCACCACAACATATCTAAAGGATAGTCAAAGACAAGCACCAAGAGACTCTCAATCTTCAATCAACACACAAGAGAGGAAATCACTCATGAAAATATTTTTCTAATCCATGTCCAATAGACCGCTGTCACCTTGGTCTCGGGGATTATACTAGATAAAGACAAGTGAGTACATCAATCCAATACATAGAGGAAGGGGAAATATCATGGGATCTCCCTAGATTAACATAGCCTATGATCACAACGAAGATCACATCATGGGAGAGAGAGATAACCACATAGCTACACGTACGAGCCCTCGGCCCTGGAGAAGACTACTCACGCATGGACATGGTGAGGAGGAGGTTGATGATGGTGTTGATGGAGAGGTGCAGCCCCGCGAGGAGGAGATGGCCGGCGGCAGCCACGGAGGCGGCGGCGGCTGGGAGGAGACGGTGGCGGCCCTGGGGGCGGCGGCGGCCCTAGGGGGCAGCGGCTCCTTGGCCCCCCTTCTTCCTTGTGGATGGTGCTGCAATGGTGCTGGTCCTCCCCTCCAAGACGGCGGCTTGGGAGGAGGAAAATTCGTGGCCCTTGGTGACCTAGATTTCCTCTCTTTATATAGACTCTCGGATTCCCGTCATCAGATTTTGGGCTTCAGTAAAACGGGCTTTACTCGGCCGTCCGTACTCCGAATTGGACGAATTTTATATCCAGAAGCATCGCCTCGAAATTCCCCACAACTTTCGCAACTAGACTTTTTCCGTTTGACGTCTTCTTCGGGCCGGAACGTGACCATCTTTAAAAAACGTTCTCAGACAGATTTCAGGAAAGTCAGAGTCCTACTCCAATACGACTCCTTTTGCGTTTTTGTCAATTTCCAAGTAATTCCTACACAATAAAGTGTAAAACAAGAACATTGTGCACTTTTGCAACCATTAGTAGGTTAGTCCAAATATGATCAAAAGTGTATGGAAGTGCATAAATATCATAGCAATATCACACAAAAAAGGCATGGAGCAAGCAGAAATTATAGATACGTTTTGGACGTATCAACATCCTCAAGCTTAATTCCTGCTCGTCCTCGAGTAGGTAAATGATAACAAGCATAATTTCTGTGGTGACATGCTATTAACCCTATAAGAACTTTTCACAGTCACATGACAAATGCTTACTGAGATAATGAATCTGTAGTAATTAAGTTGCCTCATGAGAATATCACAAAGAACTGAAAGTTTTACAATATGATACTGAAACACTCAATAGATTTGTAGTGAGCATGATGTGCAAACATGACAAAGTGATATCTCGCTTGCCCCCTTTAGTGAAGCAAAACATAAATGCAGGGGCACCTCCAAAGTTTAAGTGACGACTAGATACAATGATTTCAGAATAAACGATATCATAATTATGCAAAAGGCAATGGTACTTTGGGACAATGCACATTACACTCAGAATGACAATCATGCTCTCAATAGTTGGTGCTTTAAAGAAGGTGGAGACTCTCGAACCGTGGCTTTTGATGGCAAGGTTGAAAACCCGTGGTCGGAAACAAAAACTAAACATGTACCAGAGCTCTTGGTTTTAAAAACAGAGGTAATAATTATTATTATTTTGAATATGCATGTTTTGTCAACGAATTCTAGCAGATAACTCAATCACTTCTTGAGCTGGACAAGTTTCGAGGAACAGCTCCCGAATGAGGACGGTCACATCCTCTTAATCTCCTTTGTTTATCACTGCCAAAGTTTTCTGATTTCTCATGAACAAAGCATGAAGGAGGGTTTGTTTGTTGTATATATTTTTTAATGAGCCGGGCGCACTCTATGCCAGTTCCTTCTCGTATTATGGGTTTGCACATTAGACATGCAATCCCGGGGTGAAGCTTGTCCAACTTAAAAAGATCATGAATTAACTACTACTTCCTCATGAGCTAAAACAGAGGCACAAAAGAGAAATGCTTTTTTTGAATAATTTAGAGATGGTACATGAAAGTCTTCGTTAGGAATGGCAGGTAAATACCATGTATAGGAAGGTATGGTGGACTCATATGGCATAACTGGTTTAAAGGATTTTGGATGCACAAGCAGTCAGTCCGCTTAGTACAGGTGGAGGTTAGCAAAAGACTGGGAGCGACCAACTAAAAGAGCAATGACGGTCATAATCATGCAAAGCGACAAAGCAACATTGAATCAGGCATGGAAGTTATATCGCTACTCAGAAACTAAAGATCATCAAGGCTTGATAGACTTTCTTTACAGTCTTAAATATGCGTGAGCATACGCCAAGTCAATCAAAATAAATTCTTGAAGGAAGATATCACTAGACCATACCACATCATAGGCAAATAAATCATGTTGGTACTCCAATAACACATTGAGAACCCCCAGCTATTTGAGACT
The DNA here is from genome assembly GCA_902687465.1 of Secale cereale. Lineage (NCBI taxonomy): Eukaryota > Viridiplantae > Streptophyta > Magnoliopsida > Poales > Poaceae > Secale > Secale cereale. The sequence continues at coordinate 696,895,285 of LR738709.1, read as the reverse complement.
AACCATAAGAAAACATGAACTACTAAGCACCATTATGCACATAGCATTTTTATCATAGACATATCAACCAGTGCAACAGAAGCCAACTCTCTTAACAAGATAAGCATGATAACTAAAGAGAGTTCCAGCGACCAACTAAACAAAAGCTCTTTAAAAAGAAAAGCGTGAAAACTAAGAGCTAAGCATGACAGTAGCTATTGAAAGACCAAGAACATACACAGCAAAGATAAACATGAAAATTCTATGTTATGTTCTAGGTTGAAGTGGAGCGTGTTTCTCTCCCACACAAAGAAAGCTGAGTTCCAACTCGTTATGAAAAGCAAGCAAAGCTAAGGAAAACTAAAAAGGAAACTAAAAGCAAGACGCTCCAAGCATAGCACATAACACATGAAGTGATAAAAACATAGTGGAACGAAAGACGAACTGATAATGTTGATGGAGAAGGGAATGCACGGGGGCATCCCCAAGCTTAGACACTTGAGTCTTCTTGAATATTTCTTGGGGGTGCACGGGGGCATCCCAAGCTTGAGCGTTTGACACTCCTGAATCTTTTTATCATCTTCCCTCGCACACTTGAAAACTCCCTTCATACATAACTCATCATAATCTGATTAGCGAGGTTAGTACCCTTAATAAAATAATTGTTCCTTGCTGGAAATAAGGATATTCTTGAAGGTCTACTGTTTCTCAAGATTGCCAAAAGGTTTTTGCAAAGAAAAAGCAAGCTCGAGGTTTGCAAAATGAAGGAAAGGCAAAACAGGACAGAATCTGTGAAAAACAGACCAGCAGGTAGTAAATGATTTTTTCGGGGCACTTCTGCCACTCTAATCAAAAAACTCAGAACAGACGCACGAAAGACAATTGTATAGAGCACGCTGTCGAAAAAATTCAGACCAAAAAGATGATCTGGTGATTTTATACGAATTTTTCTATCCAAGGACAGAATCTGTTTCCTGGACAGCACGTCACAACTTTTGAACTTTCTTGCAATCAGAGGCTACACTTGGCACAAAGTTAAAAAGTAAAGATACAATGATGATGCTACTGTAGTAACAACATCAAGACACAACAAAAGCAAAATAAAATTTATTCATTGTGGGCTGCCTCCCAAAAGCGCTTTCTTTTATGCCTTTAAGCTAGGCATAAGACTTTAATGATGCTCTCGTAGGAATAAGAGTTGAAGAATAAAAGAGAGCATCAAGAAGCAAATACCAAACACATTTAAGCCTAACATGCTTCCTATGCATAGGAATATTGCAATAGAATAATTCATTGAAGCACAAAGCAATAAGCATAGGAAGGCAAAACAAGCATAACTTCATAATATTCACCATAAAAAGAGGAAACTTCTTATTATTAAGATATTTAGAACCATGTCTCCCTCTCTCATTATAAATTTCAGTGGCATCATGGATGAACTCAACAGTATAACTATCACATAAGGCATTATTTCCATGATCCAAAAGCATAAAAGTGTCATTACTCTTCATATAAGCAAAATCTTTCTTATTAGGAATAGTGAGAGTAAGACTATCATAACCATCATGGTAATCATCGTATTTAGGAGGCATATCATAATCATAATAAATTTTATCCTCAATAGTAGGTGGACTGAAAATATCATATTCATCATTGTAATCATCATATATAGGAGGCATAGTATCATCAAAGTAAATTTTCTCCTCAAAAGTTGGGGGACTAAAAATATCATGTTCATCAAACGTGTCATCCCCAAGCTTAGAGCTTTCCATGTCATTAGCAATATTGATATTAAATAAAAACATACTAATAACATCACCACCATCATGATTGTTATGCAAATAATAAAGTTCCAAAGGTTTTTTAATTTTCTCTTCGAACACATCATGTCCAAGTTCAAGGTAGAGCTTATAAAGCTCTCTCATATTTTTGTTGTTTTCCATTAAGCAAAACTAGTGAAAATAAAAACAAGAAACAAAAAGATTTAATTGCAAGATCTAAAGATATACCTTCAAGCACTCACCTCCCCGGCAACGGCGCCAGAAATAGCTTGATGTCTACACACGCTTCTACTCTTGTAGACTATGTTGGGCCTCCAAGCGCAGAGGTTTGTAGGACAGCAGCAATTTCCCTCAAGTGGATGACCTAAGGTTTATCGAACTCAGGGAAGTAGAGGTTCAAGATGGTCTCTCTCAAGCAACCCTGCAACTAAGATACAAGAAGTCTCTTGTGTCCCCAACACACCTAATACACTTGTCAGATGTATAGGTGCACTAGTTCGGTGAAGAGATGTTAAATGGCAAGTGATATGGATGGCAAAACAAAGTAATATAAATCTGTAATAAAAAGTGCAGCAAGCAAACAAGTGGTAAACGTGAGCACAAATGGTATTGCAATGGTGGAAATAAGGCCTAGGGTTCATACTTTCACTAGTGGCAACTCCCAACAACATTAACATAATCGAATCACATGATATTTCCCATAAAACATGCAATGGAGACGCACCCGGAGGTCATTCCTCCGTGGTCAAGAGAGGACGAGAATTATGTAGGGCTACAAAAGCACACCTCAAAGCTCGTAGTTCTCAATCTAAGGATTTCCCAATGTCACCGCGGCCATCCAAAGAGAGTCCCACAATCACCACAACATATCTAAAGGATAGTCAAAGACAAGCACCAAGAGACTCTCAATCTTCAATCAACACACAAGAGAGGAAATCACTCATGAAAATATTTTTCTAATCCATGTCCAATAGATCGCTGTCACCTTGGTCTCGGGGATTATACTAGATAAAGACAAGTGAGTACATCAATCCAATACATAGAGGAAGGGGAAATATCATGGGATCTCCCTAGATTAACATAGCCTATGATCACAACGAAGATCACATCATGGGAGAGAGAGATAACCACATAGCTACACGTACGAGCCCTCGGCCCCGAAGAAGACTACTCACGCATGGACATGGTGAGGAGGTTGATGATGGTGTTGATGGAGAGGTGCAGCCCCGCGAGGAGGAGATGGCCGGCGGCAGCCACGGAGGCGGCGACGGCTGGGAGGAGACGGTGGCGGCCCTGGGGGCGACGGCGGCCCAAGGGGGCAGCGGCTCCTTAGCCCCCCTTCTTCCTTGTGGATGGTGCTGCAATGGTGCTGTTCCTCCCCTCCAAGACGGCGGCTTGGGAGGAGGAAAATTCGTGGCCCTTGGTGACCTAGGTTTCCTCTCTTTATATAGACTCTCGGATTCCCGTCATCAGATTTTAGGCCTCAGTAAAACGGGCTTTACTCGGCCGTCCGGACTCCGATTTGGACGAATTTTATATCCAGAAGCATCGCCTCGAAATTCCCCACAACTTTCGCAACTAGACTTTTTCCGTTTGACATCGTCTTCGGGCCGGAACGTGACCATCTTTAAAAAACGTTCTCGGACAGATTTCAGGACAGTCAGAGTCCTACTCCAATACGACTCCTTTTGCGTTTTTGTCAATTTCCAAGTAATTCCTACACAATAAAGTGTAAAACAAGAACATTGTGCACTTTTGCAACCATTAGTAGGTTAGTCCAAATATGATCAAAAGTGTATGGAAGTGCATAAATATCATAGCAATATCACACAAAAAAGGCATGGAGCAAGCAGAAATTATAGATACGTTTTGGACGTATCAGAGCCCCTACGAAATTGGATCTCTCTCTCTCTCTGTTTCCTTATGTTTCTGTGCTCTTTCACCGTTTTCTAAATTCCCGGAGATTCGTAACTCCGATTGGGATGAAATTTTAACACGATTTTTATTCGGATATTAGCTTCCTTGCGGCCGAAGAAGGGCACCAACCGCCTTACGAGGTGGCCACAAGGGACCAGGGCGCGCCCGACCCCCTGGGGCGCCCCTGCCTTGCCGCCGCCTCGGGCATCGTATCACATTGATTCTTTTTCCCAAAAATCACATATATTCCAAAAAAAATCTCCGTAAGTTTTTATCGCGTTTGGACTCCGTTTGATATGGATTTTCTGCGAAACAAAAAATATGCAACAAACAGGAACTGGCATTGGGCACTGATCAATATGTTAGTCCCAAAAATAGTATAAAAATTTACCAAAAGTATGTGAAAGTTGTAGAATATTGGCATGAAATAATCAAAAATTATAGATACAACGAAGACGTATCACCCATTATAGTTTTGTTTGTGAACACAAACCATAGAAGACCTGAAAAATAAAGTGTTTCAGCTGTATCGGCTTGCCGGTATCCATAGTACCCTTTTCCTTTGAATGCACTAAGGCATGGTATTTTCTCAATAGATCGGGATCATATCCAAAGGTTGGTGGTGGAATCAGATGGTGTGGAGGTGATAAACACGATGCAGGAAGGGGGGCTTCACTACCTACGGAGCGACTGCTATTTATATTAATTGTCTTGTCCAAGGGAGGTGAATGTAGTCCCTCATTAGTTAGGTAGGCTAGCGGCCTTGATGCCACCCTCAACATGGATAGAAGAGCCGCCGACATAAGTGCAACACATCACCTTTGTGGCATGAGATATTTTCTGCTTGGAGGTTTGGAAAATGTTAGATTTGGACAGAAGGAGGGAATCTGGAATGACACGCATGCACCGGATCGACTTCGTTAAATGTACTCACTTATCGATTCAATTATTTCTCCATTGGAATGCGATAAGCTTAAGACAATCAATGTTTACAAAGTAGATAGTAATCACAATAAATAAGTATTCTTTTTGAATTGTACGTCACATTTTTTAAACTCTGCATTTTTATATTGTATAAACATGTTTTTAAAAATGCAACGCACATATTTTTGAAAGACGTGAACATTTTAAAAAAATGCCACGAACATTTTTCAAAAAATTCCTGTTGAATAGCACAAAACATTTGTTACAACGTAGATCAACATTTTTTTACATTGTATATTTGTTTAAAAAATGCCATGTGCATATTTTTGAAATGTGTTAGTCATTTAAAATGTACTGAACAGTTTTTTTGAATGGTACAAACAGTTGTTTTTAAATTATGCGAACAAATTTTCTACACTGGATGAACATTTTTCAAATGTGCTATGGACACTTTTAAATATTTTAGTAAATTATTTGCCGATCTATATTTGAATTAGTCCGAAATATAAACAAAAGTAAAAGAAAGAGAAAAATGAACAAAGAAACAAAGAAAAACCAAAAAAAAAAACATACGTCTCCTGAGCTACTAGGCCGACCCACTATTTAGCTGCTTGAGGCGAGTGGTTGGACCGTCTTGAGAAGACCTGAACAATGTAGCGTCTGGCCATGTCCGCTTGGCAATAGACTCCTTTTCTTCGAACATAAGTATACACTGTGTTACTGATATTTTGGCACGGTAAATAAGTGCAGCAGGCAGCCTTCATGGCATGATATATTGGCTGCTTGGAAGAAAAATAATGTTTTTTCTTTGAGGTTGAATAAAAAAGAAAGTATTGACTTGTCATCGGAAGAAAAAGACTTGACAACGAGCCAAACTTTAGCCGGTTTGGAAAATGTTCTAATTCCGATGGAGGGAGGGATAAGATACTGGAATAGATAGACGCGCGGCGGATCAATTTTGGTTAAATGTACTTCTATCATTATTGTCATCGCGTTGGGATAAGCTGGAGATAGAAGTTTGGGGTCCCACCTGCCTGTGAGACCACGCGGTTCCACGGGTGACACACTTGTCTCCCCCGTCGCTGCTCCCGGGAGGAAATGGGAGGCAGCCAGTTTCGGGACTCATCTGACTACCGCCCCGCGCGCACTGGGTAAGCAAGCGGGCATCGATTGCTCCGTGTAGTTGTGTCGCCGTCTATCTCATGTGCGTAGTAGTCTTGTTGCGCATGGGCGAAGGGGGGGGGG
>LR738709.1:696777900-696882581 GCA_902687465.1 Secale cereale | reverse complement strand
ATGAGTGTCTCCTACTTCTGTTAGAAAGATAGAAATGGCCAATAAAATTGATCATAAAACCATCTAAGCATATCTATGCCATGCTTGATGTTGTTTATTTGTCAGACGGTCAAACCTGTCTAGGGAAAAATAACTAACCGGTAAAGTAGCACTTGATGCAGTATTTTAGTCATTATGAACTTACCATTCTGTTATCGTTTTCCTTGGTTGTTGTTTTTTTGCAGGTGGAGATGGAATTCTAGCAGCACCTTCCTTTTTTCCTGATGGAGATGGAATTTTAGCAGCACCAAATCATACTATCGTCAATAGTAATGAAAAAGCTCAATACCCGGGTCAGAGTTTCAGCCTGCTGTCCAGTTCCCCAACTACGGATTCTCCACTTTATATGCTTGATACTTCAGATGGGGCTCTAAGTAATAAATATGCTATGGATGACATGATAACCATGAGTGGTAGTCATGGAGTACTCCCTTCCATTAGGGAAAATGTCGGGGCCAGCAGTATTGCCTTTGCTGGTACAACTGCAGACATGTGCTTTGTTAATAACCCGCAGTCTCCATTCCTTGGTCAGCCTTCAACTTGCTCTTCGCCTGAAATAATTGATCTTACTGAGATGGATGACATGGATCAAACTGATGATGTACCAATGGAATTAGCACCTATACCTGATGAATTAGTTGATCTTACTGACATGGATCAGATTGATGACGTAGGAATGTTACTACCTAGGAAGAATGTCACTCTTGCACTTGATCTTGATGGTAAGTTATTAAATGCTTTATTCTCCTGTAGGTTTCTTTTCTTGCACTTAAGTTATTGACATGCTCATTTTCTGTTGCATAGGCACCCTTATCCACTCAGCAAGGTACGACCATGGTGCCGACTTTTCATTCCCTATGCACCATGGAGAAGAAGAGTACACTGTCTATGTGAAGAAGAGACCACATGTGGACGCCTTCCTTGAAGAGGCGGCTCATATGTTTGAGCTTGTTGTCTTTACGGCTAGCATAAGTTCTTATGCAAACCAACTGATTGATGCACTAGATCCTGAAAACAGACTGATATCACGGCGTTTTTTCCGGGAGTCATGTGTCTCGGTAGATGGAGGCTATCAGAAGGATCTGACCATTATTGAAGCTGATCTTGCAAAGGTTGCGATAGTTGACAATACCCCTGAGGTAACTTACTCTGAAACTCGAGTACGGAGGTCATTATTAATAGTTATGATTTTAGTGTTATTGACTACCATATTATTGAGATGAATTTGGAAACTTGTAATTTATGATTTTGAGAAATTGCCATGACCGATTGATGACTGAAACCCTTTCTTCACATGTGTCGCAGGTTTTCCAGCAACAGGTGAATAATGGGATACCCATAAAGAGCTGGTCAAGTGACCCGTCTGACATTTCGTTGCTTGAGCTGGTCCCCTTCTTGGAAACAATTGCTTACGCGAATGATGTACGGCCGATCATTGCAAACAAATTTGCCAATTAAAGATTGGATATACATATAGGTTGCAAACATTTGGTGCCGCCAGTTATTTAATTATCTCACCAAAGAATCTTTCCATAGTGGAACAAAAAGTTTGGGACAATAATTGGACACCTATGTTGCTTCGTTTCGACTTTGATTCCCTAGAGTTCGGTGCGGAAGATCAAATTTTTTGAACTGTAATTCGGCACATCTTACCATTGTTTTATGTGCAACTATGATGCATAAAATGCCATTGTTTTACAGAGGAAGTTATAGGCTATGTAAGAATATCCATAGGCCTCTTTGTCGCATGAACAAACTCATACATTATCCTAATTTATTTGTAACCTTTGTCAGTTTTGTCTCATGTATGAATTCCAAATAAGAAAGGCAATTTGGTTTATGCAATTATGCTTGAGTTCGACTTTTTCATATTCGTAAGATTTGACATGTTTAATTGTTTATCTTATATATTATATAACTAGAAATTTGCAATTATCAACATGCAAGGATTGTTTTTGCCGACGAAAGAGAATTCATACATTAGGCGTATCGCCATGCATATGCATGCTTGATAGTATAGGGAAAATGCATGTTTAGAATGAAGAGGGTAGGCATCCATCACTTGGTGCTTGCTATGGAGTTCAACACCGCTAGAAGAGAAATAAACATAAATAGAGAAAATCGGTTATTTACCCATAAGTTGACTAGTCTTGGTTCATATACCAAAAGTTGCTTGTCAATTGGTATATACCCTAAATCTAAATTTATACATATGCTCAAGCCATCATTCATTTCTTGAGAAAAGAGATACCCCCTTTGCTCTTGCAGTGCCTCCCATAGGCGGTGAGGATTGATCTTGAGCCGCCACCGCCATTTCCATCCTCCCACTACCTCCTCCCTCACTACCGCTAGAGGGCATGGACGGGTGAAGCCCGGGGCGTAGGCGTTGGCGGGGATCAGCGTCTCTGGCCAAGATGCCGCGTTAGAGGGGGCGTGGTCGTGCAACAACGATCAGGATCTACAGTTGCACAATGGAATTCACGGTGACGGGGCGCACCAGCAGTGCGGTTAGCATCAGCGGATCAGAATGAGCCTTGATCTGACTTCCAGCTGCAGCAGGCGGTGCGTGCTGATGACATCGCGCGCCGATGGGCCCTGTCATGTCTCGTGTGCTGGTGGATAACCGCGGTGCTGCTCAGCTGCGGCCGCTCACGGCTTCATCATGTTGGAGGCCGGAGACAGGATCAGCTCCTCTTTATTTCCTTGTGGGCGTGTTAGGCTGGGGAAGACACACTACTGCAGTGGGGTCGCTAAATGTCCATCAGTGGGGGGCGATCCTCTGTGCCCTCTACTGATCTCTTGACACTACTAAAATGTCAACAGTTGCGGGTGACATGCCCGCCACTGCTGGGGTTATTTTAGTGGCGGACATAGGTTAGTTCCCGTCACAACAAATGTAGCTAGCAATTGAGGTGTTTCTCTCTTCCCGCTATTGCTTTGTGTAGCTGTAGTAGCAAGCAATTTTGGTGCCCGCCTTTGGTAGTAATCTAGGCCTATAAGAAAAAATATCATCATGGCAGCGTTTTAGTGATGTGGTTGCAGCATTTTCCACTTGAACATCACATTGCAGTACATATATAGAATGTTGTCTCGACATTCAAACAATCATCCACATGCATACAACACATTACAATGTGGATACAATAATTATGAGTATTAGTGAAGCAAACGTAGTAAGAAGTGTAGGGCAACAAACATGTCTCAACACATAATTAATAGTTTTGCAAGTTGTTTTAAACAATAGTATATCTACTTACTTGGGAAGTCGGTGGCAATCGATGAGAGCATGTTTTGGACTCGGGTAAGTCATTCTTCTTCTGGCTCTGGCTTGTAGTGAAACTTCCCATCCATACTTACAACCTCCATGTTGATTATTTCGGCCAACACCTAAACTTTCTCGCGCCCAACACACGCACAGTCTTGGGCTGCCTGTTGACCCCGAAGCCCTCGTTGACTGCCCGGGTAAGAGGGTCATCATACCTAAAGCCGTGGAGAGAATCTTGAGGAGCGGGTCCAAATTCCTGCTTTATATTTCTCTAGGAAAAATAAATATGTTGTAGTAAATGGTTACGGTGTTAATAAATGTATTAGGTACTAAATTATTAGTGGTGATTGAGGTTACTAGGTTCTCCTCCGTCAAGCTAAATTCCGGCAACGGGAGGACCAACTCCTTATTCTCTTGGTCATGCACTGCATGGTCCTAAGGAAAGGGAACTAACTAGGATGGTCTCGATGTTCCAAGAACGGAGGTGGTTTACCCGTGGATTCAAATTATGCAGCCTCCTTCGCCCACTTGGCTTCTATAGCTTTGTGACCACCAGGGCCGAGGTGGTGGTTTCCTGGCACCTTTGACCGTAAATAATGGTAATGAGCGTTGAGCTCTTCGCTTGACTCGTTTTCGGAGATTCACAAAGTGTCCTCCATTCATCGGGATCCAGGTGAGATTCAGCCGCTTAATGGTCCCGAAGCCCTTACCCATTACAGTCCTCCTAGCCCTGCTCTTCCAGTCCCTCAACATCTTTGGTCATTTTTGGAGGGCATATTCTTTTGCTCTTTATTTGTAGTCAGGCGGAAATTCATAACTATGGTGTAACGCATCCAACAGTTCCTACATTTCTCTAGAAAAATCATTCCAACTGATATAGACATTATTTCGCAAGATGCAACCAAGCATTTTGTTGTAGCATGCTTGCTACTTGAGCCGGGCTGATGAGCTCGCCTTCCGGGCTCAGTTCGGTGATTGAAATGATACCTTCTTGAAGTATGTTTGGGTTCCTAGGCTTTTTCTTGCTCTTGTTTGTGGCGGCAGTGCTATATGAAGTCCCATCCATGTGGCTCATTTCATCAGGCCCAATGTTTTCCTCTTCCTCTTGGTTATCACCCATCTGGACAGTAGTGTCAACATAGTTGGTTCCTCTTGAGATGATGGTCCGGCGTGGGGATCTATTCGTCGAACGACAATATTGTCACAAAGAATTATGAAAGAAACATAAAAACACAATATTAACGAAATTTCGGCATGACATTTGCTAAAATTATGCCATATTGAGTGCCAGAAATTTGACAAAACTAAAATGAATAGATGTCTCGTCAAATCAAACACAGCCATTTGGTTGTACATCGAATGGTACCAATAAAGTATTTAACCAAGACTTATGAAAGAAGCGGGAAAAAACTAAATGTCGACGGAAAATTTTGGCATGACATTAGGATATTCAGTGCGAGAAATTTTATTAAAGGGAAACGAATCGATGTCTCCTCAAAACATTGGCACTCATATTAACTCTTGCAGATCAACCCACAAGTTTGTACATCGGACGGTAACAATTTTCTGTGTACAGGTATATCTAGCAACATCTAACTCTTGTGTGTGGCATTTCACCGAACACATTACAATCCTTCGCAATAGAGTGGTACGTATGGATGTGAAAATGGGTGGTAGTATACCTTTGGAAATCGCACACATCTGGGACAAAGGAGGAGACCTTGCGACGCCGGCGACGGTGTTGGAGGAGAAGGGGTAGTTGCAACTGTGGTGCCTGAAAGGATCGATATGGTTGACTAGAGGGGGGGGGGGGGTGAATAGGCAACTAACAATTTTTAGCTTTTCTTAACCACTTTAAATTAAGCGACAAAATAAGTTGTCTAGATATATTACTAGGATGACAACTAAGATAAAGAAGGACAACAACTACACATGCATGCTATAGGAGTTGAACAAGTAAAGCATGCAAAAGTAAAGGTAAGAAATAACCACAAGTGAAACCGGTGGAGACAAGGATGTGTTTCCGAAGTTCCTTCCCTTTGAGGGGAAGTACGTCTCCGTTGGAGCGGTGTGGAGGCACAATGCTCCCCAAGAAGCCACTAGGGCCACCGTATTCTCCTCACGCCCTCACACGATGCAAGGTGCCGTGATTCCACTAGTGGTGCCCTTGAAGGCGGCAACCGAACCTTTACAAACAAGGTTGGGGCTATCTCCACAACTTGGAGGCTCCCAACAAACCACGAAGCTTCACCACAATGGAATATGGCTTCGAGGTGACCTCAACCGTCTAGGGTGCTCAAACACCCAAGAGTAACAAGATCCGCAAGGGATTAGTGGGGAGAATCAAATATCTCTTGGTGGAAGTGTAGATCGATGCCTCCTCAAGCAATCCCGAGCAAATCAACAAGTTTGATTGGCTAGGGAGAGAGATCGGGCGGAGATGGAGCTTTTGGAGCAACAATGGAGTAGTGGGGGAAGAGGTAAGTCTTCTTGGAGAAGAAGACCCCCTATATATAGTGGGGGGACAAATCCAACCGTTATTGGTGTTTTCAGCCCGCAGAGAGCGGTAGTACCGCGCATGAGTTGCGGTACTACCGCTGGCTGAGCGGTACTACCGCTCCGGGAGCGATACTACCGCTTAGGCAAAAGATTGCGACATGATTGACAACCACGGATGAAATAAATTACATCCGTGGCTACATCCGCAGGGAAAACGGTAGTAGCAAAATGCGACACGGTACTACCGCTTAAGATAAGCGGTACTACCGCATTGTATGCGGAAGTAAAAAATTACTTCCGCATCCACTTCTGTACTTAGACTCAGTGCCTGGGCCAGATACACGGTACTACCGCTCTGGGGACGCGGTACTACCGTGTCGGCAGGCGGTACTACCGTGTAACTGCGCGGTACTACCGCTTGGTTGAGCGGTACTACCGCTTGCCAGGCAGTTGATCAGTTAAGAAGTCACAGTTTTGCATAAACGAAAAATAACCGGTTGGACCTCCAGAGAAGCAAGGAAAGGTGGTGCGGGAGAAGGATGTGTACGTGTTGATTCTACCCAAACCTTTCCGACGCGGACCCCCTCTTAATAGTACGGCTTTCCTATTACTCAAAGCCACCGACAGGGAGCAAAAAAGAAAACACCGTCCTTCATAGAATCAGAGGGGCAAACAATCGTCTTGTGCCTAAGGGAGATATACCTGTATGAGCTTAGAGCACACGATTAGTCCGCAAATGTATTGTCATCAATCACCAAAACTACTTAGGGAGAAATATGCCCTTACAGTGGCGGTCGAGAGGGGCGAGCGCACGGGGATGCAGCTGGGGGCAACCATGGAGGCATGCGGCAGAGGAGGAGAACGATGGGTGATGGTGCTAGAGAGGAAGGGGCGCGATAGCTGCAATGGAGGCAAGCAAGTGGGGCTGGGAAGGACGTTCGCAGATGGGTCATGTGACTAAAACCAAGGCTCGGATCATGCAGATGGGCCTAATGACTGTTGGGGATCGTAGCAGAAAATCAAAAATTTTCCTACGCGTCACCAAGATCTATCTATGGAGTAATCTAGCAACGAGCATAAAGGAGAGTGGATCTACATACCCTTGTAGATCGCGATGCGGAAGCGTTGCAAGAACGCGGATGAAGGAGTCGTACTCGCTGCGATTCAGATCGCGGTTGATTCCGATCTAAGCGCCGAACAACGGCGCCTCCGCGTTCAACACACGTGCAGCCCGATGACGTCTCCCACGCCTTGATCCAGCAAGGAGAGAGGGAGAGGTTGGGGAAGACTCCATCCAACAGCAGCACGACGGCGTGGTGGTGGTGGAGGAGCGCGGGTCTCCAGCAGGGCTTCGCCAAGCACTGCAAGAGACGAGGAGGGAGAGAGGTAGGGCTGCGCCATGCGACAGAGGTCAAAAACATGTTATGGGCAGCCCCAAACCTCACATATATATAGGGGGAAGGGGGGGCTGCGCCCCCTTTAGGGTTTCCCACCCCTAGGGGTGCGGCCAGCCCTAGATCCCATCTAGGGGGGCGGCCAAGGGGGAGAGAGGGGGAGGCGCACCACTATGTGGGCCTTAGGCCCATCTGAGCCTAGGGTTTCCCCTTTTTTTTCTTCTCTCTTTGCCTTGGGCCTGGTTAGGGGGGCGCACCAGCCCACCTGGGGCTGGTCCCCTCCCACACTTGGCCCACGCAGCCTTCTGGGGTCGGTGGCCCCACCCGGTGGACCCCCGGGACCCTCCCGGTGGTCCCGGTACGCTACCGATAGCGCCCGAAACTTTTCCGGTGACCAAAACGGGACTTCCCATATATGAATCTTTACCTCCGGACCATTCCGGAACTCCTCGTGACGTCCGGGATCTCATCCGGGACTCCGAACAACATTCGGTAACCGCGTACATACTTTCCTTATAACCCTAGCGTCATCGAACCTTAAGTGTGTAGACCCTACGGGCTCGGGAACCATGTAGACATGACCGAGACAACTCTCCGGCCAATAACCAACAGCGGGATCTGGATACCCATGTTGGCTCCCACATGTTCCACGATGATCTCATCGGATGAACCACGATGTCAAGGATTCAATCAATCCCGTATACGATTCCCTTTGTCTATCGGTATAGCACTTGCCCGAGATTCGATCGTCGGTATACCGATACCTTGCTCAATCTCGTTACCGGCAAGTCTCTTTACTCGTTCCGTAACACATCATCCCGTGATCAACTCCTTGATCACATATTGTGCACATTATGATGATGTCCTACCGAGTGGGCCCAGAGATACCTCTCCGTCATACGAAGTGACAAATCCCAGTCTCGATTCGTGCCAACCCAACAGACACTTTCGGAGATACCTGTAGTGCACCTTTATAGCCACCCAGTTACGTTGTGACGTTTGGTACACCCAAAGCATTCCTACGGTATCCGGGAGTTGCACAATCTCATGGTCTAAGGAAAATATACTTGACATATAGAAAAGCTTTAGCATACGAACTACACGATCTGTGCTAGGCTTAGGATTGGGTCTTGTCCATCACATCATTCTCCTAATGATGTGATCCCGTTATCAATGACATCCAATGTCCATGGTTAGGAAACCGTAACCATCTATTGATCAACGAGCTAGTCGTCTAGAGGCTCACTAGGGACATGGTGTTTGTCTATGTATCCACACATGTATCTGAGTTTCCTATCAATACAATTCTAGCATGGATAATAAACAATTATCGTGAACAAGGAAATATAATAATAACCAATTTATTATTGCCTCTAGGGCATATTTCCAACAGTCTCCCACTTGCACTAGAGTCAATAATCTAGTTCACATCGCCATGTGATTAACACTCATAGGTCACATCGCCATGTGACTAACATCCAAAGAGTTCACTAGAGTCAGTAATCTAGTTCACATCAATATGTGATTAACACTCAATGAGTTCTGGGTTTGATCATGTTATGCTCGTGAGAGAGGTTGTAGTCAACGGGTCTGTAACATTCAGATCCCTATGTACTTCGCAGAACTTTATGTCATATCGTAGATGCTGCTACCACGTTCCATTTGGAGCTATTCCAAACTGTTGCTCCATTATACGTATCCGGTATCTCCTACTTAGAGTTACCCGGATAGGTGCTAAGCTTGCATCGACGTAACTGTTTACGTCGAACTCTTTATCACCTCCATAACCGAGAAACATTTCCTTATTCCTCTAAGGATAATTTTGACCACTATCTAGTGATCCACTCCTGGATCACCTTTGTACCCTCTTGCCAGACATGTGGCAAGGCACACATCAGGTGCGGTACTCATCATGGCATACCGTATAGAGCCTATGACAAAAGCATAGGGGACGACCTTCGTCCTTCCTCTTTCTTCTGCCGTGGTCAAGCTTTGAGTCTTACTCAACTTCACACCTTACAACTCAGGTAAGAACTCCTTCTTTGACTGATCTATTTTGAACTCCTTCAAAATCATGTCAAAAGTGTGTGTTCTTTTGAAAGTATCATCAGGCGTCTTGATCTATCTGTATAGATCTTGATGCTCAATATGTAAGCAGCTTTATCCAGGTCTTCCTTTGAAAAACTCATTTCAAATAACCCTTTATGCTTTCCAGAAATTCTACATCATTTCGGATCAACAATATGTCATTCACATATACTTATCAGAAATGTTGTGATGCTCCCACGCACTTTATTGTAAATACAAGTTTCTAACAAACTTTGTATACCCAAAAACTTTGATCACTCCATCAAAGCATATATTCCTACTCCGAGATGCTTGATCTAGTCCATAGAAGGATCACTGGAGCTAGCATATCTTTTAGCATCCTTAGGATCGACAAAACCTTTCTGATTGTATCATATACAACCTTTCCTTACGAAAACTGGTAAGGAAACTTGTTTTGTCATCCATCTGCCAGATTTCATAAATGCAGCTAATGCTAACATGATTCCGACGGACTTAAGCATCGCTACGGGTGAGAAAATCTCATCGTAGTCAATTCCTTGAACTTGTGGAAAACTCTTCGCCACAAGTCGAGCTTCATAGACGGTGACATTACCGTCCACGTCCGTCTTAGTCTTAAAGATCCATTTGTCTCAATGGCTTGCCGATCATAGGGCAAGTCCACCAAAGTCCATACTTTGTTTTGATACATGGATCCTATCTCGGATTTAACGGCTTCTAACCATTTGTCGGAATATGGGCCCACCATCGCTTCTCCATAGTTCGTAGGTTCATCGTTGTCCAACAACATGACCTCTAAGACAGGATCACCGTATCACTCAGGAGTAGTACATATCCTTGTCGACCTACGAGGTTCGATAGCAACTTGATCTGGAGCTTCATGATCACTATCATTAGTTTCCTCTTCAACTGTCGTAGGTTCCACAGAAACATCTTTCCGTGTTGCACTACTCTCCGGTTGAAGTGAGGGTTCGAAAACCTTATCAAGTTCTATCTTCCTCCCACTCAATTCTTTCGAGAGAAACTCCTTCTCGAGAAAGGACCCATTCTTAGCGACAAACATTTTTGTCCTTGGATCTGAGATAGAAGGTATACCCAACTGTTACCTTTGGGTATCCTATGAAGATGTTTTGTCCGCTTTGGGTTCGAGCTTTTCCCGGCTGAAGCCATAAGCCTCGCAGCCCCAAACATTGAGAAACGACAACTACGGTTTCTTGCCAAACCATACGACGTCGTCTCAACGGACTTAGATGGTACCCTATCTAAAGTGAATGCAGCTGTCTCTAATGCATAACCTCAAAATAACAGCGGTAGATCGGTAAGATACATCATAGATCGCACCATATCTCATAAGGTTCGATTACGATGTCCGGACACCCCATTACGCTGTGGTGTTCCAGGGGGCTTCAACTGCGAAACAATTCCACAATGTCTTAAGTGATTGCCAAACTCATAATTCAGAAAATATCCCCTTGATCAGATCGTAGGAACATGATCTTCTTGTTATGATGATTCTTAATCTTCACTCTGAAATTGTTTGAACCTTTCAAACGTTTCAGACTTTTGCTTCATTAAGTAAATATACCATATCTACTCAAATCGTCAGTGAAGATGAGAAAATAACGATATCCACCACACGCCTTAATTCTCATTGGATCACATACATCAGCATGTATGATTTCCAACAAGTCACTTACCCGTTTCATTGTACCTGAAAACGGGATCTCAGTCATCCTGTCCATGAGGCATGGCTCGCATGTGTCAAGCGATTCAAAATCACGTGACTCCAAACATCCATCAGTATGGAGTTTCTTCATGCATTTTATGCCAAAATGACCTAAGCGGCAGTGCCACAAGAAAGTGGTACTATCATTATTAACTCTACATCTTTTGGCATTAATATTATCATCATGTGTATTACTATGATCGAGATTCAACAAACCATTGGGTGCATGACCATAAAGGTATTATTCATGTAAACAGAATAACCATTATTCTCTGACTTAAATGAATAACCGTATTGCAATGAACATGATCTAATCATATTCATGCTCAACGTAGACACCCGATAACATTTATCTAGGTTCAACACTAATCTCGAAAATAGAGTAAGTGTGCGATGGTGATCTTATCAACCTTGGAAACACTTCCAACACACATCGTCACCTCGCCCTTAGCTAGTCTCCGTTCAGTCTGTAGCTTTTGCTTCAAGTCACTAATAATAGCAACTGAACCGGTATCTAATACCCAGGTGCTACAAGGAGTACTAGTAAGGTACACATCAATAACAATATACTTTGTTGAAGTTTCCAGCTATCATATCTACCATGTATTTGGGGTAGTTCCGCTATCATGTGACCGTTCCCCGTACAATAGAAGCACTTAGTCTCGAGGTTTGGGTTTAACCATGGGTTCCTTCATCAGAGCGACAACAGGTTTGCCATTTATGAAGTTTCCCTTCTAGCCCTTACCCCTTTTGAAACCAGTGGTCTTGTTAAACCATCAACACTTGATGCTCCTTCTTGATTTCTACTTTTGCGGTACTAAGAACCGCTAACAGCACCGGGATCATCTCCATCCTTTGCATGTCATAGTTCATCACAAAGTTCTAGTAGCTTGGTGATAGTGTCTAGAGAATTCCGTCAACCACTATCTCATCTGGAAGATTAACTCCCACTTAGTTCAAGTGATTTTAGCACCCAGACATTCTGAGCACACGCTCACTAGTTGAGCTATTCTCCTCCGTCTTTTTGGCAAAAGAACTTGTGAGAGGTCTCATACCTCTCAACACGGGCATGAGCCTGAAATCCCAATTTCAGCTCTCAGAACATCTCATATGTTCTATGACGTTCAAAACGTCATTGGAATCCCGATTCTAAGCCGTAAAGTATGGTGCACTAAACTATCAAGTAGTCATCAGGACGTGTCTCTCAGGTGTTCACAACATCCACAGACAACGTTGTAGGGGTTTGCACATCGAGCGGTGCATCAAACACGTAAGCTTTCTATGCAGCAGTGAGGACACTCCTCGGACTACGGACCCAGTCCGCATCCTTGCTTACAATATCTTTCAACTTAGTCTTTCTCTAGGATCGTATTAAACAGGGAGCTACAACGCAGTTATTGGTCTACTACATAATTTGCAAAGACAACTTAGACTATTGTTCATGACAATGAAGTTCATCTAATGAACTCCTACTTAGATAGACATCTCTCTAGTCATCTAAGTGATACATGATCCGAATCGACTAGGCCGTGTCCGATCATCACGTGAGACGGACTAGTCATCAACGGTGAACATCTTCATGTTGATCGTATCTTCTATATGACTCATGTTCGACCTTTCGGTCTTCCGTGTTCCGAGGCCATGTCTGTACATGCTAGGCTCGTCAAGTCAACCCTAAGTGTATCGCGTGTGTAAATCTGGCTTACACCCGTTGTATGCGAACGTTAGAACCTATCACACCCGATCATCACGTGGTGCTTCGGAACAACGAACCTTAGCAACGGTGCACAGTTAGGGGGAACACAATTCTTGAAATTTTAGTGAGAGATCATCTTATTCACTACCGTCGTTCTAAGCAAACAAGATGTAAAACATGATAAACATCACATGCAATCAAATAGTGACATGATATGGCCAATATCATTTTGCTCCTTTTGATCTTCATCTTCGGGGCTCCATGATCATCATTGTCACCGGCATGACACCATGATCTCCATCATCATGATCTCCATCATCGTGTCTCCATGAAGTCGTCTCGCCAAACATTACTTCTACTACTATGGCTAACGTTTAGCAATAAAGTAAAGTAATTACATGGCGTGATTCAGTGACACGCAGGTCATACAATAAATAAGACAACTCCTATGGCTCCTGCCGGTTGTCATTCTCATCGACATGCAAGTCGTGATTCCTATTACAAGAACATGATCAATCTCATACATCACATATATATCATTCATCACATCCTTTTGGCCATATCACATCACACGGCACATGCTGCAAGAACAAGTTAGACGTCCTCTAATTGTTGTTGCAAGTTTTTACGTGGCTGCTATAGGTTTCTAGCAAGAACGTTTCTTACCTACGCCAAAACCACAACGTGATATGCCAATTTCTATTTACCCTTCATAAGGACCCTTTTCATTGAATCCAATCCGACTAAAGTGGGAGAGACAGACACCCGCTAGCCACCTTATGCAACTAGTGCATGTCAGTCGGTGGAACCTGTCTCACGTAAGAGTACGTGTAAGGTCGGTCCGGGCCGCTTCATCCCACGATGCCGCCGAATCAAGATAAGACTAGTAACGGCAAGAGAATTGACATGATCTACGCCCACAACTACTTTGTGTTCTACTCGTGCAAGATACTACGCATAAACCTAGCTCATGATGCCACTGTTGGGGATCGTAGCAGAAAATCAAAAATTTTCCTACGCATCACCAAGATCTATCTATGGAGTAATCTAGCAACGAGCATAAAGGAGAGTGGATCTACATACCCTTGTAGATCGCGATGCGGAAGCGTTGCAAGAACGCGGATGAAGGAGTCGTACTCGCTGCGATTCAGATCGCGGTTGATTCCGATCTAAGCGCCGAACAACGGCGCCTCCGCGTTCAACACACGTGCAGCCCGATGACGTCTCCCACGCCTTGATCCAGCAAGGAGAGAGGGAGAGGTTGGGGAAGACTCCATCCAACAGCAGCACGACGGCGTGGTGGTGGTGGAGGAGCGCGGGACTCCAGCAGGGCTTCGCCAAGCACTGCAAGAGACGAGGAGGGAGAGAGGTAGGGCTGCGCCATGCGACAGAGGTCAAAAACATGTTATGGGCAGCCCCAAACCTCACATATATATAGGGGGAAGGGGGGGCTGCGCCCCCTTTAGGGTTTCCCACCCCTAGGGGTGCGGCCAGCCCTAGATCCCATCTAGGGGGGCGGCCAAGGGGGAGAGAGGGGGAGGCGCAACACTATGTGGGCCTTAGGCCCATCTGAGCCTAGGGTTTCCCCTTTTTTTTCTTCTCTCTTTGCCTTGGGCCTGGTTAGGGGGGCGCACCAGCCCACCTGGGGCTGGTCCCCTCCCACACTTGGCCCACGCAGCCTTCTGGGGTCGGTGGCCCCACCCGGTGGACCCCCGGGACCCTCCCGGTGGTCCCGGTACGCTACCGATAGCGCCCGAAACTTTTCCGGTGACCAAAACGGGACTTCCCATATATGAATCTTTACCTCCGGACCATTCCGGAACTCCTCGTGACGTCCGGGATCTCATTCGGGACTCCGAACAACATTCGGTAACCGCGTACATACTTTCCTTATAACCCTAGTGTCATCGAACCTTAAGTGTGTAGACCCTACGGGCTCGGGAACCATGTAGACATGACCGAGACAACTCTCCGGCCAATAACCAACAGCGGGATCTGGATACCCATGTTGGCTCCCACATGTTCCACGATGATCTCATCGGATGAACCACGATGTCAAGGATTCAATCAATCCCGTATACGATTCCCTTTGTCTATCGGTATAGCACTTGCCCGAGATTCGATCGTCGGTATACCGATACCTTGCTCAATCTCGTTACCGGCAAGTCTCTTTACTCGTTCCGTAACACATCATCCCGTGATCAACTCCTTGATCACATATTGTGCACATTATGATGATGTCCTACCGAGTGGGCCCAGAGATACCTCTCCGTCATACGGAGTGACAAATCCCAGTCTCGATTCGTGCCAACCCAACAGACACTTTCGGAGATACCTATAGTGCACCTTTATAGCCACCCAGTTACGTTGTGACGTTTGGTACACCCAAAGCATTCCTACGGTATCCGGGAGTTGCACAATCTCATGGTCTAAGGAAAATATACTTGACATATAGAAAAGCTTTAGCATACGAACTACACGATCTGTGCTAGGCTTAGGATTGGGTCTTGTCCATCACATCATTCTCCTAATGATGTGATCCCGTTATCAATGACATCCAATGTCCATGGTTAGGAAACCGTAACCATCTATTGATCAACGAGCTAGTCGTCTAGAGGCTCACTAGGGACATGGTGTTTGTCTATGTATCCACACATGTATCTGAGTTTCCTATCAATACAATTCTAGCATGGATAATAAACAATTATCGTGAACAAGGAAATATAATAATAACCAATTTATTATTGCCTCTAGGGCATATTTCCAACAGTCTCCCACTTGCACTAGAGTCAATAATCTAGTTCACATCGCCATGTGATTAACACTCATAGGTCACATCGCCATGTGACTAACATCCAAAGAGTTCACTAGAGTCAGTAATCTAGTTCACATCAATATGTGATTAACACTCAATGAGTTCTGGGTTTGATCATGTTATGCTCGTGAGAGAGGTTGTAGTCAACGGGTCTGTAACATTCAGATCCCTATGTACTTCGCAGAACTTTATGTCATATCGTAGATGCTGCTACCACGTTCCATTTGGAGCTATTCCAAACTGTTGCTCCATTATACGTATCCGGTATCTCCTACTTAGAGTTACCCGGATAGGTGCTAAGCTTGCATCGACGTAACTGTTTACGTCGAACTCTTTATCACCTCCATAACCGAGAAACATTTCCTTATTCCTCTAAGGATAATTTTCACCACTATCTAGTGATCCACTCCTGGATCACCTTTGTACCCTCTTGCCAGACATGTGGCAAGGCACACATCAGGTGTGGATAATTTTCATCTCGCTCATCTATTCATTAATGTCACCGCGCTGGGATAAGCTGGAGAGAGAAGTTCGGAGTCTCACATGCCCCTGAGACCACACGGTTATGACCGTATCTCCTACGTCTCGCACGAGTGTGTTCCGTGCATGACACACTCGTCTCCTCCGTCGCCGTTCCCGAGAGGAGAGGGGAAGCACCTAGTTTTAGAGATTCATATAAACACTGTACAACACTCTGGTAAGCAGGCAGGCGCCGATTGCTACATGTAGTTGTGTCGTCGCCTATCTCCTGTGTTTGAGATTGGAACTTGGGGCTCGTCGCTCCGGGCTCCGTGGTGCTCGGTAAATAGCCATTGGTCTGCCTCTGCTAGGCTCTTATAGCCACGCATGTTTCCATTCTTACTCGTTTCGGGGCGTAGCTGATTGGATGGGGGCTTCGGTAGAGTGTGGGATCACGGATTCAACTTCTTTCTCCTGTCTGCAGTTGGGAGACTTTTTCTTCTTTCTTTGAAGAAGAGACCACATTTGGATGCATTCCTTGAGAGGCGGCTCATATGTTTGAGCTTGTTGTCTTCACGGCTAGCATAAGTTCTTATGCAAACCAACTGATTAATGCACTGGATCCCAAGATCAGACTGATATCACGGTATTTCTTTCATGAATCATACGTTTGGGTAGAAGAGAGCTATCAGAAGGATCTCACCATTACTGAAGATGAACTTGCAAAGGTTGCTATTATTGACAATGCCCCAGAGGTGACTTACTCTGAAACTCAAGTCCGGAGGTCACTATTAATAGTTACGATTATAGTGTTATAGACTACCATATTATTGAGATGAATTTGGAAACTTACAATTTATGATTTTGAGAAATTGCTATGACCGACCAATGACTGAAACCCTTGTCTTCACACATCTCGCAGGTTTTCCAGCAATAGGTGAATAATGCGATACCCATAAAGAGTTGGTCAACTGACCCGTCTGACATTTATAAATGTTCATCCCATATTTTTGCAAAATTCCACAGTATAATCACCATGTATTGAGAAAATATTCACTTTCTATTAGAAAAAAATGTTTATCATGTTAAACATGTAGGCCGCATATCTGAAAAATGTTTGGCACATATTTGAAAAATATTGGTCACGTATCTAAGAAAAATGTTTATCTCACACAAAAAGTTCTTGCATATTTATAAGATGTTCATCCCATATTAGAAAAAAGTTAATCGTTATTAAAATATGTTTGTCGCATATTCTAAAATATGTTCATGGTGTATTGTAAAAATGGTTATCACGTATTATTGTAAATAGTATGTGCATGTAGAAACACAGAAAGGAAAAAATAACACTGAATAGACAATTTAAAATAAAAAGCAAAAGGCATAAACCAGAAAGAAAAAAAAAGGGAAATCGGTTCCCTAAATTGGGCTGATCCATGAGCGTTGGTGAAGTTGTGCACAAAAACACTACTCCACACCCTATGCAAGGAATAGGAATTGCCATACTATGTACATATCGAGTGCTACACCTTGTTGTTGGGTGTGAATTTGTAGCACCCATGTGTAGAGACATGCAGCCCCCGTTTTCTTTTGGCTTTCGACTTTCAATCTTTCATATCTTCTAAACAAAAAGTCCAAATCAAGTTGTATATTCATATTTGTGTTTCTGTTGATGAGGGATTCGAAATGAGATCTATATTGACTATTTTGTGATGAGTATTTAAAATTTTGCTAAGCTTAAACTTAAATTGTACTCCCTCCGTCCGAAAATACTTGTCATCAAAATGGATAAAAAGATATGTATCTAGAACTAAAATATATCTAGATACATCCCTCTTTATTTATTTTGATGACAAGTATTTCCGGACGGAGGGAGTAAGTTTTAAGTTTCACCTCTGAAACCTGGTACGAGGGACCGTAAAATCATGAGTTTCAAAGCTGCGATTGACAAAACCATCAGTTTCAGAAGCTATTAATTAAAGCTTGATGTGCCCTTGTGCGGGATCCAACAAGGTTTGTATGAAAGCAAGCATGATGTCTTATTTTATCAATTGGATGGGACTACAGTAAAAAAATTATGGAAGTAAGCATGATGTCTTCTTTTATTAATTTAATAAGATTGTAGTTATATGTCTCAGACAAAACCAACACATTATAAGAACGGAAAAACTGCATTCATGCTTGTTGAGGCAGTACTTGGCGATCCAAAGGCGGCAGTCCAAGGTGGTGTTCGGCGTGGCAATGACAACAAGGAGCAACCGTAGTGTGGCATCTGTGGTGTCTGGTGTGCTGGTGTTGGCCAGGGCAGACGTTCAAAAATAATGTCCGCATCACTTAATAAAAATGTTATACATGATTTTAAATGTTTGCACAGGTTCAAAATAATATATTTTTCCATTCAAAAAAATTTACACGACATTTTAAAGAAGTATCAGCTATTCCAAAAAGAAGTCCATCAAAATTACCAAAATGCTTATACAGTGTTTTTAAAAATAGGATATTTAGAAAAAAAAATATTGACATTAAAAAAGGTAAAACATGTATTTGGAAAATGTTATCATTTCTTCAAAATAAGTTTTCAAACCATGTATTTTATAAAATGTAATTCATATCTTTAAAAAAATGTACAACGTGTATCAGAAAAAGGTTTCGCGTGTACTCTAAAAATGTACATTATGTTCCGAGAAAAAGTACACATGTGTTGAAAAAACTAAAACCAATAAAAATTACAAGGAAACAAAAAAAAGCAAATCAAAATGAAGAAACTAAAAAATTCAAATAGGGAGCATACATAACCAAAGTATAGTGAATAAATAAAATCAAAATGAAAAAAATGAGAAAACTAAGTAAAAAAAATAAAAACTAAAGAAAATGTCTCTTTGGAATCGGTACGGGTGACACAAAGCTATTGCGGTGTAGACGGGGATAATGCACACCCGTCGGTCGCCCACACACCTTTGGGCCTGCCTATGTGGGGGAACGGTGCCCTTATATTTCATTTCCTTTCGGTTTTTTTTTGCTGTTTCCTTTTATTCTTCATGGAAAAATATCCATATTTTAAAATAAAATTGAATTTGAAAATCTTCATTTATTTGAATAATTTTCTCAACCTAAAATAATACTTGGTAGTTCGAAAAAATGATCTTAAATCCAAAAATATTCATGAATTCAAAAAAAATTGAACAATTGAATAAATATTCGTGAATTCAAACGAATGTTCATGATTTTGAAAAATGTTCATAATTCAGAAAAATTTCATGATTTCAAAAATTGTTTGTCGGATTTAGGGCTCCGCAGACCCAAGAAGGTTCGGACACTTGGGCGTGTGCGAAGAACTTTGCCCACAGCTCGCTGACTCGCGACCTAATGAAACTGGATTCACGAGAGTAAGGAAGAAGAGGGACATAGCTGTTGGGTAACGTAGCATAATTCAAAAATTTCTACGTCTTCACCAAGATCCAACTATGGATGCATCTAGCAACGAGCAAGTAAGAGTGCATCTACATACCGTTATGTAGATCGCGTGCGGAAGCTTTCAACGAAGTGTGGATGAAGTAGTCGAACTCTTCACGTTCTTCGTCACCGATGATCTAGCGCCGAACGGACGGCACCTCCGCGTTCAACACACGTACGGTGCAGCAACGTCACCTCCTTCTTGATCCAGCAAGGGGGGAGGAGAAGTCGTCGGAGATCCGGCAGCACGACGGCGTGATGACGGATGCAGTGGAGATCGCAGCAGGGCTTCGCCGGGCGCCCTGCGTTAGGAGTTGGGAGGTGTGACGGGAGGGGGAGAGGCGCCAGGGCTGAGGTGCGGCTGCCCTCTCCCCCCTCCCACATATATATAGGGGGCCAGGGGGGCGCTAGCCCCTTGCAGATCCAATCTGCAAGGGGGGGCGGCGGCCAGGGAGGAGTCCCCCTCCCCCAAGGTAAGTGGTGGCCCCCCTCCCCTTAGGGTTTTATCCCTAGGCGCATGGGGAGGTGGGGCCCCCTTGTGGTGCGCCAGCCCAGAGGGCTGCACACACCCCCTTGCGGCCTAGGGGCCCCACCGGGATGGGTGGCCCCACCCGGTGGACCCCGGGGGCCCCTCCGGTGGTCCCGAGACGCTCCCGGTGACCCCCGGAGATCACCCGTTGGCCGAAACTGGACTTCCCATATATCAATCTTTACCTCCGGACCATTCTGGAACTCCTCGTGACGTCCGGGATCTCATCCGGGACTCCGAACAACATTCGGGTTTCCACGTGCATTAATCTCTACGACCCTAGCGTTACCGAACCTTAAGTGTGTAGACCCTACGGGTTCGGGAGACACGTAGACATGACCGAGACCACTCTCTGGTCAATAACCAACAGCGGGATCTGGATACCCATGTTGGTTCCCACGTGTTCCTCGATGATCTTCATCGGATGAACCACTGTGTCAAGGATTCACTCAATCCCGTATGTTATTCCCTTTGTCCATCGGTACGGTACTTGCCCGAGATTCGATCGTCGGTATTCCCAATACCTTGTTCAATCTCGTTATGGCAAGTCTCTTTACTCGATCCGTAATCCATCGTCCCGTGACTAACTACTTAGTCACATTGAGCTCATTATGATGATGTATTACCGAGTGGGCCCAGAGGTACCTCTCCGTCATACGGAGTGACAACATCCCAGTCTCGGTTCGTACCAACTCAACAGACACTTTCGGAGATACCCGATGCGTACCTTTATAGCCACCCAGTTACGTTGTGACGGTTGGCACACCCAAAGTACTCCTATGGTATCCGGGAGTTGTACAACCTCATGGTCTAAGGAATAAATACTTGACACCGAAAAGCTTATGCATTACGAACTATACGATCTCGTGTTATGCTCAAGTTTGGGTCTTGTCCATCACATCATTCTCCTAATGATGTGATCCCGTTATCACTGACATCTCATGTCCATGGTCAGGAAACCGTGACCATCTGTTGATCAACGAGCTGGCTACTAGAGGCCTACCAGGGACTCATTGTGGTCTGTGTATTCACACATGTATCGCTGTTTCCGTACAATACAATTCAAGCATGAATAACAGACAATTATCATGAACAAGGAGATATAATAATAATGCTTTTATTATTGCCTCTAGGGCATATCTCCAACAGTCTCCCACTTGCACTAGAGTCAATAATCTAGTTACATTGTGATGAATCGAACACCCATAGAGATCTGGTGTTGATCATGTTTCGCTCGTGAAAGAGGTCTAGTCAACGGGTCTGCGACATTCAGATCCGTATGCACTTTACAAATATCTATGTCTCCATCCTGAACATAATTACGGATGGAGTTGAAACGGCGCTTGATGTGCTTGGTCTTCTTGTGAAACCTGGGCTCCTTGGTAATAGCAATAGCACCAGTGTTGTCACAGAAGAGAGTCATCGGGCTTGACGCACTTGGAATGACTCCTAGGTCGGTGATGAACTCCTTCATCCAGACTCCTTCCCGCGCTGCTTCAGAAGCAGCTATGTATTCCGCTTCACATGTAGATGCTGCCACCACGCTTTGCTTGCAACTGCACCAGCTGACTGCCCCTCTATTCAAAATATACACGTATCCGGTTTGTGACTTAAAGTCATCCAGATCTGTGTCGAAGCTAGCATCGACGTAACCCTTTACGACGAGCTCTTCGTCACCTCCATAAACGAGAAACATATCCTCAGTCCTTTTCAGGTACTTCAGGATGTTCTTGACCGTTGTCCAGTGTTCCATACCGGGATCACTTTGGTACCTCCCTACCAAACTTATGGCAAGGTTCACATCAGGTCTGGTACACAGCATGGCATACATGATAGAACCTATTGCCGAGGCATAGGGAATGACACTCATCTTTTCTCTATCTTCTGCCGTGGTCGGCGACTGAGCTTTGCTCAATCTCATACCTTGCAAAACAGGCAAGAATCCTTTCTTTGAGTGATCCATATTGAACTTCTTCAATATTTTGTCAAGGTATGTACTTTGTGAAAGACCAATGAGGCGTCTCGATCTATCTCTATAGATTTTGATGCCTAATATGTAAGCAGCTTCACCAAGGTCCTTCATTGAAAAACTTTTATTCAAGTAGGCCTTTACATTTTCCAAGAATTCTATATCATTTCCCATCAGCAATATGTCATCCACATATAATATGAGAAATGCTACAGAGCTCCCACTCACTTTCTTGTAAATACAGGCTTCTCCATAAGTCTGTATAAAGCCAAACGCTTTGATCACCTCATCAAAGCGAATATTCCAACTCCGAGATGCTTGCACCAGCCCGTAAATCGAGCGCTGGAGCTTGCATACCTTGTTAGCGTTTTCTGGATCGACAAAACCTTCCGGTTGCATCATATACAACTCTTCCTTGAGGAAGCCATTAAGGAATGCTGTTTTGACGTCCATTTGCCATATCTCATAATCATAGAATGCGGCAATAGCTAACATGATTCTGACTGACTTCAGCATCGCTACGGGAGAGAAAGTCTCGTCGTAGTCAATCCCTTGAACTTGTCGATAACCCTTAGCGACAAGCCGAGCCTTATAGATGGTCACATTACCATCCGCGTCTATCTTCTTCTTAAATATCCATTTATTTTCTATGGCGTGCCTATCATCAGGCAAGTCCACCAAAGTCCATACTTTGTTTTCATACATGGATTCTATCTCGGATTTCATGGCTCCAAGCCATTTATTGGAATCTGGGCCCGCCATCGCTTCTTCATAGTTCGAAGGTTCACCGTTGTCTAACAACATGATTTCCAGGACAGGGTTGCCGTACCACTCTGGTGCGGAACGTGCCCTTGTGGACCTTCGAAGTTCAGTAGTAACTTGATCTGTTTCTTCATGATCATTATCATCAACTTCCTCCCTTGTCGGTGCAGGCACCTCAGGAATAGTTTCCTGCGCTGCGCTACTTTCCGTTCCAGGAGGGGTGACTGTCACCTCATCAAGTTCTACTTTCCTCCCACTCACTTCTTTCGAGAGAAACTCTTTCTCCAGAAAGCATCCATTCTTGGCAACAAAGACTTTGCCTTCGAATCTGTGATAGAAGGTGTACCCAATAGTTTCCTTTGGGTATCCTATGAAGACGCATTTCTCCGATTTGGGTTCGAGCTTTTCAGGTTGAAGTTTCTTGACATAAGCATCGCAACCCCAAACTTTCAGAAACGACAGCTTCGGTTTCTTGCCAAACCAAAGTTCATATGGAGTCGTCTCAACGGATTTTGACGGAGCCCTATTTAAAGTGAATGCGGCGGTCTCTAAAGCATAACCCCAAAAAGATAGCGGTAAATCGGTGAGGGACATCATAGATCGCACCATGTCCAACAGAGTACGATTTCGACGTTCGGACACACCGTTACGTTGAGGTGTTCCGGGCGGTGTCAATTGTGAAACAATTCCACAGCTCCTAAGGTGTGTGCCAAATTCATGACTTAAATATTCACCCCCACGATCCGATCGCAAGAACTTTATTTTTCTGTCACGTTGATTCTCAACCTCATTCTGAAATTCCTTGAACTTTTCAAAGGTCTCAGACTTGTGTTTCATCAAATAGATATACCCGTATCTACTCAAGTCATCCGTGAGGGTGAGAACATAACGGTAGCCTCCGCGAGCCTCAACGTTCATTGGACCGCACACATCGGTATGTATGATTTCCAACAAGTTGGTTGCTCGCTCCATTGTTCCGGAGAACGGAGTCTTGGTCATCTTGCCCAAGAGGCATGGTTCGCACGTGTCAAATGATTCATAATCAAGAGACTCTAGAAGTCCATCCGAATGGAGCTTCTTCATACGTTTGACACCAATATGACCAAGGCGGCAATGCCACAAGTATGTGGGACTATCATTATCAACTTTACATCTTTTGGCATCTACACTATGAATATGTGTATCACTACGTTCGAGATTCATCAAAAATAAACCATTGACCAGCGGGGCATGACCATAAAACATATCTCTCAAATAAATAGAACAACCATTATTCTCCGATTTGAAAGAATATCCATCTCGCATAAGACGAGATCCAGAAACAATGTTCATGCTCAAAGCTGGTACTAAATAACAATTATTCAGGTTCAAAACTAATCCCGAGGGTAGATGTAGAGGCAGCGTGCTGACGGCGATCACATCGACCTTGGAACCATTCCCCACGCGCATCGTCACCTCATCCTTCGCCAGTCTCCGTTTATTCCGCAGCTCCTGTTTTGAGTTACAAATGTGAGCAACTGCACCGGTATCGAATACCCAGGAGCTACTACGAGTGCTGGTAAGGTACACATCAATAACATGTATATCATATATACCTTTGACGTTGCCGGCCTTCTTGTCTGCTAAGTATTTGGGGCAGTTCCGCTTCCAGTGACCCGTTCCCTTGCAATAAAAGCACTCAGTCTCTGGCTTGGGTCCATACTTTGGCTTCTTCCAGGCAACAGGCTTGCCAGGCGCGGCAACTTGCTTGCCGTCCTTCTTGAAGTTCTTCTTACCCTTGCCTTTCTTGAACTTAGTGGTTTTATTGACCATCAACACTTGATGTTCTTTCTTGATGTCTACCTCCGCTGATTTCAGCATCGAATACACCTCGGGAATGGACTACTCCATCCCCTGCATATTGAAGTTCAACACGAAGCTCTTGAAGCTTGGTGGGAGCGACTGGAGGATTCTGTCAACGACCGCTTCATCTGGGAGATTCATTCCCAGCTGAGACAAGCGGTTGTGCAATCCTGAAATCTTGAGGATGTGCTCACTGACAGAACTGTTCTCCTCCATCTTACAGCTGTAGAATGCGTCGGAGACATCATATCTCTCGACTCGGGCATGAGCTTGGAAAACCATTTTCAGCTCTTCGAACATCTCATATGCTCCATGGTGCTCAAAACGCTTTTGGAGCCCCGATTCTAAACTGTAAAGCATGCCGCACTGAACCAGGGAGTAATCATCACTACGCGACTGCCAGGCGTTCATAACGTCTTGGGTCGCTGGGAGAACGGGTGCATCACCTAGCGGTGCTTCTAGGACATAAGTTCTCTTGGCAGCTATGAGGATAATCCTCAGGTTACGGACCCAATCCGTATAGTTGCTACCATTGTCTTTCAGCTTGGTTTTCTCTAGGAACGCGTTGAAGTTGAGGGAAACCTGAGCGTGGGCCATTTGATCTACAAGAGATATTGTAAAGAATTTAGACTAAGTTCATGATAATTAAGTTCATCTTAATCAAATTATTAATGAACTCCCACTCAGAGTGACATCTCTCTAGTCATCTAAGTGATACACGATCCGAATCGAGTAGTCCGTGTCCGATCATCACGTGAGACGGACTAGTCAAAAACGGTGAACATCTTCATGTTGATCGTATCTTCTATACGACTCGTGTTCGACCTTTCGGTCTTCCGTGTTCCGAGGCCATGTCTGTACATGCTAGGCTCGTCAAGTGAACCCTAAGTGTATTGCGTGTGTAAATCTGTCTTACACCCGTTGTATGCGAACGTTAGAACCTATCACACCCGATCATCACGTGGTGCTTCGGAGCAACGAGCTTTAGCAATGGTGCACAGTTAGGGGAAACACATTACTTGAAATTTTAGTGAGAGATCATCTTATTTACTACCGTCGTTCTAAGTAAACAAGATGCAAAAACATGATAAACATCACATGCAATCAATTAAGTGACATGATATAGCCAATATCATCTTGCTCCTTGCATCTCCATCTTCGGGGCACCATGATCATCTTGTCACCGGCTCAACACCATGATCTTCATCATCATGAACTCCATCATCGTGTCTTGAAGAAGTCGTCACGCCAACTATTACTTCTACTACTATAGCTAACGTTTAGCAATGAAGTAAAGTAATTACATGGCATTATTCAGTGACACGCAGGTCATACAATAATAAATACAACTCCTATGGCTCCTGCCGGTTGTCAAGTTCATCGACATGCAAGTCGTGATTCCCTATTACAAAAACATGATCAATCTCATTCATCACATATATCATTCATCACATCTTCATTCTTGGCCATACCACGTCACAAAACACATGCTGCAAAAACAAGTTAGACGTCCTCTAATTGTTGTTGCAAGTTTTACGTGGCTTCTATAGGATTTCTAGCAAGAACGTTTCTTACCTACGCCAAAACCACAACGTGATTTGTCAACTTCTATTTACCCTTCATAAGGACCCTTTTCATCAAATCCGATCCGACTAAAGTAGGAGAGACAGACACCCGCCAGCCACCTTATGCATCTAGTGCATGTCTGTCGGTGGAACCAGTCTCACGTAAGCGTACGTGTAAGGTCGGTCCGGGCCGCTTCATCCCACAATACCACCGAATCAAGATTGACTAGTAACGGTAAGAAAGTTGAACAAGATCATACGCCCACAACTGCTTTGTGTTCTACTCGTGCAAGATGCTACGCATAAAACCTAGGCTCTGATACCACTGTTGGGTAACGTAGCATAATTCAAAAATTTCTACGTCTTCACCAAGATCCAACTATGGATGCATCTAGCAACGAGCAAGTAAGAGTGCATCTACATACCGTTATGTAGATCGCGTGCGGAAGCTTTC
This sequence comes from Secale cereale, assembly GCA_902687465.1. Taxonomy (NCBI): domain Eukaryota; kingdom Viridiplantae; phylum Streptophyta; class Magnoliopsida; order Poales; family Poaceae; genus Secale; species Secale cereale. The sequence goes on along the minus strand of LR738709.1, from coordinate 696,856,047 downwards.
AACGAAGTGTGGATGAAGTAGTCGAACTCTTCACGTTCTTCGTCACCGATGATCTAGCGCCGAACGGACGGCACCTCCGCGTTCAACACACGTACGGTGCAGCAACGTCACCTCCTTCTTGATCCAGCAAGGGGGGAGGAGAAGTCGTCAGAGATCCGGCAGCACGACGGCGTGATGACGGATGCAGTGGAGATCGCAATAGGGCTTCGCCGGGCGCCCTGCGTTAGGAGTTGGGAGGTGTGACGGGAGGGGGAGAGGCGCCAGGGCTGAGGTGCAGCTGCCCTCTCCCCCCCCCCACATATATATAGGGGGCCAGGGGGGCGCCAGCCCCTTGCAGATCCAATCTGCAAGGGGGGGCGGCGGCCAGGGAGGAGTCCCCCTCCCCCAAGGCAAGTGGTGGCCCCCCTCCCCTTAGGGTTTTATCCCTAGGCGCATGGGGAGGTGGGGCCCCCTTGTGGTGCGCCAGCCCAGAGGGCTGCACACACCCCCTTGCGGCCTAGGGGCCCCACCGGGATGGGTGGCCCCACCCGGTGGACCCCCGGGGCCCCTCCGGTGGTCCCGGGACGCTCCCGGTGACCCCCGGAGATCACCCGTTGGCCGAAACTGGACTTCCCATATATCAATCTTTACCTCCGGACCATTCCGGAGCTCCTCGTGACGTCCGGGATCTCATCCGGGACTCCGAACAACATTTGGGTTTCCACGTGCATTAATCTCTACGACCCTAGCGTTACCGAACCTTAAGTGTGTAGACCCTACGGGTTCGGGAGACACGTAGACATGACCGAGACCACTCTCTGGTCAATAACCAACAGCGGGATCTGGATACCCATGTTGGTTCCCACGTGTTCCTCGACGATCTTCATCGGATGAACCACTGTGTCAAGGATTCACTCAATCCCGTATGTTATTCCCTTTGTCCATCGGTACGGTACTTGCCCGAGATTCGATCGTCGGTATTCCCAATACCTTGTTCAATCTCGTTATGGCAAGTCTCTTTACTCGATCCGTAATCCATCGTCCCGTGACTAACTACTTAGTCACATTGAGCTCATTATGATGATGTATTACCGAGTGGGCCCAGAGGTACCTCTCCGTCATACGGAGTGACAACATCCCAGTCTCGGTTCGTACCAACTCAACAGACACTTTCGGAGATACCCGATGCGTACCTTTATAGCCACCCAGTTACGTTGTGATGGTTGGCACTCCCAAAGTACTCCTACGGTATCCGGGAGTTGTACAACCTCATGGTCTAAGGAATAAATACTTGTCACCGAAAAGCTTATGCATTACGAACTATACGATCTCGTGTTATGCTCAAGTTTGGGTCTTGTCCATCACATCATTCTCCTAATGATGTGATCCCGTTATCACTGACATCTCATGTCCATGGTCAGGAAACCGTGACCATCTGTTGATCAACGAGCTGGCTACTAGAGGCCTACCAGGGACTCATTGTGGTCTGTGTATTCACACATGTATCGCTGTTTCCGTACAATACAATTCAAGCATGAATAACAGACAATTATCATGAACAAGGAGATATAATAATAATGCTTTTATTATTGCCTCTAGGGCATATCTCCAACAATAGCAGTTTACCAAGGTTCGGGCCACCTTGCGATGTAAAATCCTACTCCTGCTTTGTGGTGGATTGGCCTCACAAGGGGTAGAACATGAACTTGCTACAGTGGGGAATGGCCTCAGGAGGGCTCTTGTGAGGCTAGAGGACTTGATGGATCCATCATCTTCTATGGTGGATGGTATTCTCTATTTATAGTGGCTTCGGTCCTCTTCCCGCATCATTTGGGCGGGAAGAGATCCCACAACGGCCAATTTCGAAGGGGGAAAGCAGTACATCTTATCCTAACGAAAGGTGGTCTTCACCTGCAAAGCTTCCTGCCGTGACGCAATGGTGGGCTGGGCGATGACATCCGTCCCCGTATTCGTTCAGGACTCTTATGTACGTAGAAGGGCAAGTATAGAGTCCGGATGTATCAATTACTTCCTCCCCAAGTCACCCTTGTAGCCATAGGTCCCCCTGGCGTGTATATAAGCTGAGGGGTTTAGTCTGTAGAGGGGATCATCATCATCACAATACCGCCATAGGCTAGACTTTAGGGTTTAGCCATTACGATCTCAAGGTAGATCAACTCTTGTATTCATATTCATCCATACTAATATAGCAGGAAGTAAGGTATTACCTCGATCGAGAGGGCCTCAACCTGGGTAAACATCGTGTCCCCAGCCTCCTGTTACCATCGATCCTCTAAACGCATAGCTTGGGCCCCCCTGGCCCGAAATCTGCTGGTTTTGACACCAACAAAGCATGCCCCTGGCCGGCCGCTGAGCGTCGTGCCGGGCACCGGTACCGATTGTCTTAGCCTCTTCCAATGGGTGAGGGATGCGCTAGACCGCCTTGAAAAGGGGCTTGGCGACACACTATCATTTGGATTGATTGCTTGAAAGAATGGACAAATTTTGTATTCAAAAGACATGGTTGAGGTTAGACCTTTGTTGAAAGGCCAGTTGATCTCTAAAACAAAAGAATGATCCTAGCTATAGACATGTGCAGCAAAGAGGCAAAAGAAAACAGAGCCTCGCATCTTTACATCTTGTAACTGAAGAAAAACTGCGAGGAGCTGATGCTGTGGAGAGCTTGATCAATTAGCTAGCAGCAGTGCGTGCGAGGGCTGGAGCCTGATTTGAGGTCGCCGAGCATCTCCACCACCATCCCGATGCCGTCGTTGAGCCAGGCGGCGTCGCCCTTCAACGTCCTCGCCGAGACAGGCGCCATAACGCTGAACATGTGCACCAAGAAGACGACCAGCAGCACCATCCTCATCAACGCCGCCATCGCTAGCTGTTGTTGCGCTGTTGCAGACGGGAGAGACGTACTGCAGATTTTGATCTAGGAGGGAAAAGATTGCCTTGCTTCTTGATTCGTAGCTTCGGGTTCCGGGCTTCAGCAGGGCTTGTTGCTGCTGCTTCGTTTCTGCTGAAATGGAGATGGGTAGATTTGCATGATGGGTCTCCGTTTATATAGAGATGAGAAGAGCATGCGCATACGTGTGTTGCTTTGCCCGGCCGGGTAGAATGGGTCACTGCTTCCGATCTCCCCGCCTCCTACTTTGCGCGTTCCAACCATTTGACCATTGGACGGAGACCTAAGCACCGTTGATTTGCCTACAACAACTGACGAGTAGTCTCGATGACGTCAACACTGCACGGTCAATCTTTCTCATGGACATCGGTTTAACAAGGAGTATATGTATTCTGACTGGAATTCTATACACAGGATACATTTGGTCCAGTTCAGAGGAGCTATTTCTTGACTGAGTACGGCGAGTGATCGATCAACTCTTCCCGTTCGCTACGTTAACAAGGACGCTACGACCAGGACCAGCCCATTGTACCCGAGGAATTCCAGCTTCCTGTTGAACAAATAATACTCGTACGTGTTCTTGCTTTTGACCTGAATTCAGGGTTCAAACTTCAAAAGCATGCATTCCTCTAACGACTTAACGTTAGTGCAGGTTTCTGCGACTCTTCCTCTGATGCGTGCTACGTGCTGAACAAGCTGGAACGATTCAGACCAAGTACTCTATGCAAATATGTGTATACATTTAAGGATGTTCTACCTTAGGATAATTTGGTTGAGCCAAAAAATTATCGATAAAAAATAAGAAGAAAAGAAAAAAAAAAGGAAGAGGAGAACTGTAAAAACAAGGAATAAAACCTAGACTGAAAAGGAAAATATGTGTTACCGAACTATCCGTAGAATCGTCGGAGCCTGGCAACATTCCATGGGTTCGGCTCAAGGCGATTGTCTGATGCATTTCGAATGCGATAGGATCCACCGGTGCCCTCAATTTGGTGGACCCATGAGCCTCGATGAAGTTGCACGTGGAAACAGTACTCCACACCCTACCCATGGAATATGACTTACCATACTATGGGCTTGTTTGGGACTGCTCTGCTTCACCAAAATCAGTTTCGCTCCACTAAATTCACTTTGGAGCAGTTTCAACCAGAAGTTGTAGCACTATCAAAGAGAATGTTTGGCTTCCATCTAGCTCCAGCTTCACGAATGAGAAATTTCGTGGAAAGGATCTATTTGATTGGTTGAGGGCGGAGAAACGAAGGGGTATCCACTTACTGGTGGCAGTGGTGGGTAATTTCCACCCAACTCCAGCTTCTAGAGTTTTTTGGAGCACCCCTTGAAGAGCTTCATAAAAAACTAGGAGTTGTACCCCAGATTCTAGTTTTTTGCGGAGCAGCATATCGTGGAGCTACCCCTGTTTGGCTTGTGTTTTCCGGAGCAGAGCTGAATTTTAAGGAGTAGAGCAGTCCCAAACAGACCCTATGTAGTACACGTTGAGTGCTACACATAGGATCATCAAATCATGTTGGGAGGGAATTTGTGGCACACAGGTGCGGGCACACACAACTCCCTTTTTCTTTTGGCTTTTGATTTTTAATTTTTCATATCTTTTGAACCAAAACTCCAAATTAAGTTGTGATTTCATATTTATGTTTCTAGTGACGATGGCTTTCAAAGGAGATCCATTTTGAATAATTTTGGATGAGTTTTTAATATTTCATTAAGTTTCAATTTCAGAAACTTGGTATGAGCAACCGACAAAATCGTAAGCTTCAAAACTTGCGGCCGACAAAACCGTAACTTTTAAGTTTCAACTCTGAAAGTTGGCACAATAGACCGAAAAAATCGTAAGTTTCAGAGTTGTGACCCAATAAACTATTAGTTTCAGAAACTAAAACTTAAAGCTTGTTGCGCCCCGTGCAAGATCCAGCAACTTTGCAAACCGCAAGGCAATCGGGAGGCTGACACGGCAAGGCTGGTGCGTGCACCTACGAATTTCGGGAAACATGTTGTAGACTTGGACATAAGTAGGCTTTGTGTATTGGTTTATCGAGGCAAGGGTATGTCTTTTTCCTAGAATAGAACTTATCGTGGTGCACATACATGTTTTAAATAAAAATCCCGCTTGTGGATCGGAGGTCGGAGGCCAAATTAAAGGCCAAGTGTTGGAGATCTGACGACAGAGAAACATGAACGAGTCTTGCACGAGTTCTCCGTTCTCCACGTACGTTTGAGTCGTTTACCAACGGCACTGGACACATATAAGCCGCACGCCACGTCGCTCTGCATCCATCTATATATACTTAGCTGTTATGACGCAAAATGACCACCCCCATATTTATGATGCCGACACAACAACGTAACATTATTTTTCATGTCACCAAAATTGATTCCGGCACCAATGGCACAAGCATCTCGTGCCTTCACTATACCACCCACATGTAAGAAGATGTCTCACCAATATTGAAACAAGCTGGAGTATATTGGCACACGAACACGTCACCCTGTATCTCCCACGTCACCCTGTATCTCCGGCGACGAGAGCGGTGCACAGGACATGTCGTTGGAGGAGCCTTGCCGGGAGCGTGATACGCAAGACATGCCAGCGAGGTCTTTTGAGGACCCGAAATCCCACATGTCCGGGAGGGACCCCGTCAGGGTGCGTGCCGGATATGCATTAAAATTCCCGATCTGCCAAATCATTTTACCATCAGAACCAATAGGAATAGTCTGGTCAACATTTGATGTTTCAACAAGTTTAAATCATCTTTTATTACTAGCCAATTTTACTATTGACTAAACATACCGCACTCCTATAAACTATGCTCGAATTAGTCATGTAATCCTTGAATTGATTGCTTGACATGTTGATCAAGAATTTGAATATAATTATTCTTCAACAACAAATCGAAGATTTGACCACACATGCTTGAATTGAAGGTATACTTCTTATTTTCTAGCCGATCTTGGTGTCAGAATGGGTTTGGAGGCAAGCAAACGAATGGTCTAGATTTGGCATAACCCCATTCGGCTATCCATTGTGTCTTGCACCCTATCTTCGATGTTTTTGAATAAGAAATTAAACTATCATCGGTTTTCTCAATAGAAGTTAACCTTGCCTTTAGATTTCTGAAATCAAGACGGTTATAGCTTATATGCCTCATTTCAGACCAAATGTCAGCCAAGTAATAAACAGGAAAAGCTACCACTTACTCCATATGTAAAGTATTATAAGTATTATTGCAGCCAAAGCTTTTCCCATTGTTTTATTTAAAGTTTATATCTACTTGCTTGTAAAGTATTAAACGCTCTTATAATACTTTACAGAAGGAGTAGATATAAACTTTAAGTAAAACAATAGGAAAAGTTTTGGCTGCAATAATACGTCAATATCGGTCTCTCTAAATGGCACAATGTGTTGACCAATATGTTTTAATTTTATCATTAACAAGTAAACTGCCCTTGTTCATTGGTCTTTCAAGATTCCTCATGAGAATATTGCTAATGGATGCATCAACAATGAAGTTATGACCAAATTGGAAAATAGGTAAATTACTTGAAAAATATACCTCTTGAAATATATTGGGAGAGCACGACGGTTGCATGACTTGAACAATGTCTTACTTTGCTTCTAGATGGCTGATACGTCCAAAACGTATCTATAATTTCTGCTTGCTTCATGCCTCTTTTGTGTGATATTGCTATGATATTTATGCACTTCCATACACTTTTGATCATATTTGGACTAACCTATTAACTCAGTGCACCCAGTGCCAGTTTCTGTTTTCTGCTGTTTTTGTATTTCAGGTTTTCCCATTACTTAAATTGCCAGAAAAATTCCGGGAAAAATATATAAAAAATCAGCGCTCCGGAAGCTTCCATGCGGCAGAAGTAGGGCCAGAGGGGGGCCACAGGGGCTCCAGGCGCCCTGGGGGGGCGGCCCCACCCCTGGCCGCGCCGGGGGGGCGCCTGGGCCCCCCTTACCTCCTCTGGTGACCCCCTTTGGCATATATTTACATCGCGTCCCGAAACCCTCGAGGACGGAACCCTTTTTCGCGATCTCATCTCTGTTCCACCGCCGCCGCGCTTCCAAGATCGGGAGCACCAGGAGAACTCTTCCCGGCACCCTGCCGGAGGGGAGAACCACCACCGGGAGCTTCTCCACCACCATGGACGCTTCCCGGATGAGCCGTGAGTAGTCTCCCTTGGACCATGGGTCCATGACCAGTAGCTATGTGATGTTTTCCTCCCCTTCTTGTTCTTCATGGATTAGACCTCGTGAGCTGCCCTACATGATCGAGGCACATATGTAATCTTTATGCTGTTGCTATGCTGAGTTTGCTGGGATCCGATGGATTATGAGATTATGTTCAGATTGTGTGTGAGTAATATATTTGATTCACCTCTTTTATATTTATGTTCTTAAGTAATTCTTGCATGTTCTTCGTTGCTGTTTATTGCTTTGGCCAAGTAGTAGGTAGTAACTCCAAGAGGGAACGTTATGCTTGATTGTGGGTTCATGCCCCTCGATGACTAGCTTGAGTGACAGAAACATGAGTCTAGGGGATGTGCTGTTGCCACAAGGGGGAAAACAACGGTGCTTGTACTTGCGGGTGCAAGGATTGTTTACTTTACGCAAAGTTCTTTTAATGCAGTTGTCTGTTGCTTTGAGTTTACACTTTGGGTGGGACTCGCAACTTAATACCAGCGAGATGTTCTGGATAGATATCTCAAGGTGGATGATTAGTAGTAGATGCAGATGGATTTCGGTCTACTTGCCTTGGCGTACCGCCCATGCTTTTGAGCCTCTACCTTTCTGTACAGCATAGTTAGCATTGGTTTGCGCACATAATCATGTCAATTGCCCAGCTGTAATTTGTTTACCTCGCTTAGCTGTTTTATCGTCTTTTGGGAGAGAGACATCACTAGTGAACATCATGGGACCCCGGTCCATATTACCATCACTGATCACACCCGCTATTTACTTCCTGTTCTTATTTACTAGTTGCAGTCATACCTATCACTATTATCTCTTGCGTTTGATCCTTTGTAAACGACAAGGCCGGAGGGATTGACAACCTCTCTGTACTCGTTGGGAGCAAAGTTATTTGTATCTGTGTGCAGGTCCTGTCAAGCTGAAGTTTCTGGCGCCCTTGACACCTTCTTGTCGACCCTCGGAGTCTCACGGGATTCGATCCTTGGTATCTTTGCCAAGGAAAAACTTCCGCTACGCTACATTTCAAACCTTCCACTTGGGGTAACCAACGAGGGGCGAGAAGCCATCAAGCAAAGTTTTCTGGCGCCGTTGCCGGGGACTCCACTCTTCAAGATAGGGGAGTTGCACGCTATCTTTTACCTTTGCTTTTTAGTCTTGTTAGTTTACCTTTCAGTTTTGCTTTAGTGTCTTCTACCAAAAATCACAAAAATAGTTATCTTGCTTGCTGCTACTATGGGTTCCATCGATAACACTAAGTGGGAGGAGTACACCCCTTCTTCCATCATGCCAATCACCACTGTTGGGATCTACAAAAGTAATAAACCTTGTGATTATGTTAGTTTTAATGGAGAGTCATGCCCATGGCATGGTCTTCCGGGAAAGAGGTATGAGCCTCTGTTTAAAGTTGCTCCCACACTTCCCCAAACTTGGGAAGACGTTCACACTCTTATAATAGAGAGCAATTCAAACAAAGAAGATGACACTACAATTCTGCTCAATAATGATAAAATTGATTTTTATAATTGTAGTCTCTCAGAAGTTGTCATCTTTCTACAAAGAATGTCTAGAGATCCCCACACTAGCACGCTTAATCTTGCCTTCACAGAGCATATCACTAATGCTCTCACCAAAGCTAGGGAGGAGAAGCTTAGGGTAGAAGCCTCCATACCTAGAAAGCTAGAAGATAGTTGGGATCCTATGATTAAAATTAAGTTGAATAACTTCTCTTGCTATGCTTTATGTGATGTTGGAGCTAGTACCTCCGTTATGCCCAAAAGAATATATGATATGCTTGAATTGAAACCTTTTGATTCTTGTTCTTTTGGTGTTCGTCTTGTTGATTCTTCCATAAAGAAACCTTTGGGGAGGATCGACGATGTTCTTATCATTGTCAATGACAATTATGTTCCCGTTGATTTCACTATTATGGACATTGAATGTGAACCTTCTTGTCCAATTATTTTGGAACGTCCTTTTCTTCGCACCGTTGGTGCTATCATTGACATGAAAGAGGGGAATATAAAATTCCAATTTCCTCTCAAGAAAGGGATGGAACACTTCCCTAGAAAGAAGATTAAGTTACCTTTTGAGTCCGTTATACGGGCTAGCTATTCTTTTACTCTTGATAAAACTTGATCCTCTCTTTTTGCACTATGCCTAGCTTAAAGGCATAAAAGAAAGCGCTTTTGGGAGGCAGCCCACAATGAATAAAATTTTATTTTGCTTTTGTTGTGTCTTGATGTTTGTTACTACAGTAGCATCATCATTGTATCTTTACTTTTCAGCTTTGTGCCAAGTTTAGCCTCTGATTGCAAGAAAGTTCAAAAGTTGTGATGTGCAGTCCAGAAAACAGATTCTGTCCTTGGACAGAAAAATTCGTATAAAATCACCAGATCATCTTTTTGATCTGAATTGTTTTGACAACGTGCTCTATACAATTGGCTTTCATGCGTATGTTCTGAGTTTTTTATTTGAGTTGCAGAAGTGCCCCGAAAAAATTATTTGCTACCTGCTGGTCTGTTTTTCACAGATTCTGTCCTGTTTTGCCTTTTCTTCGTTTTGCAAACCTTGAGCTTGCTTTTTCTTTGCAAAAACCTTTTGGAAATCTTGAGAAACAGTAGATCTTCAAGATTATTTTTATTTCCAACAAGGAAAATTATTTTATTATGGGCACTAACCTCGCTAATCAGATTATGATGAGTTATGTATGAAGGGAGTTTTCAAGTGTGTGAGGGAAGATGATAAAAAGATTCAGGAGGGTCAAACGCTCAAGCTTGGGGATGCCCCCGTGCACCCCCAAGAAATATTCAAGAAGACTCAAGCGTCTAAGCTTGGGGATGCCCCCGTGCATCCCCTTCTCCATCAACAATTATCAGTTCGTCTTTCGTTCCACTATATTTTAATCACTTCATGCGTTATGTGCTATTCTTGGAGCGTCTTGTTTTTAGTTTCCTTTTTAGTTTTCTTTAGCTTTGCTTGCTGTTCATAACGAGTTAGAACCCAGCTTTCTTTGTGTGGGAGAGAAACACGCTCCACTTCAACCTAGAACACAACACAGGATTTTCATGCTTATCTTTGCTGTGTATGTTCTTTGTCTTTCAATAGCTACTGTCATGTTTAGCTCTTAGTTTTCATGCTTTTCTTTTTAAAGAGCTTTTGTTTAGTTGGTTGCTGAACTCTCTTGAGTTTTCATGTTTATCTTGTTAAGAGAGTGTGTCTGTTGCACTGAGTTGTGTGTCTTAACTTAAAGTAGGTAATTGAGGTTGCTATTTAATTTTAGTAGTAACTTGCAATAGTTTTGAGGTATTGCCATGAGTAATGTCTGAACTTTTGGTGTCAAGAGCTTTAGCCTATTAGTGATAGATGTCGTATTTTGGGCAATCCGTGTTTATTTTCGAAAACCTACAAAATAGTTGAGAACTTTAGCTACTAAATGGATCACTAATCTTTGGAGGGGTCGAATATTAGAGTACACTCACGTATCATGAGTCGAGGATGCGCAAGGATAACCAAATCCCCATACACTCCTCCTCGGGGTACTTGTCTCTTTGTGAACCTCCTAATTAGATTGAGAGTTACCGATAATAAGTGCATGAGTTCTTCGGACTAATGTGAGTATTCGAAGGTTGACACTTCCACCTATCCATATTTTTCTAGCCTCTTCGGTACCGTGCATTGCCCTTTCTCACCTCGAGAGTTGGCGCATACTTCCCGGTGCATCCAAAACCTTGGCACGATACGCTCTGTCATCATAAGCCTCATTATATCCTTCCTCAAAACAGCCACCATACCTACCTATTAAGGCATTTCCATCGCCTTTCCGAGATACATTGCCATGCAACATCCATCTTCTCATGACTTGATCTTCATGTCATACATGCTTTTTGCTTGATCGATGAGCCGCATGCTAGTTGGGCCTTGCCCTAATCATTGCTACATGACGCGCTAGTATCATTGCATATCCTGCTACACTGGCAGAGGCATACATTTGCATACATCATGATAGTTTCATTTTCTTTATGTTGAGTACTTTTGTAAAGTGTGAAAGATCTTCTATACTTCTTGTAATACATAGAGTGTTGCCCCTAAAGTGAGGAAAATATCCCAAAGAGGACAAATCAAAAGATCCCAAAGAGGACAAAATCAAAAGATCCCAAAGAGGACAAATGAGAGATAAATAGAAAGAGCCATTGAGGCCACAAAAAAATAAAAAATATATAGAAAAAGAGAAAAAGAGAAAAAGAAATAAAAAGAGAGAAGGGGGCACACTACTATTTCTTTTGAGAGATCCACACTCGTACTCCATCTTATACTTTGTACTCCATAGAGATTATCATTTATGCATATAGCTATGTGGGGACCTTTACACTATAGAACTTGGCTTGTATATTCCAATGATGAGCCTCCTCAAAAGAGCTCTAGGTCTTCTTGAGCAAGCAAGTTGGATGCACCCCACTAGTTCCATTGGAGAGCTTACCTTAGCTCATATGTGCATCCGTTGCATGGCAATCCCTACTCCTCGCATCATATCTATCATTTGGCTTTCTCTCGCCGATGATTGTCCTCATTGATGTGAGCCTTTCATACCTTTTTTGTCTTCCCCCTCTATCATTTTTCTCTTTGCCATCCTAAGTGTCGATTTTCTTGCTTACGCTCATCCATTGCATGAGTGCTCAAAATATCGAAAGGGAGTGGATCATTTTTACTTGTACCTGGCTGACGGTCTGGGGATGAGTCAGGATAACATTCCAAAGAAGACCAAGTGTGAAACTTTAGTAGATTAAGTTCTCAACAATATAAAAACTATATTTTACTCTCATATATCCCTATCCCCTTTCTTGCACGCAAACACCATTTGGAGACATTCGAGTCACGGACAGCGAGAGCTCTTGCACCTTTATGTTCTTATGTTACTTGTTACAATGCTAATATAGACTCTTTCTTGTTATGACTTGAATTGGAATACATGCCTTGATTACTTTACTTAAAAGTTCTTATATGGTTAATAGCATGTCACCACAGAAATTATGCTTGTTATCATTTACCTACTCGAGGACGAGCAGGAATTAAGCTTGGGGATGTTGATACGTCCAAAACGTATCTATAATTTCTGCTTGCTCCATGCCTCTTTTGTGTGATATTGCTATGATATTTATGCACTTACATACACTTTTGATCATATTTGGACTAACCTATTAACTCAGTGCACCCCAGTGCCAGTTTCTGTTTTCTGCCGTTTTTGTATTTCAGGTTTTCCCATTACTTAAATTGCCAGAAAAATTCCGGGAAAAATATATAAAAAATCAGCGCTCCAGAAGCTTCCATGCGGCAGAAGTAGGGCCAGAGGGGGGCCACAGGGGCTCCAGGCGCCCTGGGGGGGCGGCCCCACCCCTGGCCGCGCTGGGGGGGCGCCTGGGCCCCCCTTACCTCCTCTGGTGACCCCCTTTGGCATATATTTACATCGCGTCCCGAAACCCTCGAGGACGGAACCCTTTTTCGCGATCTCATCTCTGTTCCGCCGCCGCCGCGCTTCCAAGATCGGGAGCACCAGGAGAACTCTTCCGGCACCCTGCCGGAGGGGAGAACCACCACCGGGAGCTTCTCCACCACCATGGACGCTTCCCGGATGAGCCGTGAGTAGTCTCCCTTGGACCATGGGTCCATGAACAGTAGCTATGTGATGTTCTCCTCCCCTTCTTATTCTTCATGGATTAGACCTCGTGAGCTGCCCTACATGATCGAGGCACATATGTAATCTTTATGCTGTTGCTATGCTGAGTTTGCTGGGATCCGATGGATTATGAGATTATGTTCAGATTGTGTGTGAGTAATATATTTGATTCACCTCTTTTATATTTATGTTCTTGAGTAATTCTTGCATGTTCTTCGTTGCTGTTTATTGCTTTGGCCAAGTAGTAGGTAGTAACTCCAAGAGGGAACGTTATGCTTGATTGTGGGTTCATGCCCCTCGATGACTAGCTTGAGTGACAGAAACATGAGTCTAGGGGATGTGCTGTTGCCACAAGGGGGAAAACAACGGTGCTTGTACTTGCGGGTGCAAGGATTGTTTACTTTACGCAAAGTTCTTTTAATGCAGTTGTCTGTTGCTTTGAGTTTACACTTTGGGTGGGACTCGCAACTTAATACCAGCGAGATGTTCTGGATAGATATCTCAAGGTGGATGATTAGTAGTAGATGCAGATGGATTTCGGTCTACTTGCCTTGGCGTACCACCCATGCTTTTGAGCCTCTACCTTTCTGTACAGCATAGTTAGCATTGGTTTGCGCACATAATCCTGTCAATTGCCCAGCTGTAATTTGTTTACCTCGCTTAGCCGTTTTATCGTCTTTTGGGAGAGAGACATCACTAGTGAACATCATGGGACCCCGGTCCATATTACCATCACTGATCACACCCGCTATTTACTTCCTGTTCTTATTTACTAGTTGCAGTCATACCTATCACTATTATCTCTTGCGTTTGATCCTTTGTAAACGACAAGGCCGGAGGGATTGACAACCTCTCTGTACTCGTTGGGAGCAAAGTTATTTGTACCTGTGTGCAGGTCCTGTCAAGCGGAAGTTTCTGGCGCCCTTGACACCTTCTTGTCGACCCTCGGAGTCTCACGGGATTCGATCCTTGGTATCTTTGCCAAGGGAAAACTTCCGCTACGCTACATCTCAAACCTTCCACTTGGGGTAACCAACAAGGGGCGAGAAGCCATCAATGGCTTCCCAACACTTTATTGTCTTCTTTTTCATGATTTCGTGCCTCATCACCTTGAAGCTCCTTGTCAATGAAACTTGTTCGGCTACACATTCTTGCCCTTGATGATCATCAAATTCTTTAGCACGGAACTCATCTGGCAGAAAATAGGTTCCCTAAACTTCAAAAAAACCAAGCACAAATGTTTTGATATGCTTGCCATGCCCTTTCTCAACAATGCTTGCCTCTTTGGATTTGATTGATTCGAAACGTATAGCATTTGATTCCATTTTTTCAACCCAAGAACTTTCACTCTTTGAATTTTCATTATTTTCATTAATTATATCAATTACCATATCTTGTCTAAATTCAATAAACATTGCAGCTAGGCTATCTTTAAGCTTTTTCTGCCCAATTTCAGCACACTCTTCATTGTATTGCCCCCAATGAGGTGTAGCATATGATGGTTGAGGGTAATTGGCCGAATAACTAGTAGTGGTATGGCCAAGTCCCCTATCCACCGGTATATTTGGATTGATAGGTTGCAAGTTAGTTGTCGATGAATAAAATGGTGAAGTGTGATAATGGAAGTTCTAACATATGGTGTTTCAAATTGATTAGCGAAACTCATCATGTTGTTCACTGCATATGAATTTGGGGGGTTGCCGACGAACAAAGAAGAACGAACAAAGAAGAACGACGAAGAAGAAAACTAGTGTAAAAAAGAAAGGTAAAGGTAAAAAGTGGTAGTTGTGTTTTTGATTATGTGTTGTTCAATCGACCATCACCTTTCACCGATTTATGAGGCGGCTGGACTTCCCATACAAGAAAATGACTCCGGATCTCCTCTAATCCTTCCAAAATAATCGAACTCGGATTTAGGTGGGTCTAAGGCAACAATTTAGGTTTTGGGACTCACATACTGCACACGACCTCAGATCAAGATGCGCCCGAAAGCAAATTTATCCATTTGAGACGAACAACTTTCTTGTTGAATGTTTTTTCGATTCGAGGCCGTCTTGAGGCTGCAACATGTCGTCAAAAAGTTGTTGTTAACAGAAGAGCACCCAGCCAATACCTAGGACATGTCCTTCCTGGAGGCAGCCTATATAGGAGAAAATACGAACTACTCGGGTCATGTCCTGTCCGGGGGCAGATATTATTTTTCCTTTGATTTTTATATTGGCTCTAGAAGCCGTATACTACCTCGGATGAAGAGGCCCACAAGTCAAATATGTTTGTCTTGACGACATGAAGAATTTTCATGGTGAAAACCTTTTCATTTGAGCTCCTCTTTATCATGCTTTTTGCTGTGCCAAAATATGGTGTCAACAGAGTACTCACTAAGCCGTAAAATGAACATGCCAGATAGTTTTGTCCAAAAGGTTAGTCATGAAGAACACATTTGTCCAAGGGAAGAATTTGTGTTCTGCCACTAGGATGATGTTTGTCGCTATGATTTCGTCAAAGAGGACCTTTCAATTGCAAGTGGACTGCACAACAAACAACGTTAATGCAAGATGGCAAGAATAGCTTAGTATGGTCACTTTGGGGAGTATGCAAAAAAAAAATTGAAACGGAGGCAAAAGATTTGCCTCATGTATTAATGCAGAGAGAATAAAATGTGTTTGTATTACAACACACTCGCATTATAAATGGGCATTGTTCTCCCGATATGACTGTTCCCAACTTTTTGGCAGTGGCGGTAACACAAACCGACGCCTCGGTTTTGATGTTGTGGGGAAGGAACACCAGAAGGGCACTCTTGTGGCGAAAGACACAAGCACTCCTCTCATTCGAAAAGGTGTATGACATGAACATGGTGAGCGTGGCCATTGCCTTGCGGTTTTGGATGTTGGTGTCGAAGAGCCCGAACCACTAATCTTTGGCGGAGCAGATAAGGTTCCATGAGGAGGTTTCTAGTTGTCCAAGCTGGAACCACTCTTTCATCATGCCCAAAAACCTAATCGTGTACCAAAACTTGTATAAAAGATGTTGAATGGATTCTTCGTCGCGCTTGCATAAGGGACAAGGGCCACAATTTGGCCATCCACATTTGGCCAACCGATCCACGGACCAAATCCTATTTTGTATGGCAAGCCAAATGAAGAATTTGACCTTGGGAGGCGCCCAAGCCTTTCAAACAGTGTGTTCCGGGGGAGGGGGGGTGAATGATGCCGTGAAATTGGACTTTGTAGAATGTTATTGAAATTATTGTAACTTAAACCCCACGTCCAGCTATTTTTGTAGCTTAAACTATTGTGTGTCATCATGTTAAGAAACATCATGTTTGCATTCGATTATAGTGGTCTACTTTAATCAAGCATGTTCATTTCAAATAAACTTTGTCAACCTTACCAATGGAGCTAAAAATAAATGTATTTTCCATCTCTCAACTAATTATTGGTGTAAACTTCACCGTGAACTTCGAGAAGAGTGTGGATTTTTTGAACCCCTGTGCCAGTATACAGTATCTAGACCATTTAGTTTGCGTCAAGATTCATGTTATCTTTGTTGGGGAACGTAGCATAATTCAAAAAAATTCTACGTCTTCACCAAGATCCAACTATGGATGCATCTAGCAACGAGCAAGTAAGAGTGCATCTACATACCGTTATGAAGATTGCGTGCGGAAGCTTTCAACGAAGCAAGGATGAAGTAGTCGTACTCTTCACGTTCTTCGTCACCGATGATCTAGCGCCGAACGGACGGCACCTCCGCGTTCAACACACGTACGGTGCAGCAACGTCACCTCCTTCTTGATCCAGCAAGGGGGGAGGAGAAGTCGTCAGAGATCCGGCAGCACGACGGCGTGATGACGGATGCAGTGGAGATCGCAGCAGGGCTTCGCCGGGCGCCCTGCGTGGGAGTTGGGAGGTGTGACGGGAGGGGGAGAGGCGCCAGGGCTGAGGTGCGGCTGCCCTCTCCCCCCCCCCACATATATATAGGGGCCAGGGGGGGCGCCTGGACCCCCTGCAGATCCAATCTGCAAGGGGGCGGCGGCCAAGGGGGGTTCCTTGCCCCCCAAGACAAGTGGAGCCCCCCTCCCCTTTAGGGTTTGAACCCTAGGCGCAGGGGAGGTGGGCCTCCCTTAGTGGTGCGCCAGCCCAGAGGGCTGGACACATCCCCTCGGGGCCTAGGGGCCCCACCGGGATGGGTGGCCCCACCCGGTGGACCCCCGGGGCCCCTCCGGTGGTCCCGGGATGCTCCCGGTGACCCCCGGAGATCACCCGTTGGCCGAAACTGGACTTCCCATATATCAATCTTTACCTCCGGACCATTCCGGAACTCCTCGTGACGTCCGGGATCTCATCCGGGACTCCGAACAACTTTCGGGTTTCCACGTGCATTTATCTCTACGACCCTAGCGTTACCGAACCTTAAGTGTGTAGACCCTACGGGTTCGGGAGACACGTAGACATGACCGAGACCACTCTCCGGTCAATAACCAACAGCGGGATCTGGATACCCATGTTGGTTCCCACGTGTTCCTCGATGATCTTCATCGGATGAACCACCGTGTCAAGGATTCACTTAATCCCGTATGTTATTCCCTTTGTCCATCGGTACGGTACTTGCCCGAGATTCGATCGTCGGTATTCCCAATACCTTGTTCAATCTCGTTATGGCAAGTCTCTTTACTCGATCCGTAATCCATCATCCCGTGACTAACTACTTAGTCACATTGAGCTCATTATGATCATGTATTACCGAGTGGGCCCAGAGGTACCTCTCCGTCATACGGAGTGACAACATCCCAGTCTCGGTTCGTACCAACTCAACACACACTTTCGGAGATACCCGATGCGTACCTTTATAGCCACCCAGTTACGTTGTGACGGTTGGCACACCCAAAGTACTCCTACGGTATCCGGGAGTTGTACAACCTCATGGTCTAAGGAATAATTACTTGACACCAAAAAGCTTATGCATTACGAACTATACGATCTCGTGTCATGCTCAAGTTTGGGTCTTGTCCATCACATCATTCTCCTAATGATGTGATCCCGTTATCACTGACATCTCATGTCCATGGTCAGGAAACCGTGACCATCTGTTGATCAACGAGCTGGCTACTAGAGGCCTACCAGGGACTCATTGTGGTATGTGTATTCACACATGTATCGCTGTTTCCGTACAATACAATTCAAGCATGAATAACAAACGATTATCATGAACAAGGAGATATAATAATAATGCTTTTATTATTGCCTCTAGGGCATATCTCCAACAGTCTCCCACTTGCACTAGAGTCAATAATCTAGTTACATTGTGATGAATCGAACACCCATAGAGTTCTGGTGTTGATCATGTTTTGCTCGTGAAAGAGGTTTAGTCAACGGGTCTGCGACATTCAGATCCGTATGCACTTTACAAATATCTATGTCTCCATCCTGAACATAATTCCGGATGGAGTTGAAACGGCGCTTGATGTGCTTGGTCTTCTTGTGAAACCTGGGCTCCTTGGTAATAGCAATAGCACCAGTGTTGTCACAGAAGAGAGTCATCGGGCTTGACGCACTTGGAATGACTCCTAGGTCGGTGATGAACTCCTTCATCCAGACTCCTTCATGCGCTGCTTCAGAAGCAGCTATGTACTCCGCTTCACATGTAGATGCTGCCACCACGCTTTGCTTGCAACTGCACCAGCTGACTGCCCCTCCATTCAAAATATACACGTGTCCGGTTTGAGACTTAGAGTCATCCAGATCTGTGTCGAAGCTAGCATCGACGTAACCCTTTACGACGAGCTCTTCGTCACCTCCATAAACGAGAAACATATCCTTAGTCCTTTTCAGGTACTTCAGGATGTTCTTGACCGCTGTCCAGTGTTCCGTACCGGGATCACTTTGGTACCTCCCTACCAAACTTATGGCAAGGTTCACATCAGGTCTGGTACACAGCATGGCATACATGATAGAACCTATTGCCGAGGCATAGAGAATGACACTCATCTTTTCTCTATCTTCTGCCGTGGTCGGCGACTGAGTCTTACTCAATCTCATACCTTGCAAAACAGGCAAGAATCCTTTCTTTGACTGATCCATATTGAACTTCTTTAATATTTTGTCAAGGTATGTACTTTGTGAAAGACCAATGAGGCGTCTCGATCTATCTCTATAGATTTTGATGCCTAATATGTAAGCAGCTTCTCCAAGGTCCTTCATTGAAAAACTTTTATTCAAGTAGGCCTTTACATTTTCCAAGAATTCTATATCATTTCCCATCAGCAATATGTCATCCACATATAATATGAGAAATGCTACAGAGCTCCCACTCACTTTCTTGTAAATACAGGCTTCTCCATAAGTCTGTATAAAGCCAAACGCTTTGATCACCTCATCAAAGCGAATATTCCAACTCCGAGATGCTTGCACCAGCCCGTAAATCGAGCGCTGGAGCTTGCATACCTTGTTAGCGTTCTCTGGATCGACAAAACCTTCCGGTTGCATCATATACAACTCTTCCTTGAGGAAGCCATTAAGGAATGCTGTTTTGACATCCATTTGCCATATCTCATAATCATAGAATGCGGCAATAGCTAACATGATTCTGACTGACTTCAGCATCGCTACGGGAGAGAAAGTCTCATCGTAGTCAATCCCTTGAACTTGTCGATAACCTTTAGCGACAAGCCGAGCCTTGTAGATGGTCACATTACCATCCGCGTCTGTCTTCTTCTTAAATATCCATTTGTTTTCTATGGCGTGCCTATCATCAGGCAAGTCCACCAAAGTCCATACTTTGTTTTCATACATGGATTCTATCTCGGATTTCATGGCTCCAAGCCATTTATTGGAATCTGGGCCCGCCATCGCTTCTTCATAGTTCGAAGGTTCACCGTTGTTTAACAACATGATTTCCAGGACAGGGTTGCCGTACCACTCTCGTGCGGAGCGTGCCCTTGTGGACCTTCGAAGTTCAGTAGTAACTTGATCTGTTTCTTCATGATCATCATCATTGACTTCCTCCCTTGTCGGTGCAGGCACCTCAGGAACAGTTTCCTGCGCTGCGCTACTTTCCGGTACAGGAGGGGTGACTGTCACCTCATCAAGTTCTACTTTCCTCCAACTCACTTCTTTCGAGAGAAACTCTTTTTCCAGAAAGCATCCATTCTTGGCAACAAAGACTTTGCCTTCGGATCTGTGGTAGAAGGTGTACCCAATTGTTTCCTTTGGGTATCCTATGAAGACGCATTTCTCCGATTTGGGTTCGAGCTTTTCAGGTTGAAGTTTCTTGACATAAGCATCGCAACCCCAAACTTTCAGAAACGACAGCTTCGGTTTCTTGCCAAACCAAAGTTCATATGGAGTTGTCTCAACGGATTTTGACGGAGCCCTATTTAAAGTGAATGCGTGTAATGCCCAGGATGGAGTTATACCTCCTACGTGTCGAGGCACGACTTAAAGGCATAAGTCCATCCTAGAATGATCTCAAGTTTGGTAAACTTTGCACAACTCATGTAAAAGAAGGGATAGTAAACTTAAAATAGTTGGCTTACAATCGCCACGTCACAGAATAACAGTACAAGTCTCAAACATCATACATTAAGAACACTACAACCCTCTAAGGGAAAAAGCCAAATGTCAAAGTACCAAACTCAGATAAATAAACCACAGGCGGATCGAATCCTAGTAAGAGACTCCACTACTGATCGTCCGGGTAGCGCACGTAGTACCGACTACGCTCCTCGTCGTACTCCCAATCCAGCTCGGTGCCATCACCTGGATAGCTCACAGCTGGACCTGCATCTGGTGTGTGAAGTAACTGTGAGCCACAGAGGACTCAGCAATCCCGTCTCCGGGTAACAGAACTATCAAAGCCTTTAGGTGAGGGAAAGGCTGAAGAAAGAACAGGTCTGCAGCAGCAACTAGCATCTAACTTACGCAAGTGAGAGCGAGAAGAGAAGGCATCGCGAGAAGTGATCACGAAGTGATCCTAGCTACAAGCTCACAATCATAACCCCTCCGTGTTCAACTCCCGAATCCCTATTCGGAAATTGACAGTCACGGAACACACGCTGGTAGTGTATTAGCAACATTGTGTCAAGTTATCTACAACCGGAATTAACAAGCTCCCATCTGCCACATAACCGCGGGCACGGCTTTCGAAAGTTCAAACCCTGCAGGGGTGTTCCAACTTGACCCATTACAAGTCCACGATCCGCGGAGTCGCAACTCCAAAGTGGGAAGACCCGAGTATCCTCGGAATCCCGTGCTCAAGATATACCGAGCTAAGGTAAGGCTAATCCAGCAAATCCTCCCGGCGTGTCGACACCCTGATAGTAGCCGCGCGTATCTAGGTCTCAGGACACGACCGGATGGGCGATGCTACAGGTGTATGCCAGATACCTCGGGTTGCCCCAAGGCGGCCCTGCAGGACCCCCGTTTCGGACCAACACTCATGTGGAGCACTGGCCCGGGGTTGTTGATTAAGAAAGAGGGTTAATTACTCCCTATGCATGTTTAGTTTGTTATTAGGCAAATAGTACCAATGTTGGGATTTGCTGGAAAAGACTTAGCACTTAGCGGTTTATCGAGGGGGTCCCATACACCCCAACCGTGTTAGGAACGCATAATCAAGGAACATAAAACCGGCTTATACGGATCCTAACGGCATGAGTGGAACAAAACACCAAGCACAAGGCTTAGCCTTCCACCCTTGCCAATATATAGGTGATTTCATTTAAAACATTTATATAGTGTGATATAACCCAACCAAACTTCACCATGGAGCAAGCATCTTCACTTCACCTGCAACTAGCAACGCTATAAGAAGGGCTGAGCGAAGCGTACTTAGCCAAACAACGGTTTGCATAGGTAGGGTGGTTAAACATGGCAATTGGTTACAAGTAGGAGGCTAACAAGAAGAACATGGGCATCGAGGCAAAACTATAGATCGAGACTACTAGCAATAGGCAAAGATAGTAATGTTATCGGGGTTCGGTCATCTTGCCTGAAGAGAAGT
Organism: Secale cereale; assembly: GCA_902687465.1. NCBI lineage: Eukaryota > Viridiplantae > Streptophyta > Magnoliopsida > Poales > Poaceae > Secale > Secale cereale. The sequence continues at coordinate 696,834,270 of LR738709.1, read as the reverse complement.
CGTTCGGATCGTAAGAAGGGTCCTCGTGCTCAACCTCGTTGGAAACCTCGTGCTCAACCTCGTACTCGTTCTCAGCTTCCGGCTCTAAACAAAACAATCACACCAAACACCAATCAACAAGATGCAATGCGCACTCGAAAAACATGAATGCATGATGGATGCACTAAAGATGCACATGGAGCACGGAAAACATCACTCAAGCAAAACACCTCAAAACAAGATAACAACCTGATATTATTAATCTACACAGAAAAACACCCAAGTTTGATGTAAGATTCGCTGAAATCGGAGTTACGGACTAAAAGTTATGCCCGAAACAAGATTTGAGCGAAAGCTGAAAAATTACAGCAACATAGCATCTTGGGAGCTCAAAATAATTAAGCTACAGCACCCAAAAAGCATGGCAAAGGACTTGAACACAAACTAGACATATAGTACAGCAACTAGGTCCAAAGTGCACCCCCAACGGAGTCACGGATCAATAGCAATGATCTTGGACATATTGAACTTTGCAATAAAATTCTGGCAGCAGGATTTTATTGAAACTTTAGAGCAAAAGATAAACATGCTACAGCCACTCAAATGGACATGTGAGGACATGGATGGAAAGACAACAATATATACTACAAGGAACAACCAAAATCCACCCCAAAACTATCATGCTTTGTCCTACAACATCACACGAACATGGCATCGGAACGTTACAGATTTCAGACTTAGTGAAAAATCACTAAGTCCCAAAACAGCAATATTATCTTAGCACACAAAAGAGCATGTTTAAGTCACCTCGAAACTAAACATGGCAAAGGGTAAGCACCTCATCAAAATACATATGAAGGTGATCCCGAAACACACAAGCATGCATCATTGAGGTGAACACAACGATTGCAACGAGCTCAACAAGATGGCATTTCATAACAAGTGAAAACACAACATATGAACATGGCACTTTGCAATGATGATAGCAAGGAAACAATAAATCTACCATGCAACCTATCACACACAACACGTAGTTCGTGGCAAGACGAACACGTGGACATGTCATTTGCATCGTTTGGACAAACGAGCTAAAAGATATCACATGTCAAAGGTGGCATGAAAATAACACATAACAGCAGTTTTTAACATGATGCACTCTTGCAACAGCAAAACAAGTGTCTAGATGACATCTATCATGCATGACTACAACAGGTAAAACGTAGAGGGCATCTCCACGAACATCTGGACATGCTACACGCGCAAAACGGAGCAACAGGCACAAAGTTACAGCAGTTTAAAGATTGCATTTCAGATAAGCAGATCTGGGGACTTAGTGGGGAAAAACAACCTCAGGGATCAGATCTGATGAACAGTGACGGGCCGGAGGAACAGTAGCGGCGGCGGCCCAGATCTGGAAGAAGTGGCGCGGCTGGAGGCGGCTCGGCCCGGCGGCCCACTGGCGCGCGGCGGCTGGGCCCGAGCCGGCGCGGGGAGGCGAGTCGGCCCGGGGCGGCAGGAGCCCGCCCGGCTGGCCGGTCGCGAGGAGGCCCGGCGAGGTGCGGGGACTGGGGCGGGAGGCCCAGGCTGGCCCGTCCGGCGGCGGACCCGTCGAGGTGAGGCGAGGGCGAGCGCTGGGCCTGGAAGGCGCTCGGGCGCGGTACTGGGCCGGTCGGCCTGGTGCGGATCACCTGCGGGGAAGTGGTCCTGAGCGCCGAGCGGCCTGCGTCGGCGGCGTACGGGCCGCGGGACGAAGGCGCGGTCGACGGGCTGCGGCGCGCGGGGTTGGATCGAACGGATCCAGGCGGCAGGCTGCGTTGACCCAGGCGAGGCTGGGAGGCGGTCGAGCCTCGCAGCGCCGGCCTCGCCCAGATCGAGGAGAAAACGGTCGGCTGGCTGGAAGGATCCCCTCGGGATCCGGCAGTAAATTAGGGATTGGATCTGAGTAAAGAAAAAAAAAGAAAGAAAGAAGGGGGAAGAAGAAGGGGATGCCCACATAGGCTAGGGGGGGTCTATATGTAGCAGTTTTAGACTAGGGTTTGGAGACTTGGGGTGCTAGGAACCCTCCGATCGCGATCCGACGGATCCGATCGCGGGGATTGATTTAAAAGGCCTAGACGGAGATAAAAGAGAGCAGTAGGGGTATTTCCGGGACACGAAGTGAAGGCACATCGGACCCACACGGACAACGGAGGGAAAAGTCAACGGAGTCCAAACGAGACGAGATTTGAGAGGCGGGTTGCACACAACAAAACAACAACACACAACACAACCTCGCGGCACACCGGTAACGTAAAACGCCCGAACAACAAAGTAGGCCTACGGGACGGCACGGACACGTGAGGGAGCTCCGGAACGCGAAACGGACAACGGGAAGAAACACACGGAACCGGATGCAACCCACAACACAAATGCAATGCAATGCACATGTCTACATGATATGAATGAAAGCCACACACTCACACAACAAAACGACGAAAACCCGAAAGACAAAGAACCCGAAATGGAAATAGATGAAGCCGGAGATATATTATATACCCAAAAGGGAAAGTATTACATCCGGGGCATTACAATGCGGCAGTCTCTAAAGCATAACCCCAAAAAGATAGCGGTAAATCGGTAAGGGACATCATAGATCGCACCATGTCCAACAGAGTATGATTTCGACGTTCGGACACACCGTTACGTTGAGGTGTTCCGGGCGGTGTCAATTGTGAAACAATTCCACAGCTTCTAAGGTGTGTGCCAAATTCATGACTTAAATATTCACCCCCACGATCCGATCGCAAGAACTTTATTTTTCTGTCACATTGATTCTCAACCTCATTCTGAAATTCCTTGAACCTTTCAAAGGTCTCAGACTTGTGTTTCATCAAATAGATATACCCATATCTACTCAAGTCATCTGTGAGGGTGAGAACATAACGGTAGCCTCCGCGAGCTTCAACACTCATTGGACCGCACACATCGGTATGTATGATTTCCAACAAGTTGGTTGCTCGCTCCATTGTTCCGGAGAACGGAGTCTTGGTCATCTTGCCCAAGAGGCATGGTTCGCATGTGTCAAATGATTCATAATCAAGAGACTCTAGAAGTCCATCCGAATGGAGCTTCTTCATACGTTTGACACCAATATGACCAAGGCGGCAATGCCACAAGTATGTGGGACTATCATTATCAACTTTACATCTTTTGGCATCTACACTATGAATATGTGTATTACTACGTTCGAGATTCATCAAAAATAAACCATTGACCAGCGGGGCATGACCATAAAACATATCTCTCAAATAAATAGAACAACCATTATTCTCTGATTTGAAAGAATATCCATCTCGCATAAGACGAGATCCAGAAACAATGTTCATGCTCAAGGCTGGTACTAAATAACAATTATTGAGGTTTAAAACTAATCCCGAGGGTAGATGTAGAGGCAGCGTGCCGACGGCGATCACATCGACCTTGGAACCATTCCCGACGCGCATCGTCACCTCATCCTTCGCCAGTCTCCGTTTATTCCGCAGCTCCTGTTTTGAGTTACAAATGTGAGCAACTGCACCGGTATCGAATACCCAGGAGCTACTACGAGTGCTGGTAAGGTACACATCAATAACATGTATATCATATATACCTTTGACGTTGCCGGCCTTCTTGTCTGCTAAGTATTTGGGGCAGTTCCGCTTCCAGTGACCCGTTCCCTTGCAATAAAAGCACTCTGTCTCAGGCTTAGGTCCATACTTTGGCTTCTTCCCAGCAACAGGCTTGCCAGGCGCGGCAACTTGCTTGCCGTCCTTCTTGAAGTTCTTCTTACCCTTGCCTTTCTTGAACTTAGTGGTTTTATTGACCATCAACACTTGATGTTCTTTCTTGATGTCTACCTCCGCTGATTTCAGCATTGAATACACCTCGGGAATGGACTTCTCCATCCCCTGCATATTGAAGTTCAGCACGAAGCTCTTGAAGCTTGGTGGGAGCGACTGGAGGATTCTGTCAACGACCGCTTCATCTGGGAGATTCATTCCCAGCTGAGACAAGCGGTTGTGCAATCCTGAAATCTTGAGGATGTGCTCACTGACAGAACTGTTCTCCTCCATCTTACAGCTGTAGAATGCGTCGGAGACATCATATCTCTCGACTCGGGCATGAGCTTGGAAAACCATTTTCAGCTCTTCGAACATCTCATATGCTCCATGGTGCTCAAAACGCTTTTGGAGCCCCGATTCTAAACTGTAAAGCATGCCGCACTGAACCAGGGAGTAATCATCACTACGCGACTGCCAGGCGTTCAAAACGTCTTGGGTTGCCGGGAGAGCGGGTGCATCACCTAGCGGTGCTTCTAGGACATAAGTTCTCTTGGCAGCTATGAGGATAATCCTCAGGTTACGGACCCAATCCGTATAGTTGCTACCATCGTCTTTCAGCTTGGTTTTCTCTAGGAACGCGTTGAAGCTGAGGGAAACTGGAACGTGGGCCATTTGATCTACAAGAGATATTGTAAAGAATTTAGACTAAGTTCATGATAATTAAGTTCATCTTAATCAAATTTTAATGAACTCCCACTCAGAATGACATCTCTCAAGTCATCTAAGTGATACACGATCCGAATCGAGTAGTCCGTGTTCGATCATCACGTGAGACGGACTAGTCAAAAACGGTGAACATCTTCATGTTGATCGTATCTTCTATACGACTCGTGTTCGACCTTTCGGTCTTCCGTGTTCCGAGGCCATGTCTGTACATGCTAGGCTCGTCAAGTGAACCCTAAGTGTATCGCGTGTGTAAATCTGTCTTACACCCGTTGTATGTGAACGTTAGAACCTATCACACCCGATCATCACGTGGTGCTTCGGAGCAACGAGCTTTAGCAACGGTGCACAGTTAGGGGAAACACAATACTTGAAATTTTAGTGAGAGATCATCTTATTTACTACCGTCGTTCTAAGTAAACAAGATGCAAAAACATGATAAACATCACATGCAATCAATTAAAGTGACATGATATGGCCAATATCATCTTGCTCCTTGGATCTCCATCTTCGGGGCACCATGATCATCTTGTCACCGGTTCGACACCATGATCTTCATCATCATGAACTCCATCATCGTGTCTTGAAGAAGTCGTCACGCCAACTATTACTTCTACTACTATAGCTAACGTTTAGCAACGAAGTAAAGTAATTACATGGCGTTATTCAGTGACACGCAGGTCATACAATAATTAAGACAACTCCTATGGCTCCTGCCGGTTGTCAAGTTCATCGACATGCAAGTCGTGATTCCCTATTACAAAAACATGATCAATCTCATACATCACATATATCATTCATCACATCTTCGTTCTTGGCCATACCACGTCACAAGACACATGCTGCAAAAACAAGTTAGACGTCCTCTAATTGTTGTTGCAAGTTTTACGTGGCTTCTATAGGATTTCTAGCAAGAACGTTTCTTACCTACGCCAAAACCACAACGTGATTTGTCAACTTCTATTTACCCTTCATAAGGACCCTTTTCATCGAATCTGATCCGACTAAAGTAGGAGAGACAGACACCCGCCAGCCACCTTATGCATCTAGTGCATGTCTGTCGGTGGAACCAGTCTCACGTAAGCGTACGTGTAAGGTCGGTCCGGGCCACTTCATCCCACAATACCGCCGAATCAAGATTGACTAGTAACGGTAAGAAAGTTGAACAAGATCATACGCCCACAACTGCTTTGTGTTCTACTCGTGCAAGATGCTACGCATAAAACCTAGGCTCAGATGCCACTGTTGGGGAACGTAGCATAATTCAAAAAATTTCTACGTCTTCACCAAGATCCAACTATGGATGCATCTAGCAACGAGCAAGTAAGAGTGCATCTACATACCGTTATGAAGATTGCGTGCGGAAGCTTTCAACGAAGCAAGGATGAAGTAGTCGTACTCTTCACGTTCTTCGTCACCGATGATCTAGCGCCGAACGGACGGCACCTCCGCGTTCAACACACGTACGGTGCAGCAACGTCACCTCCTTCTTGATCCAGCAAGGGGGGAGGAGAAGTCGTCAGAGATCCGGCAGCACGACGGCGTGATGACGGATGCAGTGGAGATCGCAGCAGGGCTTCGCCGGGCGCCCTGCGTGGGAGTTGGGAGGTGTGACGGGAGGGGGAGAGGCGCCAGGGCTGAGGTGCGGCTGCCCTCTCCCCCCCCCCCACATATATATAGGGGCCAGGGGGGGCGCCTGGACCCCCTGCAGATCCAATCTGCAAGGGGGCGGCGGCCAAGGGGGGTTCCTTGCCCCCCAAGGCAAGTGGAGCCCCCCTCCCCTTTAGGGTTTGAACCCTAGGCGCAGGGGAGGTGGGCCTCCCTTAGTGGTGCGCCAGCCCAGAGGGCTGGACACATCCCCTCGTGGCCTAGGGGCCCCACCGGGATGGGTGGCCCCACCCGATGGACCCCCGGGGCCCCTCCGGTGGTCCCGGGACGCTCCCGGTGACCCCCGGAGATCACCCGTTGGCCGAAACTGGACTTCCCATATATCAATCTTTACCTCCGGACCATTCCGGAACTCCTCGTGACGTCCGGGATCTCATCCGGGACTCCGAACAACTTTCGGGTTTCCACGTGCATTTATCTCTACGACTCTAGCGTTACCGAACCTTAAGTGTGTAGACCCTACGGGTTCGGGAGACACGTAGACATGACCGAGACCACTCTCCGGTCAATAACCAACAGCGGGATCTGGATACCCATGTTGGTTCCCACGTGTTCCTCGATGATCTTCATCGGATGAACCACCGTGTCAAGGATTCACTTAATCCCGTATGTTATTCCCTTTGTCCATCGGTACGGTACTTGCCCGAGATTCGATCGTCGGTATTCCCAATACCTTGTTCAATCTCGTTATGGCAAGTCTCTTTACTCGATCCGTAATCCATCATCCCGTGACTAACTACTTAGTCACATTGAGCTCATTATGATGATGTATTACCGAGTGGGCCCAGAGGTACCTCTCCGTCATACGGAGTGACAACATCCCAGTCTCGGTTCGTACCAACTCAACAGACACTTTCGGAGATACCCGATGCGTACCTTTGTAGCCACCCAGTTACGTTGTGACGGTTGGCACACCCAAAGTACTCCTACGGTATCCGGGAGTTGTACAACCTCATGGTCTAAGGAATAATTACTTGACACCGAAAAGCTTATGCATTACGAACTATACGATCTCGTGTCATGCTCAAGTTTGGGTCTTGTCCATCACATCATTCTCCTAATGATGTGATCCCGTTATCACTGACATCTCATGTCCATGGTCAGGAAACCGTGACCATCTGTTGATCAACGAGCTGGCTACTAGAGGCCTACCAGGGACTCATTGTGGTCTGTGTATTCACACATGTATCGCTGTTTCCATACAATACAATTCAAGCATGAATAACAAACGATTATCATGAACAAGGAGATATAATAATAATGCTTTTATTATTGCCTCTAGGGCATATCTCCAACAATCTTTATATAGAAATTTCTCTTTTTTTGTTTCTTTCAAACTAGAGAACATTTAACCTTGAAACTTTGTAGATCAACTATACACAAGTGTCACTCATTGTGTAAATTGCTTCTGTTTTTTATGAGACATAATTTGTCAATTTTTTTATTTCGAATGAATTGTATTATATAAAAAAATGTTGCGCCAAAAAATCCGAAAACCCTGCACATGATAGTACTTGTGTGATGTTTATCTGCAAAGTTTTCAGTTCAAATGTTCTTTTATTTGGAAGAAACAAAAAAGAGAAGTTTTCTGGCACGAACTTTGATACAAGAGTGACGGCGAGGATAGAGGATACACTGGTATTAGGATGCAACGTAGTATCACTTTATTTACTACTGGAAAAAAAAGGGGGAATGGTCACAGTGTGGCAAGTTGGCAATTATTGGGCTGTGGACTAGTGCGGCAGGCAGCAACGTAACTGCAATGCAGTGTTGTACAACCAGTGGCCGCCATGAATTCTGAAAACACTGGAAAAAAATCCAGAAGCAATGGAACTCGGGAAAAAAAATTGCTCATTTTTTGGCAGATATAAAATAGTATGTATGATTGCAAAAAAATCATAAACTTCTAAATGGATTTAACTTAAATTTCAAAATATGTTCATGATTTTGAAAAATGTTCATATTAAAAAAAAATTGAAAATGTTCATGTATTAGAAAATGAAAACAAAATAGTAATAAAATGTAAAACCGAAATAAAAAAGGGAAAAGGAAGAAAAAAAAGGAAAGAGACTTTTTTTAGCTTGCTTACCACATACACCATGTGGTAAAAAAAGGGAAGAGACAACTACATGGGCCGGCCTAGGTAGCAGTCTTGTGAGCGACTGTAATTTGTAAGGTTTTTCCTTTGTAAATGAAGAACCAAGTGAAGTTATCTAAAAAAAAAATGAAGCTTTGCCGCCTTTCAGACTGTTTTCTTGGCTTTTCTCCGAGAAGATCGTATTCATTAGCTGGTGAGTGATGAGCTGATATATTTTTGGTATGCACCTCTGTTGACAGGATATCTTGTATCTGAAGTTCTGAAGCATGAATCAGGGGTCATAGGATTATCTGAGCATTCTTAACTCTGGAATGAAAAGCGGTTCAGGTCTGGTGATGATAAATCGACTGCTTGAGGCGATAATTTGAGTTTCATCAATTCTCACTATTTGATTCCTTTGTAAAAATAAGTTATCTCATGGTCCTTTATAGATTGTAACTGCATTGGGATGAATAAAGATATTTTTGGTTCAGTCCCAATTTTGCATGAGGTCATGCTTTAGCCTTGGTTTGCAGCCTAATATATCAATATGTTTTGATATATACTTGAAGATTAACTAGAAGCTAATAGGCGAACAAATTATGTTGCAATTATACTTACTTTCGGGATGCAGAGTTTCTGCACCCGGGCTCAAATGAGCTCGGGTGAACAGTAAAATTTAAGAAAAAGATAGTAACTTCAAAAATATCCAAAAAAATTGGGAGAAACATTGACAAACGTTTTAGGTGCTTGCAAAAATCCGTCATGAAATCACATTCCTAGAAGATGAGGCAAAAAAAAATGGTACTATGAAAATGATACTTTCAAAAGCATTTTGGAGCACTGAAATTTTTTTTTTTTTGCCACGCCTTACCGGAATGTGCTTCCATAATGATTTTTTGCAAGCACTTAGAACTTTTGTCAATGTTTCTTAAAAAATGGATATTTTTTAAAAAAAATGATTTTTTTTATATTTTACTGTTCACCCGCTCAGGTGCAGAATAACACTTTAAAGCTTCTATTCAGTCTTGTCCACCTTTTGAATTGAGCTCCTATGTTTACTAGTATTGGTCTATAGAGTCATCTAGTATAGAGAATATCCGTACCAAAACAGAGCACAGATGACCAGACCAATTGTTTGACCAGATGGCCAGATCTGGACAACAAAGCACAGAGTACATACAGCTCAGCTTGAAAATAGAAAATGGAATTTTATTTTTCATCCAATCAAAAGTGTGATGTACCAAGAATTCTGTGACTCGAAGATAATAATTAATGGAGGCCACGACGAATAGGAGCACTAGAATCTGCTAAAATAACACATGGGGCAGGTTGTGCCATTCTCTGAATGTTTTTGCAAGGAAGGATCCGTTCCATGGGCAGTGGCATGATAGGCCTGGCGTTGATCTGCATAGTTGTTTACTCCTTCCCGTCAGCCGCGCGGAGGGAGCCCAGCTGCACCGGCGCCTGTGTGGACACCACCTTGGATGATCCATACCGGGCGACGTCCTTCCCCTCGGTCCTCTCCTTCTCAATCTGCTCCTTGATCCAGAAGTAGGTGAACTTTAGGCCATCCTGCACAGAATTCAGAGAGACTGTTAACTATCTTCGACTTCCTGAGGTTTTTACTGAAGCCATCATAACAGGACCAGCCTGCATCTGTGCTAATGTAAAGAGCTTCAAGTGTTTTTGTCATGTGGGGTTGGAAGTGGAACTGTCGGTGTTCGACAATTATGCTACATTACCTTGAGCCTCATTGTGGGGGCCCAGCCAAGCTTCTCCTTGATGAGGGTGTTGTCAGAGTTGCGGCCGCGGACACCCTCTGGACCAGGGATGTGGTGGATGGGCAGCTTCTTGTCCTCGAAGCCGAGAACAATCTCAGCCATCTCGTTCATGCTCACCATTTCATCGCTTCCAATGTTCACGGGCTCGCAGAAGTCCGACTTTGTCAATCTACAAAGTACAGTGTGTTATTGCATTGATTTATCATTTCTACCAAGGCAGTAGTTTTTAATTGGTATCTTCTTGATATTAATATATTCCCTTTATCAGCTAAAAAAAATGTAGTCCTGTCTCATATAATGTGGATAATGTGACAAGTAGCTGTATACCTCAGAACACCCTCAACGCACTCGTCGATAAAAGTGAACGATCGAGTCTGGAGACCATCACCCCACATCTCGAACTGTTCGGTGGAGGTCTGAGCCTTTCTACAGAAGGCAGCTGGTGCCTTCTCGCGACCACCTAGCGAATTGCAAAATTGAATTATTTTGTCTCACGAGGACATTATGATCGAGCTTGTGGATTTACCTTTCCATGTTCCAAAGGGACCGTAAATGTTGTGAAAACGGCCAATACGGCACTCAATGTCAAAGTCCTTGGTGTAGTGCTTGCACAGCTCCTCGGTCGCGAGCTTCTCCAAGCCATAGGCATCTTGGGGCTGAATGGTAGGTAGTATATCAATAAAGGAAGTAAAAATTTGGATGTTTTAACACATCCAAGTATGATACAAAATGGAATCAATTTCCTATGAACTCACCTCAGCAGGCCAGGCATCAGCTTCCTTCAAGCTTACATTTGTCTCAAGCTGTTTGAATTCAGGGTAGATGCATGCACTGGAGGCATAGAAGAACCTGCAGGACCAAAGCAAAACAAAATTGAATCAATATGGGCTACGTAAGTTATTTGGGTTTGAGGCAATGCACTTGCAAAGTAGACATGTGCTTGAAACAAATCAAAAGGAAACAGAGTCAATTCTAATATCATAGCATCACTATTGTTTTCTTATGTTCAGTTTGGTAGTGTCAATATCAACTCGACAAGAAACAGATCTGGATATGCCACTAATGAATATATTTGTCAAATGAAAGCATCTTTAACAAAGCTCTAAAGACCACATGCAAATTAAATGTCTACTCCAGGTTTTATCACTCTTGCCTGAGAAAGCTTTTCAAGTAATTTCTGAATTCCAAATAAACCCATTCCAATAGACTTAGTAAAAAAACTAGATTTATCTCTAGACGAGCTCATAGCACACTTCAGGTAGATAGGTAAATGAAGTTACAAACCTCTTCACACCGTTGATACGCCCGGCCTCAAGCATGTTGAAACTGATCATGGTGTTGTTGTACATGATAACAGAGTGGTTGGACTGAATGAAACCCATGCCTCCCATATCAGCAGCAAGATTGAAGACATGGTCGACATTGGTGGTGACCTTAAGGCAGTTGTCCATGACCCTGAGGTCAGCAAGGTGGAACTCATGGCAGAACATGTCCTCGGTCATATGCTCGTTCTTCTTCCAGTCAGAGGCAATGATGTAGTGCCCCTCGCTCTTCAGGCGGCGAGCAATATGGGATCCAATGAAACCACCAGCTCCAGTAACCGAGATTCTCAGCTTCTCCGATGGCCAGTACAGCTCCCTCTCCAGCTCAGCATAGGTGTACTCGCCATAGGGAGTTCCAGTCTCGTCGGTGCTCCCCATTCTATCATTTAAAGAATTTGAAATCAAAATTAGTATATTAGAAGTCAAATTGATATGAAGTACATTACTGAATTTCTCTTCAGACAGACACTTAATTAGAATTAGGACACAAAAAATATCATGTAATTAAGGAGAAACTGCTAGGATTGAAGAGAGTACATCAGTACACATCCATTGTTCAGTAATTCCTTGTCATGTGCCTCAAACATTTCAATCAAACGAAAATGTTCTGTGGAGCCATGGTCCAGCCGAATCTATGTTCAGCGCACACATCTTCCGACAGCTTTTACAGGGATCTGTGCCAGGCGGGCATAGTAAACTAGTAAAGCATGGGGGAATCATACTGCAGGCCAACACCGTAGGGAATAAAATATCCAACGTGGTTCGAACAACACTAATGCAGTGCCCCATGCACCAGCACTGTCCACAGACTCCACATTTGTATGTCAAATGTGGCCATATAATTGGACAGTAGTACTGATAAGCTGAATTAGCATGATTTACCAGTAAGCTGTCAAAGTCACTTGTCTCAACATATTGTCGATGCCGCCTAATTTTATTTTTTTCGAGCATTCAAATCTTTCTAGAGCGCCATGTATGATTATACAAAAAAGTTCTGCAGTGTGTTCAGTTTACAGCATCAGATATCCTCATCAGGTATTGTTCTTTTTATTTTCCATTGCAAATCATTCTGGACTGCCAATCATGGACATACAGAAAGTTGTGCAGTGTGTTGGTTCAGATTTTTCATCATCAGTTATCCTTGAAAAACAGTTGTTTTGCATCAGCTTCTTATTTTGAAATGGCAGGGCAAAACTGAATTTTCGTCAACACCAGCATGATTTTCTGTAACTCTTTCTATGCCAGGAGTGTCAGGCTCTATTGAACGCGACATCGTCCTTCGACGAAGTGGAAAAAAAATAGTTAGACAGATGAGACGACTTGGAGGTATTCTCAGGTTCTCACAACTGAACAAGCTTAAACCTGAAACTCTCTGTACCTTCCGCTTGGAAAATATGGTGAGGGAAGCCGAACAGCGCCGACAGGCCTGACCAGAACACTATCATTTATGGCAGGCCGTCACGTTAAAGAGAAAAGGAGCCCGGGAAGGCCTAGGACTACGAGCAATCTGACGGAGAGATGGATTCAGGCAAACGGTGCAAGATCAAGGGAGTTTGGAAAATGCTGACAGACAGGGGCCGGAGCCGGAGCCGGATCCGCATGAGAGCTGTGCTAGATCGGACGGTGTGTTCGGGTCAAAGCCGAATACTGGGCTGCAGTGCACATGGTTTAACCAAGCACTACTGCTCCTTGACAGAATCTTTTGGGGCTAATGGCGATGCACTGATACTAGCACACATGAACAGCGGGCAAGTCAACCGCTGAATTTGCTGCGATCCATAGCGCGCACACGTCCGATACCAATTCATAGCTGCAGCAATCGTGCACCAAGCAATACATACAAATAACGAGGAGGGCAGTTCATACTACACATACATAAGACCTTCAACAACAACAACAAAAAACTACATACATGACAGTAACACCAAGCAGACTCAGAGCGCGATCTTGGAGGAGGGCAGGAGGAGCTCACCTTGCGGGAGGTGTCGGGGCAGTCGGCTGCGGGGACGAGGCGGGGAGACGGAGACGGCGGCGGCGGCGGCGGCGATGCGGTCTCCCTTTTTCTCGTCGGGCTGACGCGCGGGAGGTGAGGCGACGGTGTGCGGCCCTGGAAGGATGGATGGATGGATGGACTTCCCGCGATCTAGATCGGGTTATGTAGGGGAAGTCGCTACTCCGTGGGGTAGGTGGAGGGAGACCGAGGAGGGAACGAGACAAGACAAATACAGGAAGACGGAACGTGCGACAGACTCGGCTGCACGTTGCCTCCGGCTGCGCCAATGGCCGCCAGGGGTCGTGGCTTGGTGCACGTTGCCTCCGGTGGCAGCGAGGGGTCGTGGTTTCGTCCCGGTCTTGGCGGTGGTTTGCGACCAGTGGCATCGTAAAGTACCCAGGTTGATGCATGTGGTGGTACGGTGCGGTCTAGCCTATGATTGCCCTTTGACGGAGTTTTGGTGCTGTCACGTCGACGCAAGGTGTTGCTGCATCTCCATCACATGTTCACGTACCTATCTTGTATGGCGTTGAGAGACTTCATAGGCAAGATGAATGGAAAAATATTCAGGCTGGGGGATCGCTATCCCCGGCGACCGTTCAAATAAATAGGAAAGATTTACACATTTACTTTCTCATTCAATTGGATGATTTGCCTCAGACACACGCACCTGATCGGTATGCGGGGCACACTCGTTTGGTTCCCTGGCCGCATCAAAAACCTGGCCTGCACGAACCTTAAAGCAAGCCTCAGCCTGGCTCCGGAGGAACGGCCGAACCGACCGTTTTTTGCAAGCCAGACTCGGTCGAGCCACGCGTGGCGGGCGCCTGCACGCTTTGGGACATGTGGGAGACGAGACGCGACCACTCATAACTCCCCACGACCCTCCCGTCACCTCCCTCGCCAGTTCACACCCACTCTCTCTCTCTCACCTCACCGCACGTTCGGTTTCTACGATGACCACGCCACCGTCTCGCCACACCCCACCCACTCCGGTCATCGTCGACAGCAATCCCATCCAAGAGAGGTGGGTTGCCGGCCTCTCCGCAGCCGGAGTAGATCTGGCGGCGGCACTACGAGCTCCCTTCCCTTTCTGCACCATGCTGCCGCCCCGGGCCAATGCAGCGCCGGTGCCAGTCGCTCCGGCTCCGCCACCGGAGCCGGTGATCCATGAAGTTTGGATCTAGAACCGACTCGTATGGACGTTCCTCCGGGATAAGAATGGCATCTCCCCGAGAGAGCAGTCCATGTGTCAATCTTGTTGCCCAAATTTAATGACACACCCGTACTCGGATCACGAGTTAACCTCTTTCGAGAGATGAACGAATGTCATCAAGTTGCTCCTCGCGTGCACTTACCCCAGATCAGTCGGGAAGCGCAATGCTAGAATGGATTGAGATTTTGTTCAAACCTTGGTTGTCTGAAAGCATGATGACGGGTACCGAGCATTTCCGTACTCACTCGGGCTAAATTGTGTCTTTCACAAACTCGTTCTGCAAAATCGCAACTGATTCGGGGGCTAATGTTGGGGACCCACATAACAGGTAGGCTCATGAAGGGTCAAAATATCATAAAGCATGGGGTCCACACATCAGGTGGGTCCAAATAAATCTCATACAGACATACTATCCACTCGAACATATCGACACATCGTCCACTTGGTAAGCAGTCGATCACTCGGCCGTATGACTCACCTGAATATGCGAAGAACAAACAGTCGGCAAGGCAGTTGAAACACCATCTTCATAGTGGAGGTTTCGTAGTGGGCTGATATTATGGCATTGATTCTCTAAATTGTAACATAGGAGGTGAGGGGTGGCGCACTCTATATAAGCCACCCCCACCACATAGTTCAGGGCAGGCCCTCATTCTTCTCCTCTAGATCTCATCTCTCTTCCTCACCACTAGTCTCAGAACTTAGCTCATGCATGGAGATCCGTTCTCCTCTCTCTCACACATTGTAATCTCCGGATACATACTCAGATAAAACAAAGCCTCTCCGGAGCACGAGACGTAGGGCTGTTATCTCCACCGCGAGAGGCCCGAACTCACTAAAACCACCGTGCCACTCATATGTATCTCGATAGATCATGCTCATTTACCCTATCCCTTATTATTGTCGGAATCGTTCCCAATACACCTCATGGGCTTGTGGCCCCCTCGGGAGTCCCTGCACCGACTCTTTGGCCTATAAATTCCAAAATATTTCAAAAACCCTAGAACAGTCGCCAAAAATACTTTTCCACCACCGCAGGTCTCTGTTCCCGTGAGATCCTGATGACCCACAAGTGTAGGGGATCTATCGTAGTCCTTTCGATAAGTAAGAGTGTCGAACCCAACGAGAAGCAGAAGGAAATGATAGGCAGTTTTCAGTAAGGTATTTTCTGCAAGCACTGAAATTATAGGTAACCGATAGTTTTGTGATAAGGTAATTGGTAGCAAGTAAAAAAGGTAAAAGTAAATAAGGTGCAGCAAGGTGGCCCAGTCCTTTTTGTAGCAAAGGACAAGACTGGACAAACTCTTATATAAAGGAAAGCGCTCCCGAGGACACATGGGATTTATCGTCAAGCTAGTTTTCATCACGATCATCTGATTCGCGTTCGGTACTTTGATAATTTGGTATGTGGGTGGACCGGTGCTTGGGTGATGTCCTTACTTGGACAAGCCTCCCACTTATGATTAACCTCTAATGAAAGCATCCGCAGCTACAAAAGAAGTATTAAGGTAAACCTAACCATAGCCTGAAACATATGGATCCAAATCAGCCCCTTACGAAGCAACGCATAAACTAGGGTTTAAACTTCTGTCACTCTAGCAACCCATCATCTACTTATTACTTCCCAATGCCTTCCTCTAGGCCCAAATAATGGTGAAGTGTCATGTAGTCGACGTTCACATGACACCACTAGAGGAGAGACAACATACATCTCATCAAAATATCGAACGAAGACCAAATTCACATGACTACTAATAGCAAGACTTCTCCCATGTCCTCAGGAACAAACTACTCACAAGACATAATATGGTTCATGATCAGAGGGATATTAATATGCATAATGGATCTGAACATATGATCTTCCACCAAATAAACCAACTAGCATCAACTACAAGGAGTAATCAACACTACTAGCAACCCACAGGTACCAATCTGAGGTTTGGGTGCAAAGATTGGATACAAGAGATGAACTAGGGTTTGAGAGGAGATGGTGCTGGTGAAGATGTTGATGAAGATAGCACTCCCCAAGATGGGAGAGTTGTTGGTGATGACGGCGGTGACGATTTCCCCCTCCCGGAGGGAAGTATCCCCGGCAGAATAGCTCTGTCGGAGCCCTAGATTGGTTTCCGCCTCGGTTCCGCCTCGAGACGGCGGCGTCTGGTCCCGAAGGCCTCCTTATGATTTTTTCCAGGTCAAAACACCTCATATAGGAGAAGATGGGCATCGGGGGCCTTCCGGCTGGCCCACGAGACAGGGGGGCGCGCCCTGGGTAGGGGGGGCGCGCCCCTGTAACACCCCATATGTGATACCTTCCATTTATGGCAATTTAATCTTCGTTGACTTAATCAATTCCATTATGGGCTCTTCTTTCATTTCGGGTTTCTTCGTTTTGTCGTGTGCGTGTGTGCATTTCATCCATGTCATGTTATCATGTGCATAGCATTGCATTCGTGTTGTCACTTGCACCCGGTCCTGCTCGTCTCTTCCCGTTGTCCGTTTCGAGTTCCGACACTCACACACTTGCCCGTGGCACCCCCGAGTCCTTCTTTCGTATGTGGCCGTGAAACGTTCTCAGAATAAGGCGAGACTTGTCACGCGTTGTTGTTTTAGTACGTGTAGGTCGCCTGTCAAGTTTCATCGCGTTTGGAGGTCGTTTGATACTCCAACGGTTAACCTAGTGGGCTAAAAGCTCCTCTTCTTTTGGCCCAAGACCCCCTCCACAACAGCCTACTAACCCAGCACAACCACTCCCATCCTCTCGGTCGTCGGATCACGATCGTGTGGGCGAAAACCGCTCCTCATTTGGACCTTCCTAGCTCCCTATGCCTATTAAAAAAGGCCCCACCCCCTCCATTTTCGGACGAAACCCTAGTTCTTCCCTTTTTTTTCTTTTTCCCCGTGCCCCGTGATACGTCCAAAACGTATCAATAATTTCTGCTTGCTCCATGCCTCTTTTGGGTGATATTGCTATGATATTTATACACTTCCATACACTTTTGATCATCTCTGTTCCGCCGCCGCCGCGCTTCCAAGATCGGGAGCACCAGGAGAACTCTTCCCGGCACCCTGCCGGAGGGGAGGATCACCACCGGGAGCCTCTCCACCACCATGGACGCCTCCCGGATGAGTTGTGAGTAGTCTCCCTTGGACCATGAGTCCATGAACAGTAGCTATGTGATGTTCTCCTCCCGTTCTTGTGCTTCACTAATTAGTCCTCGTGAGCTGCCCTACATGATCGAGGCACATATGTAATCCTTATGCTGTTGCTATGATGAGTTTGCTGGGATCCGATGGATTATGAGATTATGTTCAGATTGTGATTGAGTAATATATTTGATCTACCTCTTTTATATTTATGTTCGTAAGTAATTCTTGCATGTTCTCCGTTGCTATTTATTGCTTTGGCCAAGTAGTAGGTAGTGACTCCAAGAGGGAACGTTATGCTTGATTGTGGGTTCATGCCCCTCAATGACTAGTTTGAGTGACAGAAACATGAGTCTAGGGGATGTGTTGTTGCCACAAGGGGGAAAACAACGGTGCTTGTGCCCGCGGGTGCAAGGATTGTTTACTTTACGCAAAGTTCTTTTAATGCAGTTGTCTGTTGCTTTGAGTTTACACTATGGATGGGACTCGCAACTTAATACCAGCGAGATGTTCTGGATAGATATCTCAAGGTGGATGATTAGTAGTAGGCATTGATGGATTTCGGTCTACTTACTTTGGCGTACCGCCCATGCTTTGAACCTCAACCTTTCTTGCAATGTAGTCAGCATTGGTTTGCGTTCGTGGTCCTGTCAATTGCCCAGCTGTAATTCGTTCACCTCACATAGCTGTTTTATCGTCTTTTGGGAGAGAGACATCACTAGTGTACATCATGAGACTCCGGTTCATATTACCATCATTGATCACATCCGCTATTTACTTTTCGCTATTACTTACTATTGCAAACATTATCTATCACTACTATCATTTGCGTTTAATCCTTTGTGAACTACAAGGCCGGAGGGATTGACAACCTCTCTGTACTCGTTGGGAGCAAAGTTATTTGTATCTGTGTGCAGGTCCACGTTGATTGCTAATATCTGGCGCCGTTAGCAGTTGACACCTACTTGTTGAACCTAGGAGTCTCTGGGGATTCGATCCTTGGCATCTTTGCTAAGGAAAAAACTTCCACAACACTGCATCTCACACCTTCCACTTGGGGTAACCAACGAGGGGTTAAAGGCCCATCAAGGAGTTTTTCTGGCGCCGTTGCCGGGGACTCCACTCTTCAGGATAGGGGAGTTGCATGCTATCTTTTACCTTTGCTTTTTAGTCTTGTTAGTTTACCTTTCAGTTTTTGCTTTAGTATCCTTTATCAAAAATCATAAAAAAAAATATTTACCTTTCTGTTAGTAGTCCTTTCTGTTTAGCCAAACATGTTAGGATATGGTGCTTTGAGGGAATCAAAAGTTCTAGATTTCCATCAAAGGGATGGAGAAAATATGAAGAAGGCATGAGACAGAATTTCTGATGCACATAGGAGAATTATGCCTTGGATACCTATAAAAATTGTGCTTAGGAATTTTTACCAGGGTCTTTTTAAATGGTGTAAACACTCTCTTGATATTATAGCCGAGGGAGATTTCCTAGAATGTGATGAAGCTAGAGCTCTTGAAATTATACATGGTCTATCTAGTTACTTTGTTTATGATCATAATTTTGATACTGTCATAGATAGACTTGCTACTATTGAAAAGAGAATGGATGCTCTAGACTTAATGAAGGTAGAGAAACCCAAACCCAATAAGAGAGATATTTTGGAAATAGATAATGACTGGGAGCCTCTTGTTAGGATTAGCATCTCTAATCAAGACTTCCTTGCTTATTGTGATATTGGATCTATGGTTTCTACTATGCCAAAAACTGTTCATGATTCTTTAAAATTTAACATGGATAGATTACCATCTTATCATGAACACACTAATGGAGATATTTCTGAAATCCAGGGAAGAATAAAAGATGTGCCAGTTAAATTCCTTAAAGGGATTGCAATGGTTGATTTCTTCATCATGGAGCCAAACCAAGGAAATATAGTGCTTGGAAGGGACTTCCTCCGAGCGGTAAAAGGCTTCATCGATATAGGTAAGGGACAAATCCGCTTACGCGGGAAGGCAAAAGGTGTGTACCCCTTTCCTAGAAGGAACAAGAGTGAACTTGTTGAGGAACCATATGAATCAATTTATAACTCCGATTATTATGATGGTTATTGATTTCTCTATGCATTATGCCTAGCTTAAAGGCATAAAAGAAAGCGCTTTTGGGAGGCAGCCCACATGAATAAAAAATTTATTTTGCTTTTGTTGTGTCTTGATGTTGTTTACTACAGTAGCATCATCATTGTATCTTTGCTTTTCATATTTGTGCCAAGTATAGCCTCTGATTGCTAGAAAGTTCAAAAGTTGTGAGGTGCTGTCCAGGAAACAGATTCTGTCCTTGGATAGAAAAATTCGTATAAAATCACCAGATCATCTTTTTGGTCTGAATTTTTTCGACAGCGTTCTCTATATAATTTTCTTTCGTGCGTCTGTTCTGAGTTTTTTGATTTGAGTTGCAGAAGTACCCCGAACAAATCATTTACTACCTGCTGTTCTGTTTTTCACAGATTCTGTCCTGTTTTGCCTTTCCTTCATTTTGCAAACCAAGAGCTTGCTTTTTCTTTGCAAAAACCTTTTGGCAATCTTGAGAAACAGTAGAACTTCAAGAATATCTTTATTTACAGCAAGGAACAATTATTTTAATAAGGGTACTAACCTCGCTAATCAGATTATGATGAGTTATGTATGAAGGGAGTTTTCAAGTGTGCGAGGGAAGATGATAAAAAGATTCAGGAGTGTCAAGCGCTCAAGCTTGAGGATGCCCCCGTGCACCCCCAAGAAATATTCAAGGAGACTCAAGCGTCTAAGCTTGGGGATGCCCCCGTGCATCCCCTTCTCCATCAACATTATCAATTCGTCTTTCGTTCCGCTATATTTTTATCACTTCATGTGTTATGTGCTATGCTTGGAGCGTCTTGCTTTTAGTTTCCTTTTTAATTTTTCATAACGAGTCGGACTCAGCTTTCTTTATGTGGGAGAGAAACACGCTCCACTTCTACCTAGAACATAACATAGAATTTTCATGTCTATCTATGCTGTGTGTGTTCTTTGTCTTTTAATAGCTACTATCATGTTCAGCTCTTAGTATTCATGCTTATCTTTTCAAAGAGCTTTTGTTTAGTTGGTTGCTTGAACTCTCTTTAATTATCATGCCCACCTTATTAAGAGAGTTTGCTTCCGTTGCATTGGTTAATATGTCTATGATAAAGATGCTACGTGCATAATGGCGCTTAGTAGTTCAGGTTTTCTTATGGTTAGTCTCAAATAGCTTGGGGATTCCCAATGTGTTATTGGAATACCAACTTGATTTGTTTGCCTATGATGTGGTATGGTTTAGTAATATCTTCCTTCGAGAATTTATTTTGATTGACTTGGCGTATGCTCACGCATATTTAAGACTGTAAAGAAAGTCTGTCAAGCCTTGATGATCTTTTATTTCTGAGTAGCGATATAACTACCATGACTGATTCAATGTTGCTTTGTCGCTCTGCATGATTATGACCGTCATTGCTCTCTTAGTTGGTCGCTCCCAGTCTTTTGCTAACCTCCACCTGTACTAAGCGAACTAACTTTGCAATACATAGCTCATGAGAAAGTAGCTTAAAAACTATTGTGGTAAAGAATATGTTGCTTATGTATCTTATTTCTTATAAGTTGCTTGCTGAGCGGTAACCATGTCTCTGGGGACGCCATCAACTGTTACACTTTTGTTGAATATCATGTGAGTTGCTATGCATGTTCGTCTTGTCTGAAGTAAGGGTGATTTGCCATGGGTTGAATGGTTGAGTATGCATATTGTTAGAGAAGAACATTGGGCCGCCAACCAAAGCCATGTATCATGGTGGAAGTTTTAGCTTGGACCTTAATCCTCAATCTCTTATGAGAATATGCTTATGCATTAAAGAGGAGCCCATCATCTATTTTCTATGTTGTCCCGGTATGGATGTCCTCAAGTTCAGATCTATCAAAAACGAGAAATCAAATGCGATATATCTCCTTGGACCTTTGTACAGGTGGCATAGAGGTACCCCTTTGTGACACTTGGTTGAAACATATGTAATGCAATGATAACCCATGGAAATCCGAGCTAATTAGGACAAGGTGCGGGCACTATTGGTATTCGATGCATGAGGCTTGCAACTTATAGGATGTCTTATGCATGACACATATGAAGTACTACTACCGTTGACAAAATTGCTTCTATGTTTTCAAAATAAAAAGCTCTAGCACATAATCATTCTTTTACTTTTTGAGTCTCCACCTCCTTTTAAAAGCAACAACTACTGAGAGCATGATTGTCATTCTGAGTGTAATGTGCATTGTCCCAAAGTAGCATTGTCTTTTGCATGATTGTGATATCGTTTATTTTGAAATCATTGTATCTAGTCATCACTTAAACCTTGAAGGTGCCCCTGCATTTATGTTTTGCTTCACTAAAGGGGGCAAGCTAGATATCACTTTATCATATTTGCACATCATGTTCATTGCAAATCTTTTTGATGTTTCAGTTTCATATTGTAAAACTTTCAGTCATTTATGATTTTCTCATGAGGCAACTTAATTACTACAGATTCATTGTCTCGGTAAGCTTTTGTCATATGACTATAAAAAGTCCTATATGGTTAATAGCATGTCACCACAGAAATTATTCTTGTTATCATTTACCTACTCGAGGACGAGCAGGAATTAAGCTTGGGGATGTTGATACGTCCAAAACGTATCTATAATTTCTGCTTGCTCCATGCCACTTTTGGGTGATATTGCTATGATATTTATACACTTCCATACACTTTTGATCATATTTGGACTAACCTACTAATCCAGTGCACCCCAGTGCCAGTTTCTGTTTTCGGCTGTTTTTGTATTTCAGGTTTTCACATTACGAGAACGGCCAGGAAAAATCCAGAAAAATTATATAAAAAATCAGCGTTCCAGAACCTACCTTGCGCCCGAAGGACAGCCGGGGGGGGCCACCAGGGCTCCAGGCGCCCTGGCGGTGCCCCCCCCTGGGCCGCGCCGGGGGGGCGCCTGGGCCCCCCGAGCCCCGTCTGGTGCCCCCCTTTGGCATATATTTAGAGCGTCCTTTGAAACCCTCGGGACGGGAACTCTTTTTCGCGATCTCATCTCTGTTCCGCCGGCGCCGCCGCTTCCAAGATCGGGAGCACCAGGAGAACTCTTCCCGGCACCCTGCCGGAGGGGAGGATCACCACCGGGAGCCTCTCCACCACCATGGACGCCTCCCGGATGAGTTGTGAGTAGTCTCCCTTGGAGCATGAGTCCATGACCAGTAGCTATGTGATGTTCTCCTCCCGTTCTTGTGCTTCACTAATTAGTACTCGTGAGCTGCCCTACATGATCGAGGCACATATGTAATCCTTATGCTGTTGCTATGATGAGTTTGCTGGGATCCGATGGATTACGAGATTATGTTCAGATTGTGATTGAGTAATATATTTGATCTACCTCTTTTATATTTATGTTCGTAAGTAATTCTTGCATGTTCTCCGTTGCTATTTATTGCTTTGGCCAAGTAGTAGGTAGTGACTCCAAGAGGGAACGTTATGCTTGATTGTGGGTTCATGCCCCTCGATGACTAGTTTGAGTGACAGAAACATGAGTCTAGGGGATGTGTTGTTGCCACAAGGGGGAAAACAACGGTGCTTGTGCCCGCGGGTGCAAGGATTGTTTACTTTACGCAAAGTTCTTTTAATGCAGTTGTCTGTTGCTTTGAGTTTACACTATGGGTGGGACTCGCAACTTAATACCAGCGAGATGTTCTGGATAGATATCTCAAGGTGGATGATTAGTAGTAGGCATTGATGGATTTCGGTCTACTTACTTTGGCGTACCGCCCATGCTTTGAAACTCAACCTTTCTTGCAATGTAGTCAGCATTGGTTTGCGTTCGTGGTCCTGCCAATTGCCCTGCTGTAATTCGTTTACCTCACATAGCTGTTTTATCGTCTTTTGGGAGAGAGACATCACTAGTGAACATCATAAGACTCCGGTCCATATTACCATCATTGATCACATCCGCTATTTACTTTTCGCTATTACTTACTATTGCAAACATTATCTATCACTACTATCATTTGTGTTTAATCCTTTGTGAACTACAAGGCCGGAGGGATTGACAACCTCTCTGTACTCGTTGGGAGCAAAGTTATTTGTATCTGTGTGCAGGTCCACGTTGATTGCTAATATCTGGCGCCGTTAGCAGTTGACACCTACTTGTTGAACCTAGGAGTCTCTAGGGATTCGATCCTTGGCATCTTTGCTAAGGGAAAAACTTCCACAACACTACATCTCACACCTTCCACTTGGGGTAACCAACGAGGGGTTAGAGGCCCATCAACATACTATCCACTCGAACATATCGACACACCGTCCACTCGGATAGCAGTCGATCACTCGACCGTATGACTCACCTGGATATGCGAAGAACAAACAGTAAGCAAGGCAATTGAAACACCATCTGTTGGGGAACGTAGTATTTTAAAATTTTCCTACGATCACGCAAGATCTATCTACCAGATGCATAGCAACGAGAGGGAAGAGTGTGTCTACGTACCCTCGTAGACCGGAAGCGGAAGCGTCAAGTGACGCAGTTGATGTAGTCGAACTTCTTCGCGATTCAACTGATCAAGCACCGAACGTACGGCACCTCCGTGTTCAGCACACGTTCAGCTTGATGACGTCCCACGAGCTCTTGATCCAGTTGATCTTCACGGGAGAGTTTCGTCAGCACGACGGCGTGGTGACGGATATGATGTATCTACCGGCGCAGGGCTTCTCCTAAGTACTGCGATGGTATGACCGAGGTGTGTTTCTGTGGAGGGGGGCACCACACACGGCTGGAACAATTCAACTTGTGTGTCTTTGGGTGCCCCCCTGCCCCCGTATATAAAGGAGCAAGAGGGGAGGGCCGGCCGGCCTCCTATGGTGTGGCTAGGGCAATCCTACTAGGAATATGATTGCAATCCTATTCCTAGTAGGAGTCCACCAAGAAGGAAGAGAGGGAAAAAGAAAGAGAGGGAGAGGTGGCGCCCCCCCAATCCTAGTCCAACTAGGATCCCCTTGTGGGGCGCCGGCCAGCCTCTATGTGCTGCCTCTCTTCTTTCCTCAAGGCCCACTATGGACCATCCCCCCTCGTAGGGGGTTCCGGTAACCCCCTCCGGCAATCCAGTTAAATCCGAAACTTTTCCGGAACACTTCCGGTGTCCGAATATAGTCGTCCAATATATCAATATTTATGTCTCGGACATTCCGAGACTCCTCGTCATGTCCGTGATCTCATCCGGGACTCCGAACTACCTTGGGTACATCAAAATTCATAAACTCATAATACCGATCGTCATCAAACGTTAAGCGTGCGGACCCTACGGGTTCGAGAACTATGTAGACATGACCGAGACTCATCTCCGGTCAATAACCAATAGCGGAACCTGGATGTTCATATTGGCTCCTACATATTCTACGAAGATCTTTATCGGTCAAACCGCACAACAACATACGTTGTTCCTTTTGTCATCGGTATGTTACTTGCCCGAGATTCGATCGTCGGTATCTCTATACCTAGTTCAATCTCGTTACCGGCAAGTCTCTTTACTCGTTATGTAACACATCATCTCGTGACTAACTCATTAGTCTTTTGCTTGCAAGGCTTATTATGATGTGTGTTACCGAGAGGGCCCAGAGATACCTCTCCGACACTCGGAGTGACAAATCATAATCTTGATCTATGCCAACACCACGAATACTTTTGGAGACACCTGTAGAGCATCTTTATGATCACCCAGTTACGTTGTGACGTTTGATAGCACACAAGGTGTTCCTACAGTATTCGGGAGTTGCATAATCTCATAGTCATAGGAACATGTATAAGTCATGAAGAAAGCAATAGCAGTAAAACTAAACGATCATAATGCTATGCTAACGGATGGGTCTTGTCCATCACATCATTATCCTAATGATGTGATCCCGTTGATCAAATGACAACTCATGTCTATGGCTAGGAAACATAACCATCTTTGATCAATGAGCTAGTCTAGTAGAGACATACTAGGGACGTACTTTTTTGTCTATGTATTCACACATGTACTAAGTTTCCCGTTAATACAATTCTAGCATGAATAATAAACATTTATCATGATATAAGGAAATATAAATAAAAACTTTATTATTGCCTCTAGGGCATATTTCCTTCAGTCTCCCACTTGCACTAGAGTCAATAATCTAGCTCACATCGCCATGTGATTTAATACCGATAGTTCACATCGTTATGTGAATAACACCCATAGTTCACATCGCCATGTGACCAACACCCAAAGGGTTTACTAGAGTCAATAATCTAGTTCACATTGCTATGTGATTAATACCCAAGAGTAATAAGGTGTGATCATGTTTTGCTTGTGAGAGAAGTTTAGTCAACGGGTCTGTCACATTCAGATCCGTATGTATTTCGCAAATTTCTATGTCTACAATGCTCTGCATAGAGCTACTCTAGCTAATTGCTCCCACTTTCAATATGCATCCAGATTGATACTTAGAGTCATCTGGATTTAGTGTCAAAGCTTGTATCGGCGTAACACTTTACGACGAACTCTTTATCACCTCCATAATCGAGAAACATTTCCTTAGTCATCCAGTTACTAAGGATAATTTTGACCGCTGTACAGTGATCTACTCCTGGATCACTATTGTACCCCCTTGAGAAACTCATGGCAAGGTACACAACATGTTTGGTACACAGCATGGCATACTTTATAGAACCTATGGCTGAGGCATAGGGAATGACTTTCATTCTCTCTATATTTTTCTGCCGTGGTCTGGCTTTGAGTCTTACTCCACTTCACACCTTACAAGTCAGGCAAGAACTCCTTCTTTGACTGATCCATTTTGAACTACTTCAAAATCTTATCAAGGTATGTACTCATCGAAAGTCTTATCAAGCGTCTTGATCTATCTCTATAGATCTTGATGCCCAATATGTAAGCAGCTTTACCAAGGTCTTTCTTTGAAAAACTCCTTTCAAACACTCCTTTATGCTTTCCAGAAAATTCTACATCATTTCCGATCGACAATATGTCATTCACATATACTTATCAGAAAGGTTGTAGTGCTCCCACTCACTTCTTGTAAATATAGGCTTCACCGCAAGTCTGTATAAATCTATATGCTTTGATCAACTTATCAAAACGTATATTCCAACTCCGAGATGCTCGCACCAGTCCATAGATGGATCGCTGGAGCTTGCACATTTTGTTAGCACCATTAGGATTGACAAAACCTTCTGGTTGCATCATATACAAGTCTTCTTTAATAAATCTATTAAAGAATGCAGTTTTGTTATCCATTTGCCAGATTTCATAAAATGCGGCAATTGCTAACATGATTCGGATAGACTTAAGCATCGCTACGGGTGAGAAAGTCTCATCGTAGTCAACTCCTTGAACTTGTTGAAAAACTTTCGCAACAAGTCGAGCTTTGTAAACAGTAACATTACCGTTAGCGTCAGTCTTCCTCTTGAAGATCCATTTATTTTCGATGGCTTGCCGATCATCGGGCAAGTCAACCAAAGTCCACACTTTGTTCTCATACATGGATCCCATCTCAGATTTCATGGCTTCAAGCCATTTTGCGGAATCTGGGCTCATCATCGCTTCCTCATAGTTCGTAGGTTCATCATGGTCTAGTAACATGATTTCCAGAACTGGGTTGTCGTACCACTCTGGCGCGGAACGTATTCTGGTTGATCTACGACGTTCAGCAGAAACTTGATCCGAAGTTTCATGATCATCATCATTAACTTCCTCACTGATTGGTGTAGGAATCACTGGAACAATTTTCTGTGATGTACTACTTTCCAATTCGGGAGAAGGTACAATTACCTCATCAAGTCCTACTTTCCTCACACTCAGTTCTTTCGAGAGAAACTCCTTCTCTAGAAAGGATCCACTCTTAGCAACAAAGACCTTGCCTTCGGATCTGTGATAGAAGGTGTACCCAACAGTTTCTTTTGGGTATCCTATGAAGATTGACTTCTCCGATTTGGGTTCGAGCTTATCATGTTTGAAACTTTTTCACATAAGCATCGTAGTCTCAAACTTAAAGAAATGACAGCTTAGGTTTCTTGTCAAACCACAGTTCATACGGTGTCATCTCCACGGATTTAGATGGTGCCCTATTTAACGTGAATGTAGCTGTCTCTAATGCATAACCCCAAAAGCGATAGTGGTAGATCGGTAATAGACACCATCGATCGCACCATATCTAATAAAGTACGGTTATGACGTTCGGACACACCATTACACTGTGGTGTTCCAGGTGGCGTGAGTAGTGAAACTATTTCACATTGTTTTTACTGAAGGCCAAACTCGCTAACTCAAATATTTTACCTCTACGATCATATCGTAGAAACTCTTATTTTCTTGTTACGATGATTCTCCACTTCACTCTGAAATTCTTTGAACTTTTCAAATGTTTCAGACTTGTGCTTCATTAAGTAGATATACCCATATCTGTTCAAATCATCAGTGAAGGTCAGAAAATAATGATACCCGCCGCGAGCTTCAACACTCATTGGTCCACATACATCTGTATGTATGATCTCCAACAAATCTGTTGCTCGCTCCATTGTTCCGGAGAACGGAGTTTTAGTCATCTTGCCCATGAGGCATGGTTCTCAAGCATCAAGTGATTCATAATCAAGTGATTCCAAAAGTCCATCACTATGGACTTTTCTTCATGCACTTTACACCATTATGACCTAAACGGCAGTGCCACAAATAAGTTGCACTATCATTATTAACCTTGCATCTTTTGGCTTCAATATTATGAATATGTGTATCACCACGATCGAGATCCAACAAACTATTTTCATTGGGTGTATGACCATCGAAGGTTTTATTCATGTAAACAGAATATCAATTATTCTATGACTTTAAATGAATAACCGTATTGCAACAAATATGATCTAATCATATTCATGCTCAACGCAAATGCCAAATAACATTTATTTAGGTTTTACACTAATCCCGAAAGTATAGGGAGTGTGCGATGATGATCATATCAATATTGGAACCACTTCCAACACACATCGTCACTTCACCTTTAACTAGTCTCTATTCATTCTGCAATTCTTGTTTCGAGTTACTAATTTTAGCAACTGAACCGGTATCAAATACCCAGGGGTTGCTATGAACACTAGTAAAGTACACATCAATAATCTGTATATCAAAATATACTTTTGTTCACTTTGCCATCCTTCTTATCCGCCAAGTATCTAGGGCAGTTCCACTTCTAGTGACCATTTCCTTTGCAGTAGAAGCACTTAGTTTCAGGCTTGAGTTTTAGCTTTGGGTTTCTTCACGGGAGTGACAACTTGCTTGTCATTCTTCTTGAAGTTCCCCTTCTATCCCTTTGCCCTTTACTTGAAACAAGTGGTCTTGTTAATCATCAACACTTGATGATTTTTCATGATTTCTACCTTCGCCGACTTCAGCATCGCGAAGAGCTCGTGAATTCCTTTCGTCATCCCTTGCATATTATAGTTCATCGCGAAGTTCTACTAACTTGGTGATAGTGACTAGAGAACTTTGTCAATTACTATCTTATCTGGAAGATTAACTCCCACTTGATTCAAGTAATTGTGGTACCCAGACAATCTGAGCACATGCTCACTGGTTGAGCTATTCTCCTCCATCTTGTAGGCAAAGTACTGTCAGAAGTCTTATACCTCTCGACACGGGCATGAGTATGAAATACTAATTTCAACTCTTGGAACATCTTATATGCTCTGTGGCGTTCAAAACGTTTTTGAAGTCCCGGTTCTAAGCCGTAAAGCATGGTGCACTTAAACAATCAAGTAGTCATCATACCGAGCTTTTGTCAAACGTTCATAACGTCTACATCTGCTACTGCAATAGGTCTGTCACCTGGCGGTGCATCAAGGACATAATTCTCTGTGCAGCAATGAGGATAATCCTTAGATCACGGAACAATTCCGCATCATTGCTACTAACATTTTTCAACTTAGTTTTCTCTAGGAACATATAAAAAATAAACGGGGAGCAACATCGTGAGCTATTGATCTACAACATAGATATGCTAATACTACGAGGACTAATTCATGATAAAATAAAGTTCAATTTAATCATATTACTTAAGAACTTCCACTTAGATAGACATCCCTCTAGTCATCTAAATGATCACGTGATCCAAATCAACTAAACCATGTCCGATCATCACGTGAGATGGAGTAGTTTCAATGGTGAACATCCTATGTTGATCATATCTACTATATGATTCACGCTCGACCTTTCGGTCTCCAGTGTTCCGAGGCCATAGCTGCATATGCTAGGCTCGTCAAGTTTAACCCGAGTATTCTGCGTGTGCAAAACTGGCTTACACCCGTTGTATTTGAACGTAGAGCTTATCACACCCGATCATCACGTGGTGGCTCGGCACGACGAACTTTCGCAACGGTGCATACTCAGGGAGAACACTTATACCTTGAAATTTAGTAAGGGATCATCTTATAATGCTACCGTCGAACTAAGCAAAATAAGAAGCATAATAAGATAAACATCACATGCAATCAAAATATGTGACATGATATGGCCATCATCATCTCGTGCTTTTGATCTCCATCTCCAAAGCACCGTCATGATCACCTTCGTCACCGGCGCGACACCTTGATCTCCATCGTAGCATCGTTGTCGTCTCGCCAACTATTGCTTCTACGACTATCGCTACCGCTTAGTGATAAAGTAAAGCAATTACATGGCGATTGCATTTCATACAATAAAGCGACAACCATATGGCTCCTGCCAGTTGCCGATAACATTACAAAACATGATCATCTCATACAAAACCGTATAACTCATCATGTCTTGACCATATCACATCACAACATGCCCTGCAAAAACAACTTAGACGTCATCTACTTTGTTGTTGCAAGTTTTACGTGGCTGCTACGGGCTTAGCAAGAACCGTTCTTACCTACGCATACAAAACCACAACGATGTTTCGTCAAGTATGTGATGTTTTAACCTTCACAAGGACCGGGCGTAGCCACACTTGATTCAGCTAAAGTGAGAGAGACAGACACCCGCCAGTCACCTTTAAGCAACGAGTGCTCATAACGGTGAAACCAGTCTCGCGTAAGCGTACGCGTAATGTCGGTCCGGGCCGCTTCATCTCACAATACCGCCGAAGCAAAGTATGACATGCTGGTAAGCAGTATGACTAGTATCGCCCACAACTCATTGTGTTCTACTCGTGCATATCATCTACGCATAGACCTGGCTCATGATGCCACTGTTGGGGAACGTAGTATTTTAAAATTTTCCTACGATCACGCAAGATCTATCTACCAGATGCATAGCAACGAGAGGGAAGAGGGTGTCTACGTACCCTCGTACCGGAATCGGAAGCGTCAAGTGACGCAGTTGATGTAGTCGAACTTCTTCGCGATTCAACCGATCAAGCACCGAACGTACGGCACCTCCGTGTTCAGCACACGTTCAGCTTGATGACGTCCCACGAGCTCTTGATCCAGTTGAGCTTCACGGGAGAGTTTCGTCAGCACGATGGCGTGGTGACGGATATGATGTATCTACCGGCGCAGGGCTTCTCCTAAGTACTGCGATGGTATGACCGAGGTGTGTTTCTGTGGAGGGGGGCACCGCACACGGCTGGAACAATTCAACTTGTGTGTCTTTGGGTGCCCCCCTGCCCCCGTATATAAAGGAGCAAGAGGGGAGGGCCGGCCGGCCTCCTATGGTACGGCTAGGGCAATCCTACTAGGAATAGGATTGCAATCCTATTCCTAGTAGGAGTCCACCAAGAAGGAAGAGAGGGAAAAAGAAAGAGAGGGAGAGGTGGCGCCCCCCCCCCAATCCTAGTCCAACTAGGATCCCTTGGTGGGGCACCGGCCAGCCTCTATGGGCTGCCTCTCTTCTTTCCTCAAGGCCCACTATGGACCATCCCCCCTCGTAGGGGGTTCCGGTAACCCCCTCCGGCAATCCAGTTAAATCCGAAACTTTTCCGGAACACTTCCGGTGTCCGAATATAGTCGTCCAATATATCAATCTTTATGTCTCGGACATTCCGAGACTCCTCGTCATGTCCGTGATCTCATCCGGGACTCCGAACTACCTTCGGTACATCAAAACTCATAAACTCATAATACCGATCGTCATCAAACGTTAAGCGTGCGGACCCTACGGGTTCGAGAACTATGTAGACATGACCGAGACTCATCTCCGGTCAATAACCAATAGCGGAACCTGGATGTTCATATTGGCTCCTACATATTCTACGAAGATCTTTATCGGTCAAACCGCACAACAACATACGTTGTTCCTTTTGTCATCGGTATGTTACTTGCCCGAGATTCGATCGTCGGTATCTCTATACCTAGTTCAATCTCGTTACCGGCAAGTCTCTTTACTCGTTCTGTAACACATCATCTCGTTACTAACTCATTAGTCTTTTGCTTGCAATGCTTATTATGATGTGTGTTACCGAGAGGGCCCAGAGATACCTCTCCGACACTCGGAGTGACAAATTCTAATCTTGATCTATGCCAACACCACGAATACTTTTGGAGACACCTGTAGAGCATCTTTATGATCACCCAGTTACGTTGTGACGTTTGATAGCACACAAGGTGTTCCTACGGTATTCGGGAGTTGCATAATCTCATAGTCATAGGAACATGTATAAGTCATGAAGAAAGCAATAGCAGTAAAACTAAACGATCATAGTGCTATGCTAACGGATGGGTCTTGTCCATCACATCATTATCCTAATGATGTGATCCCGTTGATCAAATGACAACTCATGTCTATGGCTAGGAAACATAACCATCTTTGATCAATGAGCTAGTCTAGTAGAGGCATACTAGGGACGTACTGTTTTGTCTATGTATTCACACATGTACTAAGTTTCCCGTTAATACAATTCTAGCATGAATAATAAACATTTATCATGATATAAGGAAATATAAATAACAACTTTATTATTGCCTCTAGGGCATATTTCCTTCACCATCTTCATAGTGGAGGTTTCATAGTGGGCTGATATTATGGCATTGATTCTCTAAATTATAACATAGGAGGTGAGGGGGTGTTGCACTCTATATAAGCCACCCCCACCACATAGTTCAGGGCAGACCATCATTCTTCTCCTCTAGATCTTATCTCTCTCCCTCACCACTAGTCTCAGAACTTAGCTCACGAATGGAGATTTGTTCCCCTCTCTCTCACACATTGTAGTCTCCGGATACATACTCAGATAAAACAAAGACTCTCTGGAGCACAAGACGACGAGATGTAGGGTTGTTATCTCCACCGCGAGAGGCCCGAACTCACTAAAACCACCGTGCCACTCATATGCATCTCGATAGATCATGCTCATTTACCCTATCCCTTATTATTGTCGGAATCGTTCCCACGACACCTCATGGGCTTGTGGCCCCCTCGGGAGTCCCCTGCATCGACTCTTTGGCCTATAAATTCTCAAATATTTCAAAAACCCTAGAAGAGTCGCCAAAAATACTTTTCCACCGCCGCAGGTCTGTGTTCCCGTGAGATCCCATCTTGGGGCCTTTTCCGGTACTCCGCCGGAGGGGGATTCCATCATGGAGGGTATCTATATCAACCTTGCTACCCCTCCGATGACGTTTGAGTAGTTTACCACAGACCTACGGGTCCATAGCTAGTAGCTACATGGCTTCTTCTCTTTTTTTGATCTTCAATACAATGTTCTCCTCGATGTTCTTGGAGATCTATTCGATGTAATCTTCTTTTGCGGTGTGTTTGTTGAGATCTGATGAATTGTGGATTTATGATTACATCATCTATGAATATTATTTGAGTCTTTTCTGAACCTTTTATGCATGATTAAGATAGCTTTGTATTTATCTTCGATCTATCGATTTGGTTTGGCCAACTAGATTGGTTTTTCTTGCAATGGAAGAGGTGCTTTGTGATAGGTTCAATATTGCGGTGTCCTCACCCAGTGACAAAAGGGGCAGTGAGGCACGTATTTTATTGTTGCCATTAAGGATAAAAAGATAGGGTTTATATCATATTGCGTGAGTTTATCCCTCTACATCATGTCATCTTGCTTAAGGCGTTACTCTATTTTCATAACTTAATACTCTAGATGCATGTTGGATAGCGGTCGATGAGTGGAGTAATAGTAGTAGATGCAGGCAGGAGTCGGTCTACTTGTCACGGACGTGATGCCTATATTCATGACCATTGCATTGGATGTTGTCGTAACTTTGCGCTTTTCTATCAATTGCTCATCAGTAATATGTTTACTCACCGTATGCTTTCTTCGAGACAGAAGCTTCTGGTGAAACCTATGGCCCCGGGGTCTATTTTTCATCATATATTTTCATATCTATAAAACCAAAAACCCAAAAATACGTTGCTGCAATTATTTTGTGTTTACTTTATTTTGCCTTTTACTTTTATTTTAAATCTATCTCTATTAGATCTCACTCTTGCAAGTGACCATGAAGGGATTGACAACCCCTTTTACACGTTGTGTGCAAGTGTTTGTTAGTTTGTGCAGGTGCATGGATTGGAGACTTGCTTGTGCCTCCTACTGGATTGATACATTGGTTCTCAACTGAGGGAAATACTTATCTCTACTTTGCTGCATCACCCTTTCCTTTTCAAGGAAAAAATCAACCCAAACTCAAGAAGTAGCATTGCTCAAAGTGACATTTAAAGACTTGGAATCCTGTCCTGGCTTCTTGCATTTGTTTGGCCACTTGTTTGCTCAGTGTTTCTCTGAACCACAAGTAAAGCAGTCATCTCTCTTTTTGTCTTTCTTCTTACCATTCTTCTTGAAGGCAGTAATCTGTTGGACAGAGTTCTTTCCCCTAAACTTGTGGGGAAAAAATGCATCACATTGGCGCTAGAAGAACCATCTACCCCTTTCACGTGTGAGTCATTTGCTTTCAAGTTTTGCTCAACACTTAGATGACGGATGACATCCTCAACAGAGAATTCACGTCTCAAGTGCTTGAGAGAAGTAGCAAAGTTCCTCCATCCAGGTGGGAGTTTTGCAATAAATGCAATCCGTGACAAACTTGTCCGGTAACTCACACTTCAGGAGCTCTAACTCCTTAGCGATACACTGTATCTCATGAGTCTGGTCCAATACATGACGGTTATCAATCATCCTGTAATGATGGAACTGCTCCATGACATACAACTCGCTTCCAGCATCGGTTGCGCCGAACTTAGCTTCAAGCACATCCCACAAATTCTTGGCAACATGCATATGAAGATATGCATCTACCAGCTTGTCTCCGATCACAGTAAAAACGACTCCCACAAAGATTGTGGTTGCCTCCCTACACACATTCTCCTGTTCCGGAGCAATCGTTACCGTGGGACACACACCACCAACCCAGAACACGTTCATTGATGTGAGCCGCAAGGTGGTCCTCGTCTATCAATGCTTAAAATGCGTCTCAGTAAACTTTTCCAGTTTCATAGTAGCGGCGGAGCCATGAGTCGACAAATGCCTAAAATAAGATTTTTGGATTGTTCGAAATATAAGCACATTTTCAACTAATCTAATCCATGAGTATACAGTAAACATGGAAAATACGGTATGCCTCTCATACTGATACCTAAGCATGTGAGCACGTACCGTACATAGAAGCAAAATATATATGAAGATCATATATATGACCAACACATGAACGAGCAAATAGGGGATGCACGAGTCATACCCTTCGGTTGGCCAAGCTAAC
Organism: Secale cereale; assembly: GCA_902687465.1. Taxonomy (NCBI): domain Eukaryota; kingdom Viridiplantae; phylum Streptophyta; class Magnoliopsida; order Poales; family Poaceae; genus Secale; species Secale cereale. The sequence continues at coordinate 696,798,787 of LR738709.1, read as the reverse complement.
GCGGCGGCGGCAGCCTCGGCACCGGCCGGGGCCTTCTTGGCGACTTCATCGTCAGCCATGCAGCCAATGTAGAGAAAGTAGTGGAAGCAGAGGCGGACGGAGACAAGGACGAAACGGGAGCAGTTGCGTCGAGACGCTCCCCAAAAACCTTATTGCCGTTCTCCCGGACAGGATCTCGAACGACAGGGTTCCGGAGACCCCTGCTCTCTCGACCAACCGTGCATGCGGTCGTCAGGATGGGATCACCGGAAACATCACCGAAAGAGGAACAGTAGATGACGCTAGAGTTATGCGAGAGGGAGTTGGTGAACTGAGTTAGGTCACTCTACAGGCAAGCGACTTCTTATATAGGCCGTCGGGAAGATGAACCTGGGCCTTAGAGATTAACCAGGGTTATTGTCTTATATGGTCTAAGCCGATCCATAATCCAACATAGGTTACGCGCGCACCCGAATGCCCATCGACCGCACTCGAACGGAGAACGATGATCAACTTGGTCTGCAACGCTTTGCCAATCCAGATCCCATAGCTTGCCACTCAAACGAATCAAAGGTTTTTTTATTACAACTATACTCCCACCATTTTGTTTTATTGGAGGTGGGCGATTGATCCTGCAAGTGACGAGGCATTTTGAAACTTCAACGAACCTCTGTACCTACCGACCTACCTACTTGAGCAACTACCAGCGTGAACGTCCCACTACCATGCATGGGCTTGTCAGTTGTCACCATGGAAAGAACATGGGCTGCTTGCGGTTTATATATAAACTGAAAGCACGTAAAGGAGCTCGATCGGGGTGATGGCGACAACGTGAGATTATTCCTCTCCTCAAATCTCCTTGGAGACTGGAAAAGGATGACTTTTTTTTTCCGATGAAAGGGGCCACATGGCCACATTTTCATTAAAGAAAATGGAGTCAGAGATACACCAAACCATAGAATTATAACTAGTAGTGTCAAAACGTTCTTATATTATGGGACGGATGTAGTGTCAAAAACATTCTTATATTATGGGACGGAGGGAGTACTTTCTTGTGCTAATGGATACAACACCGCATCCAGCAACATGAAAAGAAAATCATCAGCCTATATCCTAGACGTATGACTACATCTAAAGGATGCAAAAATCCATCAGCTACAGGGGAAGAGTAACATTTACTTCGAAAAATGTACATCATCCAATCTCGAAACAGGACCAACGACTAATACCACATTTAGTTCAAATGGTACCTTGTATTAAGTATGGATTGATGGATCCAAGAAACTGCTTAGACCCATTGACTTGACACGCATCTGAGTAATTAACAAGTGTATGTTTGTTTCACGTAAACATGCATGTGCAGGGCGAGTTTAAAAGTTGTTCCCTTTCTCCATGGAAAACCATTTTGTTATCTACTGGCCATGCTGGAAAAAGGTACTTACGGTAAACAGGCAAATTTTGACGCGATCTCTACCCGATATAGCAGTATCTATGGATGGAGATCTGAACTACTCCCTTCATGCTCTTGTACAAGGCCATTATAAAAAATACATTTTGCATTTATACAAGGCCACTAACAGTAATCGAGACAAAAATTAATGATGTTTTTTCGTACTAGCAACTTATTCAATACCTGCATACATGTAGTTATAAATGACAGTGTGCTACTTCTTTCTCATTTTTTCTTTGCATGCATGCAGACATATTAATGATCCCGATTAACGAAAAGAAAAGTTGGCTTGCAAAATAGTCATTAAATTTTATCTTGATACCTCTAATCTGAGTTTGTGGCCTTGTATAAGAGCAAGTACAATAAGGTGACGTAGGCGAACTGTAAGCCTTTAAATATTATATTTTTGCTGAGGTAGAAGAGAGAGAAGAGGAGAGAGAAAAGAAGCGAGCTACTAGTTAACAGCCGGCTGCAGCACGTGCTCCTAGAGACTTTGTGAGACAGTAAAGCGGGCCACTAATCAACAAAGTAGTACACATTTATATTCATCTATTGTACTTGCCAGCTATAAGGTTGGCTATAGATGATGTGGCAACATCATATAGCCAGCTGCTGGCTGTACTATTAACCATGCTCTAAGGGTGTGTTTGGTTCGGGAACGAAGTGGAATGGAATGTCATGGTTCCATTCCACCGTAACGGGTCGGTTCCGTCCGTGTGTTTGGTATAGACAATTCTAACGAATGGAATGGTTACATTTTAGTGTTTGGTTTCAGAGATGGAATGGAATGAATTTGTTCATCTCTTCACTTGTTTGCTTGTGATTATGGACAATATATTGAACTTTGAACTGGATTTCAGTCGACCAAAAACCACTTAATGCATTGGCACACACATATGCCAAGATGACGCTGGATCAAATAAGAGCGCTATACCACACTGATTGGATTTCAGTCAACCAACAGTCAAAACGCTATCTCATCAAGACAAACAAAGTTGAATTGGAGGGAGCTCTCTGGCCGCCAGTACAGGCCATGCGTAGGAGCCCTGAGACCCAATCGCCGGCGCACTCGATGGGAAGCTCGCTGGGCGCCGACACAAGACTGGAGAAATCTGGCCACAAAGACCGCATCGATGCGGAGCACGTCCGCGCGGTGCACGAGGCCGCACAGCTGCGCGTACTACAGATCGACGTCGCCGCTCGTCGCCATCCGGCGCAGCCATCTCGCGGCGCACGAGGCCGTGCAGGAGCTGCGCGTACATCTCTGGTACGGATCTACGGCGCTGCTCGCCGCTCGCCGCCATCCGCAGCCGCTCGCCTCCATTCGTCGCCGTCGCTAGGTGCCCTCAATCCAGCGCCGCCTGTTGCTACCTGCCGCCGGTCGTGTCGAGAGAGGAAGAGGGGTAGAGTTGCGGGGGTGCGAGAAGAACGACCGGTTCCATGTGGTCCGCTCGATTTCGAGGTACGAGCGCGTTCCGCATCTGGGAGGTATATTCGGTCCGCGGGAACTAGTCGGTTCTCATTCCATTTGTGTACCAAACGCTAGAACGGGGTCTAGGAACGGGTCCGACCCGTGACATTCCGGTTGATGACTCGAACCAAACACACCCTAAGGGAATGGAGGGAGTACCCGTTATTAGCCATTACTTTGTTGGAGGCGTGAAATCATCACCTTCGTCATCAACATCGATCATTGTCGCGGGTTTTCAATAGCTATATAGCATCCTTTTTTTTCGTTCTTCAATACGATGATCATATGAGCTGCCTAACATTATCATGATATATTCGGCAAAAAAACATTATTATGATCCATGTGATCTAATTATTGCAATTAACTTTGCTATGTGATGAATTATTACTATATAATTAGATTATATATAGTGCTTTGCATGGATTATAGATGTATATTTCATCTTTTGTTGATTTATTTGTTTAATCATTGAGTTTCATGTTGCATGGATATATAACCCGATGTATGTGTGCTGATCTGCATATGATATGAGTTGAATTGTTGTGGAATTTTAAATATTAGTTCTTGATTATATATTGATAAAGAAAATTTTGGCGTGCCCCTGTACTACACGGATGATGGCGGCTAGGGCAGCACATCATTGTGATGATTACTGGAGACGAACTGCTAAATGGCTATCTAGCCCAACTAAGACAAGTGGGAAGCTCCCACCACTTCTAGTTTTGTGAATCTTCCAGAAGCTTCTTGGGCTTGTTTTCGAAAGCTTATGGAAGCTTTCGATTAGGTTTTTTCTTTCTTTTGGTTTTGGATTTTCTGCACTGGCTTTTTTTTTCTTGATTTTTTTTCTTTTTTATTGTTCTTTTTCCCCCAATTTTTTTAAAAATACTATTAAATTCTTGAATATTACTAAAACTCATGAAATTTTTTTCTTAAATTTGTGAGCATTTCCCAAATTTATGAACATTTTACAGACTTTTAAAAAAATCTGAAGTTCGTAAAATTTTAAAAAGTTTTATGAATTTTCTCCATCAAATTCAGGAGCTTTATTGAACTTGAGAACTCTTTTAAAATTCATGAACTTCTTTTCAAATTCATTAACTTTTTTTAGGTTTTGTGATTTTTTTTCCTTCAAATTCATGATGTTTGTGGACCGCGAGCTCTTTTCAAATTCATGAACTTTTTTTAACCATGAACGCTTTTAAATTAGTCAATGTTCAACGTCTGGATAAAGGTTAACACATCTAGTTAAATGCAACCTGGTCAAGTCAATGGACAACTCGGAAAAAAGTAAACCGAAACGACCCGAGCTGGCCACCAACTCGCGTTGGCGTACAAGGCCCTGGTGAGGAGGTCGTGAATAGGTGGCCTTGCCTAGAAGAGGATAGAACCTTCTGAAAGTATCGGAACCCGTACAAAACTAGTTGGATGAGCTTGAACAATATCAATAGGCATCCAATATACTTTATGAAGAGTTAGGATACCAAACAAGCACTCGCCTTTGGAGATTTCTTACAAGGCCGCAGCCCGCAGCCCAATAAGCGGAAGACGCAGTAGTGCTATTGGTTTCCGAAACCTTCCGTGTGGTTTATGGAAGGTTCCAGCCGGTTCAATTCCTTTATTTCTTTCTTTATTCGTTTATTGATTTTGTTTCCCTGTATATTTTTAAATATCTTTTTTCATTTGTTTTCTATGTTCATATAAATGTTGACTTTTTACACTTGGAATGTTTTTTTATAAAGGTTGAACACTTTTTTGATACACAATGAAGATTTTTTTTAATGCATGATGGAACATTATCCAAATACATGTTGAACATTTGTGAAATGCATCTTAAAGAATATTTAACATATGAAATCAATATTTATTTAAATGTCACAGACATGTTTTTCAACTGTCTCAATATTTCCTAAGTGTTTATGAACACTATCTAAAAGGAAGAAAAAAAATCTAATTTTTTTTAAACAATGCTTTCATTTCAAGTTTTTTTTTTTTATAAATTTCATGAGTATATAAGGTTTCATAATTTCATTTCAAGATTTAGTGGTTGGAAAACCTTTTAAGAATTTCTTCAACCTATCTTTATATTTCTGATATTTGTAAATATTATGAACATATATTTAAACTTGTTAACATTTTTTAATGTTAAAAGTATTTGTTAGTATAGTATAAATACTTTTCAAATCACATCCACAATTTGTTTACAATTCATTAACACTAATATTGCTCAAACCCCTAAACATTTTTTGATGTGGTAAAAATTACAAATTAGATGAAATAGTTTTACATTAGATGAACATATATAATGTGTCGTGTACTTTTTTTTAATTTACTAAAAAATACTCGTTTAATATATATAATAAATACAATAGTTTGACATATAAATAGATAACCAAAATGGATGGAAAAATAGAAACGATCGAAGCGAACCAACAGCTTCCAACTGGGCCGCCTTTGAGGTAAGCGGTTCCTCGGTCCCGCAAGAGGCGAGACGTACACGGCAAATCCTATTTGCCGCCCGCGGGCGGCCAATTGTCAAGGCTTCGCTGAAGGGAGCCTCCGCATGGGCCGGCCCACGTACGGACTATGTGTGCTGTTTTCCACGCTGTTTCCTGCGGGGTTTTTTTTTCGTTTTTCTTCTGACATGTTTTGCTTTCGATTTTTTTTCACTCTTTTTTGGTTTTCTGTTTTTTCTTCTTATTTTTGGTTTCTTTTTTCCTTTCTTCTTGTTTTACGTTTTTTTGCTGTTTCTGTTACTTTTAACTTTTTTCCCTCTTTTTTTCATATCATATAAAAAGTTCACCATGTATTAAAAATATTTTCATCATATATTAAGAAATGTTTCATCGTATATTTATGAAAAGTTCACCAGACATTATAAAAATAAAAATGTTTATCGTAGATTTTTTAAAATTGTTCAATATATATTAGAAATTTTCAATGTGTATTCGAAACACACATATATATTCCTACTTTCATAAAATGTTCGACGTAAAAAAACAAGAAAAAAAGTGCTGCCACAGTGAACCAAAAGGTACATAATCATTTTGCCACATTGCCAAGATGCTACAGCGTTCCTACATTGCCTTTTTATAGTTAAACGGCAATGGGCCGGCCCATTCGGATCACCCTGTGCGAAGCCACAGCTCGTGGACGCACACGGGCATCATACAGGGACTCTCGACGTAGACGCACCCGCCTAAAAGCACGAAAAAAGCAGGCCTACCATGTTTGGGCTGCATTTGTAGATGGCTGTATTCCCTATCTTCCCTTACCACAGATCACATCTCCTTTGTCTCAAAAAAAAAAATCACATCTCCATTTTTTTCTGAAGGCTGAAACTTAAGCAAGATGTAGGCAGGCATCGATGTTTGGATTCCCTGAAGAACTGTTAAGCATGTGTGGTGACGATCAGACCCCTGCACCCATCCGTTAGGGCATCTCCAATGCGAGGCGCTAGGGACAGGCGCTAGGAAAAAGTTCCCAGTCGATCGGCAGTTGCAACGTTAATTCATGGCCTATTCCTGGCGTCGGATGCCACGGTGACGCAAAACAAGGCACCGAGCGCTAGCCCTTTTTCTTCTACACGCAGTTCAGTTTTCAACGATACTAGCGCCGCTGCTGCTGAGCGCTAGCGTTGGAACAGATGCTGATTAGTGGCTTTTATTTTGTTATTTATTTATTTTTCTCTGTCTAAGCGCCTGCATAAGCGCTCACCATTGTGGATGCCCTTAAACTGTCGTGATGACCGATGAGCGTTGGGAGCAAATGGATTTAATGAATGCCGTAGGTCGCAATCCACGGACGCGCACGGCTGGCTGTCTACACGTCTGAATCACCCGCGAGGCTCGGTTCGACTGCACAACCGTAAACCGTACGTGTGTATGCTCCAGACTTGCTGTGCAGGACGCGGCCGGTTTATCCACCACTGCCCACCGCACGTTTCTTTCTCACTGCGCCCATCATTTGACATGACACGTACGGCTCATACGACCGGCCACCTAGCTAGCTATAGTAGACTCTTTGACCACATACGACCGCCCGTCTCGTCCATGCGTCGGCGTCGGATGATTATTTAGATTCGAGAGCTCAACCAGCATCGATCGCATGAAGGTGACCCGGCCTGATTGAGAGCAACACATGATCTTCTCTAGTATCAGCAGACAGACAGTGAGCCCGGAGCAGGAACCCGAGGAATTCCTTCCCAGCTGCTTCTGAGAGAGTTAGATGTGAGATAATATCTCACATCTAGATGTGAAAGAGCAAACCTGTAAAAAAATATGTACAAAAGAAAACTGTTTGGATGGATTTTAGTTTGGATTGTATTTTCGTCGTCACGGTTACATTTCTTGGTATTTTTTTATGAAACTTTATACGAGGGTAGATTGGGCACCCAAGTTTGATATCCCAAGATCTCAATATTTTTTAATTCTTTCGTGGTATTTTTGTAATTTATTTTTCATATAGGCGGGGTGGAGTACCCATGTGCTCTTATGTATTTTTCATTCGTTCATTCCTTAACCAACCGAGCACGAGACAAAATATATACTCCCTCTATTCCGGTTTATAGGGCTTATCTCAAAATTTTAGTTTTTTCATTTTGTAGGTCTTAATTTTATTGTTCCCCATCACATGTTCAGATTTTAAAATGCATTAAATTGTTCCATGTACGAATAAGAGAAAATTGATTAATGCATGTAAAAATTCTTGATCATTTAGAGGGTGTTTGTTTCCAGGGACTTATTGGTTTAGGGACTTGAAAAAATCCCTATAAGTCCAATCTAAACCAAACAGGAGGGACTTATAGGGACTTAAATGGACATTTGGGACTTATGAAATAAGACTCTCAAGGAGGGACTTATAGGGACTTATAGTTGTACTATTGTCTTCTAGTCCATGTTAATTCACATAAACCAAACAAGTAAGGACTTTTTTTAGTAACTTGGTACTTATAAGTTGGGACTAAAAAAAGTCCTATGAACCAAACAAGGCCTAGGCCTTGCAATGCATGCATGCATTGCAATTAATGCATTGGTAAACATATTTTTATGTGAAGAACGAGCACATTAATTGAGTAATTTTGCTAGCTGCTGAGATTTTTCAACTGAGCAAGGGAGGTAGTAGTGTACTAGTGGTACGAATTGAAGGCAGGACGAAATAACCAAAGAAACTGCAGTCCAGTCCAGTCTAGAAAAGAATGGAAAACAAGCAAGTTGACCTGAATAATAATGGCGGACCCGACATTTGTGCTGTGTGTACACATGCACAATAGATCGATCGATGGATGGATCGTTGACAGCGACCAGCCAGCACTGCGTGGATCGTGCGAAAAAAGAAAGCATATGTGTTGGATGGATCTCGTGATTCTCGTTGGTTGCAACTGTGCGTGTTTCTTTAAGAGGGATCCCCGATTCTCTGACATTAACAAATCAAAAATCGCCGCCCGCTCCGCTCGGTTACCGCACGATGATCCGGCACTCGGCGTGTACCACGAGAGCGCGTCGCTGGCATGAAGAGTTCCGACTTGGATAGAAGATCACTGCCGTATGCGGCAGGGAGGCCGGAGGGAGGGGCCGCGGCCGCATGTGCAGGCTGTGTGCGCCGCACGTACCACCACGACCACGGCCGGGGCCGGGGATACAGTGCACCGAAGCTTCCTGAAACAGCAGCAGCAAAAGGGGCGGTGGTGGTGGTGACCGCGACGGGTTGGTGACACTGGCCGATCCTCTTTTGCGGCATACATGACCGGTCCGCATGTGCAGGTTGCGCCGTAGGCATGTATACGTACGTACCGGGCTGCACGGAAGCTTCCTGCATCGGGGAAAACGCAGCTATCCTAGGGTACCGCGGCTGACTCCGGTCATCTTTCTCTTTCGCCGCCGAAAGACGTACGGCCCCATGCAGCCTCTCTGCCTTTTTACCCGCCTGCCTGGACCCGCTGCCGCTGAACGATCCCGGAGAGCCAGCCGACGCGGTTCATTCATCGTCGTCTCCATCGAGCTGCAGCACATCACGCGCATGAGACAACCAACCTACGTGCGCCTCATGGCTGTTCCTGCTCCCTGGCCCTGCCGCTTAGATCTATTTTATAGCCCTCAATCGCATGCGGTAGGCAGCAGCGACCGGCTAGCTGTGGCTGGTCGGTGCTACGTCCAAACGAGTCGATTTCACGCATGCGCTGCTGCAAGTTGTAGCCAAGTGAAGGTCTCTCTACGGAACGGTATATGTATCTGCTTTTTCACCGTCCGCGTATACACGAATTGTTTAGGCTATCCATGTCAACCCACACCAAACAAGATAAGATTAGGTTACCGGTACAGGAAAGATCGTCCAAAGAGATCACGTGAGTTGACGTGTGATCGATCATCCAATCAGCTTGTTTTATTTGGTGACAACATTGGCAACCGCGTGGTTCATGCATGCTTGCTAGTTACAATGTCAAAGTAAAAGAAGCATGCGCAATGCAAAAGTAAATTGTGAAAGAGGACTGGAAAAGAGCGGACGCGGTGACCATTTGCTGGCACCGCAACTCTGGGATTTTAGCGCAACCCCTTTAGTACTGCCTCGTTTCCGCGGCATGGGAGTGAATTGCAGAAAACCACCACATTGACGCTTAGGTTTGCGAAAAACACCGGTTTACGAATTTGCGACAAAAACCACTAATTCTTAGCCTAATCTTTTGCAAAAAAAAACTGATCGATCGCTTCAGGCATTTTAACAGTGATTATGACACGTGGGTCCCACATTTGATGACGTGTCATAACAGTTCACTGTAGACGACGTTAGACATTGTTAGATGAGGGATTTTCTAGATTTGCAAAGTAGTCCCTGAAATTTTATAGAGGCACCCTTCAATCAATTAACAAAAAGCAATCAACTCCACAATGGCTGCCCAAGCAGCCGAGCGGAACAACAGCACGGCAGCAATGGTTCTCGTCGCCGGGAACGGGAGTAGAGGGCAAGGACACGGGCACGCGGCTGTTGTGGTAGTCAGCGGCGGAGCTGGCTAGGCCGATGGGCCGCGCCTCGTCCCTCATCCTGTGGTCGCCAGAGGTCCGGCGTCCGTCGTCCTCAGCCGCCAGTCCATCGTCCTCGCCTGTGGTCGAGCCACCAGAGGGAGCCGCATGCCGTCTAGTCGCAAAGTTCGTCGGATCCAGGTACTGTAGTGCCAAAGGTCACCGGATCCAAGACGTCGGGGGCCACGATGGATCCATGGCAGCGCAGTTAGGATCCGCCATGACCGTGCTTGACGCTGGTGAGGTCCGCTCACTGTGTCGACCCCGGCCCGACCGTGCACTAACCATACACGCAATGCACACGATCAAGCCTAAGGACTCACGTGAAGGAATCACAGCACAACTCTAAAACATAAATAAATACATACAAGTCATATATTACAAGCCAGGGGCCTCGAGGGCTCGAATACATAACATGATGTCATACACATAGTCAGCGGAAGCGTTAGGTATCTGGGTACAGATACAACACAGAACAGAAATAGGCCTTTGTCAAGGCGGGGCAAAAGAAAAACTACGATCGAAAAGGCGCAGGCCTCCTGCCTGGGACCTCCGATCCTACTCCTGGTCGTCGTCCGCCGGCTCCTCGTAGAAGTACTCGCCGGCCAGGTAGTAGTAGTAGCCAGCCTCGGGCTGGTAGTAGTAGTCGTCAACAGGGGCTGCGGGCACCATGGCTCCGTCGTCTGGTTTATCATGCGGGTAGGACAAAAGAGGAAGCAAAGCAACCGTGAGTACTCATCCAAAGTACTCAGCAAGACTTACATCAGATCTATACTAGCAATGCATAATTTTCAAAGGAGGCTTTATGTGGGTGGACTAGACTGCAGAAAGCCAGAGCAGAGAGGGGAAAAGCCTAGTCCTAACGAAGACTAGCATCTTCAGCGTCTTGCAGCAATTAGAAGGGAGTAGAATAGCTCATCATAATAATGTATAGTGTTTGCAGCAATATCAACTTCATATCTCAAGTCACCAGTTCTAGTTGTACCGAAGTGGATACAACTCCGAGTGTCCGTTACCGTAGGACAGGCTATCGATAGATTGTTTCTTCCCTGCAGGGGTGCACCAAGTTACCCACCACGCTCGCTTAACTCCGGCCGGACACACCATCAGGTCATGCCCGCCCTCGGCTAAACAATACGACGCAACCCGACCGGATACCGCCAGAGAGGATCGAGCACGCCGGACTAAACCTATGCCCCCAGGGGTCTGAGCCATCGCCCCGGACGCTCCTGCACGTTACGTGGCCGTTCGGTAGCAGACCTAGCAACTGTTGGGGAACGTTGCATGGGAAACAAAAATTTTCCTACGCTCACCAAGATCAATCTAGGAGATGCACATCTACGAGAGGAGAGTTGGATCCACATACCCTTGTAGATCGCTAAGCGGAAGCGTTCAAGAACGCGGTTGATGGAGTCGTACTCGCCGCGATTCAGATCGCTGAAGATCCTAGCACCGAAGCAACGGTGCCTCCGCGTTCTTCACACGTACAGCCCGGTGACGTCTCCCACGCCTTGATCCAGCAAGGAGAGAGGGAGAGGTTGGGGAAGACTCCATCCAACAGCAGCACGACGGCGTGGTGGTGGTGGATGAGCACGGGACTCCAGCAGGGCTTCGCCAAGCGCTGCAAGAGACGAGGAGGGAGAGGGGTAGGGCTGCACCAAGAGGGAGATGTTCTCGTGTGTCTAGCAGCCCCAAAACCTCACATATATATAGGGGGAAGGGAGGGCTGCGCCCCCCTTTAGGGTTTCCCACCCCTAGGGGTGCGGCCAGCCCTAGAAACCCATCTAGGGTGCGGCCAAAGGGGGGGAGAGAGAGGGGGCGCCCTAGGATGGGCCTTAAGGCCCATCTGGACCTAGGGTTTGCCCCCCTCCACTCTCCATGCGCCTAGGGACTTGGTGGGGGGGCGCACCAGCCCCCTTGGGGCTGGTCCCCTCCCACACTTAGCCCACGCAGCCTTCTGGGGCTGGTGGCCCCACCCGGTGGACCCCCGGGACCCTCCCGGTGGTCCCGGTACATTACCGATATCGCCCGAAACTTTTCCGGTGACCAAAACAGGACTTCCCATATATGAATCTTTACCTCCGGACCATTCCGGAACTCCTCGTGACGTCCGGGATCTCATCCGGGACTCCGAACAACATTCGGTAACCGCGTACATACTTTCCCTATAACCCTAGCGTCATCGAACCTTAAGTGTGTAGACCCTACGGGTTCGGGAACCATGCAGTCATGACCGAGACAACTCTCCGGCCAATAACCAACAGCGGGATCTGGATACCCATGTTGGCTCCCACATGTTCCACGATGATCTCATCGGATGAACCACGATGTCAAGGATTCAATCAATCCCGTATACGATTCCCTTTGTCTATCGGTATAGCACTTGCCCGAGATTCGATCGTCGGTATACCGATACCTTGCTCAATCTCGTTACCGGCAAGTCTCTTTACTCGTTTTGTAACACATCATCCCGTGATCAACTCCTTGATCACATATTGTGCACATTATGATGATGTCCTACCGAGTGGGCCCAGAGATACCTCTCCGTCATACGGAGTGACAAATCCCAGTCTCGATTCGTGCCAACCCAACAGACACTTTCGGAGATACCTGTAGTGCACCTTTATAGCCACCCAGTTACGTTGTGATGTTTGGTACACCCAAAGCATTCCTACGGTATCCGGGAGTTGCACAATCTCATGGTCTAAGGAAAATATACTTGACATATAGAAAAGCTTTAGCATACGAACTACACGATCTGTGCTAGGCTTAGGATTGGGTCTTGTCCATCACATCATTCTCCTAATGATGTGATCCCGTTATCAACGACATCCAATGTCCATGGTTAGGAAACCGTAACCATCTATTGATCAACGAGCTAGTTGTCTAGAGGCTCACTAGGGACATGGTGTTTGTCTATGTATCCACACATGCATCTGAGTTTCCTTTCAATACAATTCTAGCATGGATAATAAACGATTATCGTGAACAAGGAAATATAATAATAACCAATTTATTATTGCCTCTAGGGCATATTTCCAACAGTCTCCCACTTGCACTAGAGTCAATAATCTAGTTCACATCGCCATGTGATTAACACTCACAGGTCACATCGCCATGTGACCAACATCCAAAGAGTTTACTAGAGTCAGTAATCTAGTTCACATCAATATGTGATTAACACTCAATGAGTTCTGTGTTTGATCATGTTATGCTTGTGAGAGAGGTTGTAGTCAACGGGTCTGCAACATTCAGATCCCTATGTACTTCGCAAAACTTTATGTCATATCGTAGATGCTGCTACCACGTTCCACTTGGAGCTATTCCAAACTATTGCTCCATCATACGTATCCGGTATCTCCACTTAGAGTTATCCGGATAGGTGTTAAGCTTGCATCGACGCAACTCTTTACGTCGAACTCTTTATCACCTCCATAACCGAGAAACATTTCCTTATTCCTCTAAGGATAATTTTGACCACTATCTAGTAATCCACTCCTGGATCACCTTTGTACCCTCTTGCCAGACATGTGGCAAGGCACACATCAGGTGCGGTACTTAGCATGGCATATCGTATAGAGCCTATGACAAAACCATAGGGGACGACCTTCGTCCTTCCTCTTTCTTCTGCCGTGGTCAAGCTTTGAGTCTTACTCAACTTTACACCTTACAAATCAGGCAAGAACTCCTTCTTTGACTGACCTATTTTGAACTCCTTCAAAATCATGTCAAAGGTGTGTGTTTCTTTTGAAAGTATCATCAGGCGTCTTGATCTATCTGTATAGATCTTGATGCCCAATATGTAAGCAGCTTTATCTAGGTCTTCCTTTGAAAAACTCATTTCAAACAACCCTTTATGCTTTCCAGAAATTCTACATCATTTCGGATCAATCATATGTCATTCACATACACTTACCAGAAATGTTGTAGTGCTCCCACTCATTTTATTGTAAATACAAGTTTCTAACAAACTTTGTATACCAAAAAACTTTGATCACTCCATCAAAGTGTATATTCCGACTCCGAGATGCTTGCTCTAGTCCATGGAAGGATCGCTGGAGCTAGCATATCTTTTAGCATCCTTAGGATCGACAAAACCTTTCTGATTGTATCACATACAACCTTTCCTTACGAAAACTGGTAAGAAAACTTGTTTTGTCATCCATTTGCCAGATTTCATAAATGTAGCTAATGCTAACATGATTCCGACGGGCTTAAGCATCGCTACGGGTGAGAAAATCTCATCGTAGTCAACTCCTTGAACTTGTGAAAAACTCTTCGTCACAAGTCGAGCTTCATAGACGGTGACATTACCGTCCACGTCCGTCTTAGTCTTAAAGATCCATTTGTCTCAATGGCTTGCCGATCATAGGGCAAGTCTACCAAAGTCCATACTTTGTTTTGATACATGGATCCTATCTCGGATTTATCGGCTTCTAACCATTTGTCGGAATATGGGCCCACCATCGCTTCTCCATAGTTCGTAGGTTCATTGTTGTTCAACAATATGACATCTAAGACAGGATCACCGTACCACTCAGGAGTAGTACACATCCTTGTCGACCCACGAGGTTCGATAGCAACTTGATCTGGAGCTTCATGATCACTATCATTAGCATCCTCTTCAACTGTCGTAGTTTCCACAGAAACATCTTTCTGTGTTGCACTACTCTCCGGTTGAAGTGAGGGTTCGACAACCTTATCAAGTTCTATCTTCCTCCCACTCAATTCTTTCGAGAGAAACTCCTTCTCGAGAAAGGACCCATTTTTAGCGACAAACATTTTTGTCCTTGGATCTGAGATAGAAGGTATACCCAACCGTTACCAGTGGGTATTCCATGAAGATGTATTTGTCCGCTTTGGGTTCGAGCTTTTCCTGGCTGAAGCCATAAGCATCGCAGCCCCAAACATTTAAGAAAACGACAACTTTGGTTTCCTGCCAAACCATACGACGTCGTCTCAACGGACTTAGATGGTGCCCTATCTAAAGTGAATGCAGCTGTCTCTAATGCATAACCTCAAAATAATAGCGGTAGATCGGTAAGACACACCATAGATCGCACCATATCTCATAAGGTTCGATTACGATGTCCGGACACACCATTACGCTGTGGTGTTCCAGGGGACTTCAACTGCGAAACAATTCCACAATGTCTTAAGTGATTGCCAAACTCATAATTCAGATAATATCCCCTTGATCAGATCGTAGGAACATGATCTTCTTGTTATGATGATTCTTAATCTTCACTCTGAAATTTTTGAACCTTTCAAACGTTTCAGATTTTTGCTTCATTAAGTAAATATACCATATCTACTCAAATCGTTTAGTGAAGATGAGAAAATAACGATATCCACCATACGCCTTAATTCTCATTGGATCACATACATCAGCATGTATGATTTCCAATAAGTCACTTACCCGTTCTCATTGTACCTGAAAACGAGATCTCAGTCATCCTGCCCATGGGGCATGGCTCGCATGTGTCAAGCGATTCAAAATCAAGTGACTCCAAACGTCCATCAGCATGGAGTTTCTTCATGCATTTTATGCAAAAATGACCTAAGCGGCAGTGCCACAAGAAAGTGGTATTATCATTATTAACTCTACATCTTTTGGCATTAATATAATCATTATGTGTATTACCATGATCGAGATTCAATGAACCATTGGGTGCATGACCATAAAGGTATTATTCATGTAAACAGAATAACCATTATTCTCTAACTCAAATGAATAACCGTGTTGCGATGAACATGATCTAATCATTTTCATGCTCAACGTAGACACCTGATAACATTTATCAAGGTTCAACACTAATCTCGAAAATAGAGGAAGTGTGCGATGGTGATCTCATCAACCTTGGAAACACTTCCAACACTCATCGTCACCTCGCCCTTAGCTAGTCTCCGTTCAGTCCGTAGCTTTTGCTTCAAGTCACTAATAATAGCAACTGAACCGGTATCCAATACCCAGGTGCTACAAGGAGTACTACTAAGGTACACATCAATAACACGTATATCAAATATACTTTGTTGAAGTTGCCAGCTTTTCTTATTTACCATGTATTTGGGGTAATTCCGCTACCATGTGACCGTTACCCTTACAATCGAAGCACTTAGTCTCGAGGTTTGGGTGCAACCTTGGGTTCCCTCATTAGAGCGACAACTGGTTTGCCATTCATGAAGTTTCCCTTCTAGCCCTTGCCCCTTTTTGAAACCAGTGGTCTTGCTAAACCATCAACACTTGATGCTCCTTCTTGATTTCTACTTTTGCGGTACTAAGAACCGCTAATAGCACCGGGATCATCTCCATCCTTTGCATGTCATAGTTCTTCACGAAGTTCTAGTAGCTTGGTGATAGTGTCTAGAGAATTCTGTCAACCACTATCTCACCTGGAAGATTAACTCCCACTTGGTTCAAGTGATTTCAGCACCCAGACATTCTGAGCACATGCTCATTAGTTGAGCCATTCTCCTCCATCCTTTTTGGCAAAGGAACTTGTCAGAGGTCTCATACCTCTCAACACGGGCATGAGCCTGAAATCCCAATTTCAGCTTTTAAAACATCTCATATGTTCTATGGCGTTCAAAACGTCATTGGAATCCCGATTCTAAGCCGTAAAGTATGGTGCACTAAACTATCAAGTAGTCATCAGGACGTCTCTGTCAGGTGTTCACAACATCCACAGATAACGTTTGTAGGGATTTGCACATCGAGCGGTGCATCAAAGACGTAAGCTTTCTGTGCAGCAGTGAGGACATTCCTCGGACTACGGACTCAGTCCGCATCATTGCTTACAATATCTTTCAACTTAGTCTTTCTCTAGGATCGTAATAAACAGGGAGCTACAACGCAGTTATTGGTCTACTACATAATTTGCAAAGACAACTTAGACTATTGTTCATGACAAGTGAGTTTTAACTAATCAAATTACTTATAACTCCCACTCAAATTGACATCCCTCCGGTCATCCGAGCGTGACATGATCCAAATTCACCAACCCAAGTCCGATCATCACGTGAGATGAGGTGGTGTCAATGGTGAACATCTTCATGTTGATCATATCTACTATATGACTCATGCTCGACCTTTCGGTCTTCCGTGTTCCGAGGCCATGTCTGTACATGCTAGGCTCGTCAAGTCTAACCCGAGTGTTCTGCATGTGCAAAACTGGCTTGCACCCGTTGTATGCGAACGTAGAGTCTATCACACCCGATCATCACGTGGTGCTTCGAAACGACGAACCTTCGCAACGGCGCACACTCGGGGGGAACACAATTTTATCTTGAAATTTTAGTGAGGGATTATCTTATAATGCTACCGTCGTCCTAAGCAAAATAAGATGCATAAAAGGATTAACATCACATGCAAATCATAAGTGACATGATATGGCCATCAACTCGTGCTTTTGATCTCCATCTCCAAAGCACCGGCATGATCTCCATCGTCACCGGCGTAACACCATGATCTCCATCATCATGATCTCCATCATCGTGTTGCCATCGGGGTTGTCGCGCGCCCACCATGCTCTTACTACTATTGCTACCGTTTAGCGATAAAGTAAAGCATTACATAGCGCTTAATGATTGACACGCAGGTCATACAAAAATTAAAGACAACCCTATGGCTCCTGCCGGTTGCCGTATACATCGACATGCAAGTCGATATTAACTATTACAACATGATCATCTCATACATCAAATATATCTCATCATGTCATTGGCCATATCATATCACATACATACCCTGCAAAAACAAGTTAGACGTCCTCTAATTTGTTGTTGCATGTTTTACGTGGCTGCTATGGGTATCTAGCAAGAACGCTTCTTACCTACGCAAAGCCACAACGGAGATATTCAAGTTGCTATTTAACCTTCTACAAGGACCGCCTTGTTCTATTCCGATTCAACTAAGATAGGAGAGACAGACACCCGCCAGCCATCTTATGCAACAAAAGTCACATGTCTGTCGATGGAACCGGTCTCATGTACGTGGACATGTAAAGTTGGTCCGGGCCGCTTCATCCCATAATACCGCTGAATCAAGAAAGACTAAGGAGGGCAGCAATTTAAACATCAACGCCCACAAACCCTTTTGTGTTCTACTCGTGAAAGCATCTACGCAAGATCCTAGCTCATGATGCCACTGTTGGGGAACGTTGCATGGGAAACAAAAATTTTCCTACGCTCACCAAGATCAATCTAGGAGATGCACATCTACGAGAGGAGAGTTGGATCCACATACCCTTGTAGATCGCTAAGCGGAAGCGTTCAAGAACGCGGTTGATGGAGTCGTACTCGCCGCGATTCAGATCGCTGAAGATCCTAGCACCGAAGCAACGGTGCCTCCGCGTTCTTCACACGTACAGCCCGGTGACGTCTCCCACGCCTTGATCCAGCAAGGAGAGAGGGAGAGGTTGGGGAAGACTCCATCCAACAGCAGCACGACGGCGTGGTGGTGGTGGATGAGCACGGGACTCCAGCAGGGCTTCGCCAAGCGCTGCAAGAGACGAGGAGGGAGAGGGGTAGGGCTGCACCAAGAGGGAGATGTTCTCGTGTGTCTAGCAGCCCCAAAACCTCACATATATATAGGGGGAAGGGAGGGCTGCGCCCCCCTTTAGGGTTTCCCACCCCTAGGGGTGCGGCCAGCCCTAGAAACCCATCTAGGGTGCGGCCAAAGGGGGGGAGAGAGAGGGGGCGCCCTAGGATGGGCCTTAAGGCCCATCTGGACCTAGGGTTTGCCCCCCTCCACTCTCCATGCGCCTAGGGACTTGGTGGGGGGGCGCACCAGCCCCCTTGGGGCTGGTCCCCTCCCACACTTAGCCCACGCAGCCTTCTGGGGCTGGTGGCCCCACCCGGTGGACCCCCGGGACCCTCCCGGTGGTCCCGGTACATTACCGATATCGCCCGAAACTTTTCCGGTGACCAAAACAGGACTTCCCATATATGAATCTTTACCTCCGGACCATTCCGGAACTCCTCGTGACGTCCGGGATCTCATCCGGGACTCCGAACAACATTCGGTAACCGCGTACATACTTTCCCTATAACCCTAGCGTCATCGAACCTTAAGTGTGTAGACCCTACGGGTTCGGGAACCATGCAGTCATGACCGAGACAACTCTCCGGCCAATAACCAACAGCGGGATCTGGATACCCATGTTGGCTCCCACATGTTCCACGATGATCTCATCGGATGAACCACGATGTCAAGGATTCAATCAATCCCGTATACGATTCCCTTTGTCTATCGGTATAGCACTTGCCCGAGATTCGATCGTCGGTATACCGATACCTTGCTCAATCTCGTTACCGGCAAGCCTCTTTACTCGTTCCGTAACACATCATCCCGTGACCAACTCCTTGATCACATATTGTGCACATTATGATGATGTCCTACCGAGTGGGCCCAGAGATACCTCTCCGTCACACGGAGTGACAAATCCCAGTCTCGATTCGTGCCAACCCAACAGACACTTTCGGAGATACCTGTAGTGCACCTTTATAGCCACCCAGTTACGTTGTGACGTTTGGTACACCCAAAGCATTCCTACGGTATCTGGGAGTTGCACAATCTCATAGTCTAAGGAAAAGATACTTGACATATAGAAAAGCTTTAGCATACGAACTACACGATCTGTGCTAGGCTTAGGATTGGGTCTTGTCCATCACATCATTCTCCTAATGATGTGATCCCGTTATCAACGACATCCAATGTCCATGGTTAGGAAACCGTAACCATCTATTGATCAACGAGCTAGTCGTCTAGAGGCTTACTAGGGACATGGTGTTAGTCTATGTATCCACACATGTATCTGAGTTTCCTTTCAATACAATTCTAGCATGGATAATAAACGATTATCGTGAACAAGGAAATATAATAATAACCAATTTATTATTGCCTCTAGGGCATATTTCCAACAGCAACCCCTTATACAAGCACGCAGTTGCATCCTGGGTCCAATCCGAACAACCCGCTCAATCGCTGACGTCGTGACGACTCCGGCTGATGTATACGACGCAGAGCACCCACTCACACCCACGTGGTGGTTAGTGCTATCGGACCCGAAGGCCCCTTGGATCAAATATCCAAATCGCTTAGTGTATTGGGAGCGCGCGGTAACGAGCAGAGCCTACGATACTGTTGGCCCCGTCGTCCCGTCTCGAGGACTTGTGACAAGGACTGGGATAGACCGGCCACGCCTCGTAGTTATCTCGCGGGTACCCTCACTGGTCACCCGACTCCACAGCTCACGCCTTAAAGGCACTCGCGGGTACCCTTCTGGGTCAACCCGCCTCCATCCAACATGTGTAGTAGTAACTTCAAAGTGTCATCAGACGCACGATACCTCTGGCCGCACGCCTTTGTTCCTGGCGACGTCCGGCCTCGGGGATCGATACGTCTTTAAACACGGTGTGGTGAAACAGGGCATCCGTGTGGTTTCCATGCCGATGAGGAATCCGAGGAATCACCCTCGTTGGACTCCTATACGACAATTCCCGTTAAGGTGATACCGGAGGAATCACCCTCGGCGGTAATCACGATAGCGGATGCACGACAAAAACTAAGTCGGAAGTGGGAAGAGGAATCACCCTCGGTAACCCACAACGAGATAGCTATACTACAGGGACAACATCAGAAGTGAGTTCGGAGGTATCACCCTCGTCACCCGATGTTAACTCTGCGGAGTCGAGCATATTAGGGGGGGTTGTGCGGTGATGTGAAGAAGGTCAGGGGAAGGGGCTCGATCGCTTGATCGAGGCAAGGGTACTATGCGAGGCAACTACGAGAGTGTGGGACCATAGCAGTGCTACCCAACCTATACTAAGCAGTCTATGAATAAAGACAGGTATCAACAATTTAGCAAAGACAGGTTATGCAACAGTAATAGGAGCAGTAGCAGTAGCAGCAATTCTAATGCAAGAATAAGAGAGAATAGACATAGGCGATATCGGAAATGCTCAAGGGGGGGG
>LR738709.1:696763441-696777890 GCA_902687465.1 Secale cereale | reverse complement strand
GGGGGGGGTTGCTTGCCTGGTTGCTTGGCAAACGAAAAGGAACAACGGCGGTGAAGTAGTCGATCACCAGGGCACCGTCAGCGGTCTCGGGGTCTACCGGGAAGAAAGGGGGAGAGGAAACAATATAAATACACAGTAACGAAAGTAATCACAAAGCATGACGATCTAACGCAGTGCTACCGATAACGGAGAAGGGAAACCCATCCGGGAAGTATTCCCGGTTCCGGACCCGTGTCGGACAGATTACCGGAGGGGGACGGTTGCAGGTTAGTGGTGTCAGAGCCAAGTGGCAACTGGGTGCAGTGCAGGGTTGCTTAAAGACATGTCTAAGTCATTTAACTATTTTAGGAATTTGTTTGGATTTATTTTATTAAAGTTGAGCACTATTCATTTTATCGAAAACAGGCCGAAAGTTCCATGTTCATCTAGCTAGGGGCATCTGACGGGATTACGGAGGGCGTATCTAGATTCGTATCGAAATTCTGAGCAACTTTCATATATAAATTATTTTCATCGGAGTTACGGATCAAAAGATATGATTTTTCTAAAGTTTAAATGATTTTCTGAATTTTATTTAAATTAACAGAAAAAGGAAATATGACATCAGCATGATGTCATGCTGGCATCAGCAAGTCAACATGACGGCTGACCAGTCAAATCTGACATGTGGGTCCAGTGGGACCCACATGTCAGCCTCTGTTATTTTTAACAGTGAATTATTTAAACTAGCAGAGAGATTAGTGAGGTGGGCCCCATATGTCAGCGAGCGTTTAGGTTAGTTAATTATTTTATTTATCTAAAACGCTTATTTAGTTTAATTAGTTGAGGGGGCCCACATGTCAGCGGCACACGTGAACAGTAATGACGTTGACCCCGGTCAACGGAGTCAACCGATGGCTAGGGGCCCACTGGCAGTGACCGTGGGTGGACCCCACGCCTGTCCACGTCAGCGGCGACCACCGGAGTTGCTCCGGCGACCTCCCCGCGCGGCGGCGCGTTCGGGACGACGTCGGAAATCGCCTACCGTCGGCCATTTCGGGCACGGCTGGGCCTGTTCGACTGGCTAGTCGACGCCGGAGCGAATGGCGGTGGTTGCACGGCCGGACTTGGCCGGAGACGGCGTCGGCGAGCGGTGGAGGCGACGCCGGAGTTCGGTCGTGATCGAAATTGGAGCTGGAGGGCACGGCTAGCGCTACGGAGGGGCGCGTTCGAACCGCGGGAGGGTGCTAAGCGCGTTCATGCACTCACACGTCCAGGAGATGGACTGCATCGCCGGCGGCGAGGTCCATGGCGGCGGTGCTTACGGGCGGCTATGGCAGCGACGGCTACGGCGACGTAAAAGCTCGGGCGAGAGAGAGAAAAGGAGCGCGAGCTCACCGAGAGGGCGCACGAAGGCCCGGCGTTGGTTTAGGAGCAGCAGATCGACGGCGTTCGCCGGAGAAGCGTCGGCGGCCGCAGGTAGGGGACGAGCTCGTGTGGGCGCAGCTGCGTCTCCGAGCTTCTACAAGTCGACGTGGTCGACGTAGACGAGGACGGGGAAGCTCTCCGTCACCGCGGTGAGACTTGGGAACGACGGAGAGCACGGGATCGACGGCGGCGTCGGCGATGGCTTCGGACGAGGAGGGGAACGATGGAGAGAGGGAGCGAGGGGAGGAACTGGGTTTAGGGTTAGATCCAGGGGGCTCGGCCTCGACTTTATCCATTCGGGGAGAGCGGCGGATGCCCGGCGCGTGGAGATCGCCGGTGCGGGCGGCTGCGGTGGCGACAGCAGGCGGGAGCAGTTGGAGACGAAAGAGAAATGGGCTGGGCCGGCCACTGTTGCCGCGGCCTAGTCGCAGGTAAGTGGGCCGTTGCCCTTTTCTTTTGTTTCTTTATGTTTTACTTTTATTTATAATCAGAGATAGACAAGGATTTTTGTGGGCCACCAAATATTTTAGAAATGTGGAACTAAGCCACAAACTCTCTAGCAATATTTGGCTCTGCCACAAAGTACTTTGGAAGAGTTTTAGATTCATATGGAATTTTCATAATACAATAGCACTTAAAAATGCTGAAGTGACACTTTATTATCTGCTTCTGTCCATCTTAGCACTGAGGTGATGTTGTTTTCCTTAACATCATTTGTTTTGGAATATTTGCAATCAGATGAACATTTTTCCATAATTTTTGGAGCAACTTCATTTTGCAAATAGAATTTTGAATTTAATTCTCAGGGGAGTTTTGAACTTGTAAGCTTAACCACTGTGATTAGGCAATGCAA
The DNA here is from genome assembly GCA_902687465.1 of Secale cereale. NCBI lineage: Eukaryota > Viridiplantae > Streptophyta > Magnoliopsida > Poales > Poaceae > Secale > Secale cereale. Next base: position 696,775,630 of record LR738709.1, on the reverse strand, counting down.
ATGAGCATGACATGGCATGTTTGTAAGTTGATCACTGTGGTGAGAAACTGGGGTGTTACAAATCTCCTCCACTACAAGAAATCTTGTCCCGAGATTTAAGTGGGGAAGAAAAGGTAACTTCGAGAAAATCGGACCTTCACGAGATCGGTTATCTGGTGGATAATTAGGTGGATGCGGCAGAAAGAATCTCTCGAGTTGAAATTTAGGAAAACATCGAGAGTAAAGTGTGAAAGTACCATAAGAAGTTTCAATCTAATGGACATTCGATCGATACCTGAACATAGTATGAAAAGGGTCCAGAGCTTCGGGAAGGGATCAACTCTCGAAGGGTGGCTCGTGGTAACACACAAAACCAAGAACCAAAAGATAGTTCGGAATCGAGGATGTACAGGAGGGTCATGTTCCGATCGTGTAGAACCGTGGCGAGGGACGATCGAAAGTAGGGAGAACGGTGACATTTTACCGGTCACGACAACAAAGTATGTCAGGGGGGGGGGGCAGTCTGTCAGTTATGTCGGTAACATCGTCGGTACCAAGGGCGAGGGACGAAGAGAACCATTTCCTGCTCGTTGAACGAGGCGGACCAAAAGGCAAAGTTCTCGTCCATCGGTGGTTACCGGAATGTCATCAACAATAATAACAGGGTCTAGCTGACAGAGTAGTAGACCAAGATGTTTTCACAAGCAGGGGGTTATTCCTGCTTATGTCATAATGATCTTAGAAAAGGTTAAACAAACAAATGGAAAGGAAAATGTGATTAATTGATTAATCACGCCAATGGGAAGAAATATGTGTTTACAAACAAGTTTTAGAGGTATATCATTTCGCAAGAAAGAGCGGAGCATGATATACATGATAGGACCGCAAGCTCAAAAGCGTTTAGGTAAAGGGGCGAGGGAAGAATCATGATATTACCCACACAGCGATGTTCGGATAATCGGTCATGAAACATGTACCATTGAGCTTCCACTGTTCTCAATGATATTCGGAATACCATAGTCATGCTTCGAGGTAGCAATAACATGGTGTTACAAATAAGGGTTAGAGTCGAAGATCACAGGAAGTACTCCAGGAATATTTGCAAGAATAGCAAGGAGCTCAAAGCATAACCAAGACATGATCACACATGCGTTAGAAAGGAGTCAAGAGTGTTGTCGATGATTAACGCAAATCATCGAAGGTAAGGATGGTATTTCTAGCCATGAATTAAATTGACATCTCTGAGGAAGTCAAATGTTGACGTTGATCACGACACATCTGTCGAGAGATTTCAAGAGGATGCCATCGAACAGCGACGGCATCGATAAAAGGAATGATGAAGCGAGAGGGTTAATGGAGCCACGGATACGGCACAAGCTCGAAATCAAGCTTGTTGTTCGAAGTGAAATGATAAGATGATGAGGATCGACGCAAGCTTAACTCATCGTCGAAAGTTTGGCTACGGGCATAGGGGCCAGTTAACACGGTTAAAATTAGCACGAAGATGATATAGCCGATCAGACAAGGAATGGTATGATGGAGTATCATTCCAATAAGAGTTCACAAGAGGTAGTGCAATGGCGCAATATCCTCGAGATAACATGGGACAATACTTGAAGGTAGATCAGGATAGAGGTTGGATAGGTGAGTTGATCTGTATAAGACAAGTATTTTAACTTATCCCGGAAAATGGATTCAAGGTGAGAATATGGTCGGAACCATGATTGCAAAGGATCAATTCACAGATATAAGATGATCTTATACCAGAGGGGAATCATTTTTACGAGCAGCTTTCATGATAAGTTCTACATCGGGTCCATGGGCATGAACACAAAGGTTCAAGGTCGACACCCACTTCTACAATGCGAAACCTTTCATTCACTCCTCTCGTCTTCGAAGAAATTGTAGAGTCAAAAATTTATCTGGTGAAGCACCAGAAGAGTATGACTCGCATAACTTTTGAGTTCACACATATTGGGGGAAAGCATATGTTTCGACCCATCGAGGCAACTTAAGAACATTTACCACCTACTGTAGGAGTAACGAACTCAAGCTCGGAAGCAGAGCATGATTCACAAAAGCAAGGGATACAATTTACCGAAGGCAATATGTATCAGGGGAAAAGTGCTCAAGATTTGTTGAATATAAAGGACATTGTCGGATAATTAATCTAACAAAAGATCAGGTGGTCGACTTAGGATCTGATGTGAGTATCGGTACTCAACCAGAATGAGAAAGGATGCAAAAAACATCGGATTATAGAAACATCGAAATAATTCGACGCTTGGGTACAGGGGAATTCTAATTCCAAAACGAAAGGCCAGAAGCAAGGCTCTGATCAAAAGATGGATAGGCTGAATAGAATTTGATGACCAATCAATCATGGATTGATTTACCGAGAACCAGCTCAGATTCAGAATGACGTCGGAGTTGAAGAATTATTTTCTAAGAATCAACTGATGATTGCGTGCATTCACACTCATGTTGACTCAATAAGACCAAAATGACGGTGTCAAGGGTAACGATGAATATTGCCAGACATATGGAATTATCCATAATTCAGGTCGGCAAGGTAACCAACAGCAGTAGGCTGCAGAGGTCCTTAGGGAGATCGATTAACAATGGGAAGTATGATGCGAAACACCTGATCAACTAGGGATGAACGAATCCCCGGTAAGTATGAGGATTTATTCATAGGTGTGATCAGGCGGAACAGGACTGCAAGGCAATAGGTTCCGAGAATTCTCGAAATGTCGGATAGAACCCGAGGGTACTGGGACGACTATAGGAACGACAGGTGTAGGTAGTTATCCTTTGGGGTTTAACGGTGGTCAGGGACTGCAAGGCAGTGGCATAATGGTCTCGGAAACTTCGTGGAGTATCTTCGGAGTCTTCTGATGATGACACGCCATCTTCTGGAACGAGGGGGCTCTCCGGGAGGAATCGTTCACGAGAACCTAATGTCGGTGTTAGTAAAATCATTTAACCCGAATAGAGGAGAGATTCAGAGTCCCAGAGTAAAGACGAGGAATAAAAGAAGTTACACCACCCAAGTGGCGACGTGGGGCCATAAGCCACACAGCCAAGTTAGTAAAACTTTTTTTTTGGACCTCTAGACTCGACTTCGGCCAAGGAGTTGGAAAGGGGGTTCCTACAGGCAGTCGGCTCTGATACCAACCTGTGTCGACCCCGGCCCGACCGTGCACTAACCATACACGCAATGCACACGATCAAGCCTAAGGACTCACGTGAAGGAATCACAGCACAACTCTAAAACATAAATAAATACATACAAGTCATATATTACAAGCCAGGGGCCTCGAGGGCTCGAATACATAACATGATGTCATACACATAGTCAGCGGAAGCGTTAGGTATCTGGGTACAGATACAACACAGAACAGAAATAGGCCTTTGTCAAGGCGGGGCAAAAGAAAAACTACGATCGAAAAGGCGCAGGCCTCCTGCCTGGGACCTCCGATCCTACTCCTGGTCGTCGTCCGCCGGCTCCTCGTAGAAGTACTCGCCGGCCAGGTAGTAGTAGTAGCCAGCCTCGGGCTGGTAGTAGTAGTCGTCAACAGGGGCTGCGGGCACCATGGCTCCGTCGTCTGGTTTATCATGCGGGTAGGACAAAAGAGGAAGCAAAGCAACCGTGAGTACTCATCCAAAGTACTCAGCAAGACTTACATCAGATCTATACTAGCAATGCATAATTTTCAAAGGAGGCTTTATGTGGGTGGACTAGACTGCAGAAAGCCAGAGCAGAGAGGGGAAAAGCCTAGTCCTAACGAAGACTAGCATCTTCAGCGTCTTGCAGCAATTAGAAGGGAGTAGAATAGCTCATCATAATAATGTATAGTGTTTGCAGCAATATCAACTTCATATCTCAAGTCACCAGTTCTAGTTGTACCGAAGTGGATACAACTCCGAGTGTCCGTTACCGTAGGACAGGCTATCGATAGATTGTTTCTTCCCTGCAGGGGTGCACCAAGTTACCCACCACGCTCGCTTAACTCCGGCCGGACACACCATCAGGTCATGCCCGCCCTCGGCTAAACAATACGACGCAACCCGACCGGATACCGCCAGAGAGGATCGAGCACGCCGGACTAAACCTATGCCCCCAGGGGTCTGAGCCATCGCCCCGGACGCTCCTGCACGTTACGTGGCCGTTCGGTAGCAGACCTAGCAACCCCTTATACAAGCACGCAGTTGCATCCTGGGTCCAATCCGAACAACCCGCTCAATCGCTGACGTCGTGACGACTCCGGCTGATGTATACGACGCAGAGCACCCACTCACACCCACGTGGTGGTTAGTGCTATCGGACCCGAAGGCCCCTCGGATCAAATATCCAAATCGCTTAGTGTATTGGGAGCGCGCGGTAACGAGCAGAGCCTACGATACTGTTGGCCCCGTCGTCCCGTCTCGAGGACTTGTGACAAGGACTGGGATAGACCGGCCACGCCTCGTAGTTATCTCGCGGGTACCCTCACTGGTCACCCGACTCCACAGCTCACGCCTTAAAGGCACTCGCGGGTACCCTTCTGGGTCAACCCGCCTCCATCCAACATGTGTAGTAGTAACTTCAAAGTGTCATCAGACGCACGATACCTCTGGCCGCACGCCTTTGTTCCTGGCGACGTCCGGCCTCGGGGATCGATACGTCTTTAAACACGGTGTGGTGAAACAGGGCATCCGTGTGGTTTCCATGCCGATGAGGAATCCGAGGAATCACCCTCGTTGGACTCCTATACGACAATTCCCGTTAAGGTGATACCGGAGGAATCACCCTCGGCGGTAATCACGATAGCGGATGCACGACAAAAACTAAGTCGGAAGTGGGAAGAGGAATCACCCTCGGTAACCCACAACGAGATAGCTATACTACAGGGACAACATCAGAAGTGAGTTCGGAGGTATCACCCTCGTCACCCGATGTTAACTCTGCGGAGTCGAGCATATTAGGGGGGGTTGTGCGGTGATGTGAAGAAGGTCAGGGGAAGGGGCTCGATCGCTTGATCGAGGCAAGGGTACTATGCGAGGCAACTACGAGAGTGTGGGACCATAGCAGTGCTACCCAACCTATACTAAGCAGTCTATGAATAAAGACAGGTATCAACAATTTAGCAAAGACAGGTTATGCAACAGTAATAGGAGCAGTAGCAGTAGCAGCAATTCTAATGCAAGAATAAGAGAGAATAGACATAGGCGATATCGGAAATGCTCAAGGGGGGGGGGGTTGCTTGCCTGGTTGCTTGGCAAACGAAAAGGAACAACGGCGGTGAAGTAGTCGATCACCAGGGCACCGTCAGCGGTCTCGGGGTCTACCGGGAAGAAAGGGGGAGAGGAAACAATATAAATACACAGTAACGAAAGTAATCACAAAGCATGACGATCTAACGCAGTGCTACCGATAACGGAGAAGGGAAACCCATCCGGGAAGTATTCCCGGTTCCGGACCCGTGTCGGACAGATTACCGGAGGGGGACGGTTGCAGGTTAGTGGTGTCAGAGCCAAGTGGCAACTGGGTGCAGTGCAGGGTTGCTTAAAGACATGTCTAAGTCATTTAACTATTTTAGGAATTTGTTTGGATTTATTTTATTAAAGTTGAGCACTATTCATTTTATCGAAAACAGGCCGAAAGTTCCATGTTCATCTAGCTAGGGGCATCTGACGGGATTACGGAGGGCGTATCTAGATTCGTATCGAAATTCTGAGCAACTTTCATATATAAATTATTTTCATCGGAGTTACGGATCAAAAGATATGATTTTTCTAAAGTTTAAATGATTTTCTGAATTTTATTTAAATTAACAGAAAAAGGAAATATGACATCAGCATGATGTCATGCTGGCATCAGCAAGTCAACATGACGGCTGACCAGTCAAATCTGACATGTGGGTCCAGTGGGACCCACATGTCAGCCTCTGTTATTTTTAACAGTGAATTATTTAAACTAGCAGAGAGATTAGTGAGGTGGGCCCCATATGTCAGCGAGCGTTTAGGTTAGTTAATTATTTTATTTATCTAAAACGCTTATTTAGTTTAATTAGTTGAGGGGGCCCACATGTCAGCGGCACACGTGAACAGTAATGACGTTGACCCCGGTCAACGGAGTCAACCGATGGCTAGGGGCCCACTGGCAGTGACCGTGGGTGGACCCCACGCCTGTCCACGTCAGCGGCGACCACCGGAGTTGCTCCGGCGACCTCCCCGCGCGGCGGCGCGTTCGGGACGACGTCGGAAATCGCCTACCGTCGGCCATTTCGGGCACGGCTGGGCCTGTTCGACTGGCTAGTCGACGTCGGAGCGAATGGCGGTGGTTGCACGGCCGGACTTGGCCGGAGACGGCGTCGGCGAGCGGTGGAGGCGACGCCGGAGTTCGGTCGTGATCGAAATTGGAGCTGGAGGGCACGGCTAGCGCTACGGAGGGGCGCGTTCGAACCGCGGGAGGGTGCTAAGCGCGTTCATGCACTCACACGTCCAGGAGATGGACTGCATCGCCGGCGGCGAGGTCCATGGCGGCGGTGCTTACGGGCGGCTATGGCAGCGACGGCTACGGCGACGTAAAAGCTCGGGCGAGAGAGAGAAAAGGAGCGCGAGCTCACCGAGAGGGCGCACGAAGGCCCGGCGTTGGTTTAGGAGCAGCAGATCGACGGCGTTCGCCGGAGAAGCGTCGGCGGCCGCAGGTAGGGGACGAGCTCGTGTGGGCGCAGCTGCGTCTCCGAGCTTCTACAAGTCGACGTGGTCGACGTAGACGAGGACGGGGAAGCTCTCCGTCACCGCGGTGAGACTTGGGAACGACGGAGAGCACGGGATCGACGGCGGCGTCGGCGATGGCTTCGGACGAGGAGGGGAACGATGGAGAGAGGGAGCGAGGGGAGGAACTGGGTTTAGGGTTAGATCCAGGGGGCTCGGCCTCGACTTTATCCATTCGGGGAGAGCGGCGGATGCCCGGCGCGTGGAGATCGCCGGTGCGGGCGGCTGCGGTGGCGACAGCAGGCGGGAGCAGTTGGAGACGAAAGAGAAATGGGCTGGGCCGGCCACTGTTGCCGCGGCCTAGTCGCAGGTAAGTGGGCCGTTGCCCTTTTCTTTTGTTTCTTTATGTTTTACTTTTATTTATAATCAGAGATAGACAAGGATTTTTGTGGGCCACCAAATATTTTAGAAATGTGGAACTAAGCCACAAACTCTCTAGCAATATTTGGCTCTGCCACAAAGTACTTTGGAAGAGTTTTAGATTCATATGGAATTTTCATAATACAATAGCACTTAAAAATGCTGAAGTGACACTTTATTATCTGCTTCTGTCCATCTTAGCACTGAGGTGATGTTGTTTTCCTTAACATCATTTGTTTTGGAATATTTGCAATCAGATGAACATTTTTCCATAATTTTTGGAGCAACTTCATTTTGCAAATAGAATTTTGAATTTAATTCTCAGGGGAGTTTTGAACTTGTAAGCTTAACCACTGTGATTAGGCAATGCAAATGAGCATGACATGGCATGTTTGTAAGTTGATCACTGTGGTGAGAAACTGGGGTGTTACAAATCTCCTCCACTACAAGAAATCTCGTCCCGAGATTTAAGTGGGGAAGAAAAGGTAACTTCGAGAAAATCGGACCTTCACGAGATCGGTTATCTGGTGGATAATTAGGTGGATGCGGCAGAAAGAATCTCTCGAGTTGAAATTTAGGAAAACATCGAGAGTAAAGTGTGAAAGTACCATAAGAAGTTTCAATCTAATGGACATTCGATCGATACCTCTATAGTGGGAGTAACATATGTGTGGTAACATGTAAGACTTTATTTATTAGGCTATAGACTCATCTTACCTTGATATGTGTGATGTTATTCATACTAGTAGTAACTAGCTATGTTACCACGTGCCTCTCTTTCTTCATTTATTGCTTGCCACATCATCTATTTTATCTAGATATGTGTGATGTTACTACCTATGTTAGGCTGGTCCCAATGGGCAGGAACATAAGGTAGTAACATACACACTTATCTAGACTATGTTACTACCTCCACAGTGGGTAGGAACATGTAGGTAGTGTCATGCAACGATGCATTTATTAGCTTATAGACTCATTGTTTCTTGAAGTGTGTGATGTTCCGGTAAGTTAGCTAGTTACCACAAGCACCTCACTCTTCATTAAATATGCGCCACATAAGCAACGTTGTATTGAAATATGTGATGTTACTCCTAAGTTCCACCCCATTGTGACCAGCCTTACTCCCACTATGGGTAGTCTTAGGCCCTGTTTGGTTCAGCTTTTATCGACGGATTCCGCTGCCGCGCAGCAGAATCTGAACCAAAGGGCGAACCCAGCAGAATCTGATTTCAGAAATCCGCTGCCAAAATCTGAACCAAAAGCGAAAGCAGCCCAGGACGTGCTTTCCAAAATCTGATTCCGCTGCGGGCCAAAATCTGAAAAAGCTGTATCAGCTGGTTTGCCAAATGACCTGCATCTTTTTCATATCAGATTTTCCACAGCTGTTTTTCCACAGCAGATTTTTCACAGCTGCTTTTAGAAATCCACAGCCGAACCAAACAGGGCCTTAGGCTGCTCCCAATGCATGGGTGCTTAGATGAAGTGTTAAGCACATTAAATAGCTTAGCAACTATACTCCATAATGCATAGGTGCTTAGCTTATGGTTGCTAAGCTTGCTTTATTTAATAATTTAGCAACTAAAGCTCTTCATGTATTGGTAGGCTTCGTTTCTTTAAATATTTTGCCTAGGTTCACGCGCTTAGCATTGTTTCTTCCTGGGGTCACCACACTCTCCTCTCTCCTCTTAAATAACTTGCCACATCAGATTTTTTGCCTACGTGGAAGGCTTAGCACCTGTACAAGGTGGAGCATTGGGAGAGGCCTTAGTATATGGATCCAAGCATCTGTGATGCTAGCAAGTTTTAGTCCCACTACTTTTAGTCATGAGAATAAAACGTATCAAGCACCCTCTGATTGTGGGATGCAGACATTTGAGGGGTGCTCGGTCACTATGCGTTGACGAGCCCGACGTGTCCATGAACGATTAGTGGCCCGGATTAGCTAGGTATAGTTGTACCTGCTCTAACTATAGCCATCACCATTGTACAATGACTAGAAACAGACGGCAATGAATGAGGCATTATACTTAGATTTAACAGCAGGCAGCCGTTGTGGCTCCGGTGAATGTCACACTATCACATAAGCCGTGGCTGGGCACCGAGCTGAGGGTCCACATTAATCTGTAATCATCCTATACACACGTGACCAAAAACACCAACTAGAAGTAGAGTATTATTCCCTCCGTCCGGAAATACTTGTCATCAAAATGAAGAAAAGGGGCTGTATCTAGATGTATTTTAGTTATAGATACATATTTTTTGTCCATTTTGATGACAAGTATTTTCGGACGGAGGGAGTACCTGCAACGTCGAGGTTCTGAACATGTATACATTCTTCTGTGTACAAACTTCTGCACATCGGTACCTATTCCTCAACATTTATACCCCTATACACATTGTCAGTATTGTATCCACGACAATCACTATCAATAGTGTTCCACCCTTAGGCAATTTCCTAATCGGATATTCTTTTATAGAAAAGGATGAAATGGCCCTGGTTTGTAAAGAAAGCAGCAGTCTGACTGGAAACACTAGTCTAGCTTTAAAGCAGCTCTAGTACCAAAACCATACGACCTTCGAGTCAACCAAATGAGCACCTCAAAACATCACTCAAACAAAGTACTCCCTCTAATCAAAATTAATGACAATTAATATGATAGGATGAAGTGGTTGTTTTAATAGTAAGTTGTGTAAGGCCCCTCCCAATGCTCCATCTTGTACAGGTGCTAAGCCTTCCACGTAGGCAAAAAATCTGATGTGACATGTTATTTAAAAGGAGAGAGATGAGTGTGGTGACCCCAGAAAGAAACAATGCTAAACGCGTGAACCTAGGCAAAACATTTAAAGGAAGGAAGCCCATCAATACATGAAGAGATTTAGTTGCTAAATCATTAAATGAAGCAAGCTTAGCAACCATAAGCTAAGCACCTATGCATTGAGGAGTATAGTTGCTAAGCCATTTAATATGCTTAGCATCTCATCGCCCTCGGAGCACCCATGCATTGGGAGCAGCCTAATAGAAGTATCATAATTGTATCATGTACTCCCTCCGTTTCTATTTTCTCTGCGCATAACTTTTGTCCATTTTTTCCTAATTAGACTGCGCGTTACCTCTCGCTTCCGATTATGCCCCCCATCTGCCGCGTATGCATGCGTTGTTTTGTCAAAGGCAACAACGCTCCAGCCAATCGAAACGACATGCAAATGGGTCCATGGCCTGCGCGTGGGTGAGAGAAAACAACACCGATGCGGCCACCCAATCCGTTGCATGCAGGAATTAAATAACTTCGACTTTCTCGCTGCATGCATAGGGGTAAACTGGTCCAGAATAGACGCTCGAAGGCTTTCCTTGGTATCCGTGTTCGTAGTTATGCACAGAGAAAATAGGATCGGAGGGAGTATACCAACTAGATAATTTTAATAAGGTGTCACAGAATTTAACGAATCTATGATACCAACTTGATGAATATATTCCCATCGGTGAACCCTTGAAACATGGTGCTCATCTGTCCATCTTCACACGTTTTTTTATTGCAGGTACCTTTCTTTTTTAGAAAACTGTCGATATATTCATTTTCAATCATGGCAGTACGACTAACATCAAAAATAATAAAAATTACATCATTATTCATAGACCATCTAGCGACGACTACAAGCATTAAAGCAAGCTGAAGGCGCGTCGCCGTCATCGCCCTCCCTCATTAGAGTCGGGCACAACTTGTTGTAGTTGACAGTCGGGAAGTCATCATCCTAAGGCCCCATAGGACTAACGCATCCGATCAGCTACCGTCACAGATGAAAAGAAGCTTAGATCAGAAGAATCCAACCTAAAAACACGTGAGCAAAGACCGGATCCAAGCGGATCCACCAAAGAATTGGAGGTACCTACTGCAACGAAAGAACAATCGTCCTATAAATGTTATGCATCCGAGAAGTGGAAACTTTACATTTGAAAAGCAGGTCAGTCTGTGATGTACTGCCTCTGTAAATTAATATAAGAGTGTTTAGATCACTAAAGTAGTGATCTAAACGCTCTTATATTAGTTTACGGAGGGAGTACAAGCAAAGTTTTCTTTTTTCCTTTTTTGTTTTACTTTGAGGAGAAATTAGACCTATTAATCAAGATACTCGAAAGGCTAGTTCAAACGTCATTGTCCCAAGTCCCCACCCGTTTTTCTGAGGACGTGTCGTCATAGATCGATCCATCATCTCATGAACGATGATGAAGGAAATGTCGGTCCGCGTTCATGCAAGTACATTTGCTTAATTAAGCAACAAACATGCAAAATAATGGTAACCGAAGCCATACTATATGCGGGCAAAGTCCCCCACCGACTCCTGCAGCTCCAAGTCAAGTTGATTAGTTCCATGGCAAATAGCAGCAAAGTCGCACTAATAAGTACTCCCTCCGTCCGAAAATACTTGTCGGAGGAATGAATGTACCTACACATATTTTAGTTTTAGATACATTTATTTTTATGCATTTCTCCGACAAGTATTTTCGGACGGAGGGAGTAGGTAATAAACTTGAGCAAACAATGCCAGATGACTTAAACAAACGCTCGGGCGGAAAAGGCCACTGGAACGTGACACATGCATTGATTTTTTTTCCGCAAAAAAAAAAAAGTTTTCTCAGTTGTACGTATATAGCTCTCATGCATCTGGCCGTGACCAAATAAAACTGCTGGACACGCGCGCGCATCTATTACATTGTCGTGATGAACGTCGGGTGCAGATGAAATAAATGAACACCATCGTCATCCACAGACGGACGCGCAAGGGTACGCGTGTCCGTGTCACCCCGGACATGACTAACCTCATCTCGATTGGTACCACCGTACATGTGTATGCTCCGGACTTGGTACGAGACGTGGAAGGACTATTCACTGCACGCTTCACACCGGTCATTTGGCATGACACGTACGGCTCTCATACGAGCGGACACCTAGGTAGGTAGCTACTCTTTGACCACCCTACGGACGAGCAATGCTACATCTACGTACTCAAGTTTACGTGATTAACGTAATCGCCAGGTGGAATTTATTCGCTGGACAAATTAGGGGAGGGGGCCCCACCCAGTTGAAATCG
>LR738709.1:696736669-696763389 GCA_902687465.1 Secale cereale | reverse complement strand
CTGGAGAGTTTAAATAGGAAGATTACGTAGGTTGGTTACGTAGCTTTACCTAGGTGTAGCATTTTCGCCCTACGGACCGATGCGGCCGTTTATTCCGTGCTGATGCTCGGCGTGTGTGTACGTCCCCGTACCACACGCAGCGCCCGCGAAATTAGTACCAGCGCTCAAGTGTGATTCCGTGACGCAGATGATCGAGTCCACGTACCGGCCGGCATATGCATGCTGATGCGGTGCACATCGTAGCTGGAGAAACAATCATGCGTGCGTTTGAGTATGTAGCGTACGGTGCTAGCACGTAAGAGCATCTACAGCTGGATTTGGCAAATCCGGTTCCTCAAACGCCCGCAAACACATCCGAGTGTGACACTGGCCAGGCACTTCCTATATCCGCGACTTCACACCGGCGTATCTAATATGGTGTCCCCTATATTCATACTAAACCATACACGCCTACACGAAGAGACAGTCCTTTTCGTTGGGCACCCGGCGGCGACGGGCAGACCGCGCCAACCCGTCGGACCCGTCCGTCATCTCCCTTGCCCTCTGCCTCTCGCGATGGGCATCTCGTGCCTCCGACTCCGGAGTCCGCATCCGCGGCGTTGGCTGAGCGGGCGTGTGGAGCAGCGGCCGGAGGGGGAGGAAGCCGTCGGGCGGGAGGAGCAGATCGGGCTGGCCTCACCGATCTGCACGCAGGGCGGGAAGGGCTGGCGTCGGCATCGGCGCTGCCGCGACAGGCGACAGCCGGCGTCGAACCGGAGCCGGAGCTGCCGCCCGTATCGACCCGCGAGCGCTCGAGGGCGATACGGAGCACCATCTCCTCCTTGTACCGGAGCTGCCGTCGGAGTGGCTGCCAGTGCTAGACATGCTCGCCGGCGGTAGGGATTTGGCGGATTGGGGAAATAGGAGCGTCGGGGAGGGGGGCAGAGTGAGCTAGGGTTTGTGTCGGACTGGGTTTTTGTAGGGTTGGGATGGGCTGACGTGGAAGATGCGCTCAGACGTGCCCGGGTCGCCTTATATCTGGCCTACATTTAGGGCGGATATTAAGTGTGCCGGTCAGCCCGGGCGTTTGAGAGGTCCAATTGGATCGGTTTTTTGAACACCGTCATTTGCCGGATCGTTCAAGACGGATATAGGGCGTCCGATTGTAGATGCTCTTACGTACGTCACCAGAGGGGAGAGGTGCCGTTGCGGGGCATCTGACGAGGTACGGTACTAGTGGCCATAGGGCCAGATGGAGAGAGGTACTCCCTCCGTCCGAAATTACTTGTCATCAAAATAAATAAAAGAAGATGTATCTATATGTATTTTAATTCTAGATATAACCGTTTTTGTTCATTTTAATGACAAGTATACATAGTAGGAGGAGGCATCTGACGAGGAGAGGTGCCATCGCGGGAAAGGCACGATCGAACACCGGCCCGCCCGTCCCGTCCGCACGTCGGCGTCGGAAAAATAATTTGGATTCGAGTGCTCAACCAGCATCGACCGCATGAAGGTGACCCGTTTCATTGAGAGCAACGTAGCGTAGCATTCTAGACTCGTCAACAACAGAGAAAGAAGAAGAAGAGTTGCTTGGAGTCAAGCCGGAGCAGGATCCCGCCTAGTCATGGCCACGGGCAGCCCGGCCCGGCCCGGCGCGAAAAAGCCTGACCCGGTCCGGCCCGACGCTGCTCTTGGGCCGAGCTCGGGCCTGTATTTTGAGCCCAAAGAGTAGGTCGGGACGGGCCCGGGCCCGATGTTCTCGACATTTACTGAAGAGGTCCGGCCCGAGGTCCGGTGGTCTTTTTGCAGTGACGGGCCGGGCTCAATGGCTGGGCTCGGGCCTGAGTTTTTTTCCTCGGGCTTGATCAGGCCCAGCCCGAAGATGGCCAGGTATAATCCCGCGGAATTCCCCGTACATCTCCCATTCTCCGTCGCCGACGAGTCACCGGCGGCAGCCCGATCGCCCTCACCGCGTCGTCCTGGTGCACGTCGCCAGGTCGCCCGAACGTACGTACACGGTACACAGCGCGGGACATGTGCGGGCATGGACGTCGCTTTGTCCCGGCCCGAAACGTGCCCATCGGACAGCTGCTCCCCGAATGAAACGCCGGGCACGTGCTGTAATCATGCCGCTAAAAAAATTCTGTCTTCCCTCAAAAAATAAGTTGGTGTCGCTGTCGCGGTGGGGGCGGTGGGCACGGCCGCTGTGGTCGCCCGCGCCGCTGCGGTCGAGCGGCCATGGACGCGCCTCCCGATACTCCGATAGATATCGTTGGGCTGGTGGATTTTTCTTTCTGGTGCACACACCATTGGGACTGGGACGTACTAGTGGCAGCACACTAGGTCAATATAGATAGTCTATGTACGTACTGGCAGTTGAGTTCGGTGGTCTCTCCCCTACTGCGTGATGCTGATGATGAGCACACAGGAATCCACTGGCACGCCCAGATTTGGACTAGTATCTTATTGTGTCGAGAAACTATTATTGTCCTAGGACAATGGGACGTAGGTTCATCCTTGATGTTAGTGAGGCCAACTCCAGCGCTCGACCCCATCCTGTCCGGCCTCGTCCGTTTGGGGCAAAACGGACAAATCAGATGGCACAGCACGCGGGCGCAAAAGTTTTCGACCCATCATCGGCCCAAGTTTGCGGTGTTTTTGGGGTGAAACGGACAGCGCGCGCTTGTCCGCCCTTGGCCCGCCCGTCAGTGGCACAAAGTAAAACCGCCCCGCGCCCCATTTGGCGCCATTCCCCCTCAAAACCTCCCACGCCCCCCTCCCCCCCACCATCCTCTACATGGCCGACGCCCAGCCAAATTCCGGCGGCCTGGCCATCGCCCCGCCCGGAAAGGTGAAGAAGGCGGCCAAGAGTGCAAGAAAGCCGCGGTCGGAATGCACGCCGAAGGAGCTCGCCAAGTTGGACGCGGAATCGACAAAGAGGAGGAACCGGAGGGCGGTCGTCAAGGGCAAGACCGTCGCGGCCAAGTTCGCCGCCAACCGCGATGGGATGGAGGCCGCGATGCGCAGGGCCGAGGTCGACGAGAAGGAGGCCATCGTCAACAAAGCGCACGCCCTCCTCATGATTGGCGTTTTCCGTCCGACGGATTTCTCTGCAGCGGCCGTCGACCCGGCGAGCACTGGCTCGTCGATTGCCAGGCCTCCGCACAGCCAGTCGCCGACCTCACGGACCACGCCCATGTCGCCCGGATTCCCCCCGCCAAGGCACGACAGCCAGACCAGTTTTTTCGGGTCGCCGGACGTTGGCACGAGAACGCCGTCCACCCCACGCCTCTCGGTCGTCATCGACTTCAAGGTCACGCCAGGGTCCAGCATCGGTGGCCGGTCGTCCGTCGAGATGCAAAGAAAGCAAGCACGACCGACATCTATGGCCAACATGTCGTCGCCCCGCGTCCTGTTCGACGAAATGCCGGCCGCTGGCCTGAACTAGGGCTTCGTATTTCATGCGGACAGGATGCGGTCGAAATGCATCCACGCGTTGGGCGCATGGCCACCGCATCCCAAGATAGGTCCGGAGACGACCCCATTGCCCTACCCAAATAGACAGATTCCGGATAAAACGAACGTCCGGATGAGGTCGCGCGTTGGAGTTGGCCTGATGGCCGACAGTTGTGTGCACACATGCACAATAGATCCATCCATCGTTGACAGTGAACGAGCACTGTGAGCTTGCGTGGATCTCTTGTACTAGTTGAAGGAGCACTGACAGTAGGCGTGGATCTCGTTGATTGAGGCAAGTAGTCTAGTGTGCTTCTTTAAGAGGAACCCGCGATTGTGCTCTGATTCTCTATGATTAACAAACAGAACTCAACAGATCCTTCCACCTCAAGTCTGCAGATTTCGTGTTCTTAAAAAAAGGTCTGCAGATTTTGTAGAGCGGCTGATTCTCCGACGTGTAGTAGTACCAAAATCTCCGGTGCAGTCTTGCTCCCGCGCGCGCTCGGCTCCTGCTTGGTTACCCCGGCCATGGTAATTCAGCACGAGGGAGGGATTGAGGAAACCCCGCGCGCGCGTGTTCCGCGTGCACCGCCAGCGAGAGCGCATGCATATGCATTGCTGATTTACGTACCCGGCCGCACATGCTGCGCGTCCCTACAACTGACTACTGTACTGATTAGTGATTACTGATCGGTGGCCGCGCATGTGCTGTGCAGGTTGCCTGCCGCCACCGCCGTAGTACTTACGTACGGCCGGGGCCGGGGCCGGGGCCGGGGATGCACCCCGAAGCAATCGGAAACCGCAGCGACAAACTGGTAAGCGGTGGTGGTTAATTACGATTTTTGGTCACATAAGACCACCTACGCATCCATATTGCCAGAAAAGACCACATCCGGATCATATTGACAAAAAAGACCACGTACACTGTGGCGGCAGGTCTGGCAGCCAACACGTGGCACCTGCCGCCACAGTAGCCGGCGGCTAGACCTGCCGCCACAGCCGACGGCGGCAGCTTCTGCGTAACAGATTTTTCGTCCCTGTATCGGTTCACAACGGAATGGAAAGGCCAGGTAGGCCCTGCCGCCTTAGGGGCTGGCGGCAGCTCCTTTTACTGCCTGGCAACGTGACAACTGACAACGCAAGGTCTTCTCTGTCTATGTGTATTTTTTTAACACTGAGCGGCGTGAGGAAAATTAATGGGAGAGAATTAAAACAACTACTTTGCGCTGAAAAATCTCGCAATTAAGCCAACTACGTGACCCTTTCCCTACTCCACCATGCAGTTGAATGCACTCTTGCCAATAAACAAAATAAGCAGAACCGCATGCATTCAACGAGCGGGTAGTAATTAACAACAAACGAACGGCTAGCTAGCGCGGTAAAAGGAGCTGCCGCCACCTTCTTTGGCGGCACGGCCCACATGCCATCTCCGTTCTGTTGTGAATCGCTGCAGAGACGGAAAACCTGTTAGATGCAAGCTGCCGCCGTCGTTTGTGGCGGCAGGTCCTGCCGCCGTTGGCTGTGGCGGCAGGTGCCACGTGTCGGCTGCCAGACCTGCCGCCACAACGTACATGGTCTTTTTTGTCAATACAGTCCGGATGTGGTCTTTTTTGTCAATACGAAAGCATAGGTGGTCTTATCTGACAAAAAATCGTTAATTACCGGCCGTGTGGGTGACTGACTACGGTGGTTCTTTTCCGGCGTGCGGCGGAGAAGAGTAGAGAAGAGGGTCCGCATCTGCAGCTTGCGCCGCCCGTGACACGCTGGTGCTGCGTGGAAGCTTCCCGGATCGGTGAAAAGGTATCTGGCCGTGGTTACCGCGACGGCCGGGTTGGTGACTATACGACAATCTTTCTTTCGCCGCCGAACGAAAGACGGCCCCATGCCCGCAGCCTCCCTGCCTTTTGTTCCAAAAAAACATGCCGGTCTGCCGCCGCTAGCTACGAAGCTGCCACTGACTGAACGGAACGGGCCCGGCAAGCCGACGCGGTTCATTCGGCATCGTCGTCCAAATAGTTGGGTGCGGTCGAGCCATCCATCATTGCATTGCGCGAGACAACCTGCGTGCGTCTTCGCTACCGCTCACTATATTTTACTCTCAAATACGCCGGTGTACTAGTTAACTATACCAGGTATAATTACCAGGGAGTACAATCAAAGAAGGGAACGTGTCGGACTACTCTCCAAGCAAGAATTAACCCAGCCAACTAGTGTACTACTCCCTCCGTCCAGGTGCATTGGGCATCTTAGCGATTTTAGAATTTCCAAATGAGTAAGACGCGAAGGAATTAAATCAGCCTCGTATCACTCCCGTGCCTCCTTTTGTGAATGAGCATGGTGTGCAAATATGATAAAGTGATATCTCGCTTGTCCCCTTTTGTGAAACAAAACATAAATGCAGGGGCACCTTCAAAGTTTAAGTGATGACTAGATACAATGATTTCAAAATAAACGATATCATAATCATGCAAAAGACAATGCTACTTTGGGACAATGCACATTACACTCAGAATAACAGTCATGCTCTCAGTAGTTGGTGCTTTAAAAGAAGGTGGAGACTCTCGAATCATGGCTTTTGTTGGCAAGGTTGAAAACCCGTAGTCGGAAACAAAGACAAAACATGTACCAGAGATCTTGGTTTTAAAAACAGAGGTAATAATTATTTTTTTGATTATGCATGTTCCGTCAACGAATGCTAGCAGATAACTCAATTACTTCTTGAGATGGACAAGTTTCGAGGAACGGCTCCCGAATGAGGACGATCACATCCTCTTAATCTCCTTTGTTTATCACTGCCAAAATTTTCTGATTTCTCATGAACAAAGCGGGAAGGAGGGTTTGTTTGTTATATTAATTTTGAGCTGGGCGCACTCAATGCCAGTTCCTTCTCGTGTTATGGATTTGCACATTAGACATGCAATCCCGGGGTGAAGCTTGTCCAACTTAAAAAGATCATGAATTAACTACTACTTCCTCATGAACTTAAAACAGAAGCACAAAATAGGAATGCATTTTTTTGAATAATTTCGAGGTGGTACATGAAAGTCTTCATTAGGAATGGCAGGTAAATACCATGTAGGAAGGTATGATGGACTCATATGGCATAACTGGTTTAAAAGAATTTGGATGCACAAGCAGTCAGTCCGCTTAGTACAGGCGAAGGTTAGCAAAAGACTGGGAGCGACCAACTAAGAGAGCAATGACAGTCATAATCATGCAGAGCGACAAAGCAACATTGAATCAGGCATGGAAGTTATATCGCTACTCAGAAATAAAAGATCATCAAGGCTTGACAGACTTTCTTTACAGTCTTAAATATGCGTGAGCATACGCCAAGTCAATCAAAATAAATTCTTGAAGGAAGATATTACTAAACCATACCACATCATAGGCAAACAAATCATGTTGGTACTCCAATAACACATTGGAAACCCCCCAGCTATTTGAGACTAACCATAAGAAAACATGAACTACTAAGCACCATTATGCACGTAGCATCTTTATCATAGACATATCAACCAATGCAACAGAAGCAAACTCTCTTAATAAGATAATCATGATAAATAAAGAGAGTTCAAGCAACCAACTAAACAAAAGCTCTTTAAAAAGATAAGCATGAAAACTAAAAGCTAAGCATGATAGTAGCTATTGAAAGACAAAGAACACACAGCAAAGATAGACATGAAAATTTTATGTTATGTTCTAGGTAGAAGTGGAGCGTGTTTCTCTCCCACATAAAGAAAGCTGAGTTCCGACTCGTTATGAAAAACTAAAGAAAACTAAAAAGGAAAACTAAAAGCTAGACGCTCCAAGCATAGCACATAACACATGAAGTGATAAAAATATAGTGGAACGAAAGACGAACTGATAATGTTGATGGAGAAGGGGATGCACGGGGGCATCCCCAAGCTTAGACGCTTGAGTCTCCTTGAATATTTCTTGGGGGTGCATGGAGGCATCCCCAAGCTTGAGCGTTTGACACTCCTTACACTTTTTATCATCTTCCCCCGCACACTTGAAAACTCCCTTCATACATAACATCATAATCTGATTAGCGAGGTTAGTACCCTTAATAAAATAATTGTTCCTTGCTGGAAATAAGGATATTCTTGAAGGTCTACGGTTTCTCAAGATTGCCAAAAGGTTTTTGCAAAGAAAAAGCAAGCTCTAGGTTTGCAAAATGAAGGAAAGGCAAAACAGGACAGAATCTATGAAAAACAGAACAACAGGTAGTAAATGATTTTTTCGGGGCACTTCTGCAACTCTAATAAAAAAAACTCAGAACAGACGCACGAAAGACAATTGTATAGAGCACGTTGTCGAAAAAATTCAGACCAAAAAGATGATCTGGTGATTTTATACGAATTTTTCTATCCAAGGACAGAATCTGTTTCCTGGACAGCACGTCACAACTTATGAACTTTCTTGCAATCAGAGGCTAAACTTGGCACAAAGCTGAAAAATAAAGATACAATGATGTTGCTACAGTAGTAACAAACATCAAGACCACTAAAAACTGAAAGAACAAACTGAAAGCAAAGATAACAAGGGTTGTCTCCCTAGAGCTCTTTCTTTATAGCCATAAAGATAGGCTTAAGACTTTAATGATGCTCGCGTAGGGATAAGAGTTGAAGAACAAAAGAGAGCATCAAGAAGCATATATAAAACATATTTAAGTCTAACATACTTCCTATGCATGGGAATCTTGTAAGAAAATAAATTATTGAAGCATAAAGCAACTAGCATAGGAAGGCAGAACAAGCATAACTTCAAAATATTCACCATAAAGAGAGGGAACTTGATATTATTGAAGTATCTATAAGCGTATGTTCCCTTCTCATAATAATTTTCAGTGGGATCACGAATAAACTCAACAATATAATCATCACATAAAGCATTGTTACCATGATCCACATGCAAAAAGGTACTCTTACTTTGCACATAAGCATAATCTTTCTCATTGGTAATAGTGGGAGTAGGACTATCATAAACAACTTGAACACTATAGATTAATTGTGTATTAGGAAGATGGTGTTCAACAAGGGAGTAATTCCCTCCATGATTATGACAAGTTTCATAAGGATAATTTCTCCTTATGTCATAGGTACCTTTATAATCATTATAGATTGGAGTTATAACATCATCATAGTAGAGAAGAGCATTATCATTGCTAGCAACTATATTTGTAAACATGTTGTCTTTATTCTTACTAGCAAAAGAATTATCAATTGTCACATTACTAGTGGGTAAAGGATTTGTAATCCTATCATCCCCAAGCTTAGAGCTTCCCATATCATCACTTTCAGAGCGGGTACCAAAAAGATTTTCAAGATCATAAGTAGCATCATCATCAGTTTCCCAATCGCAATAAGTAACATGCATATCATAATCAAAATCATCTTCAATAGTACCTACGGACGTATCATCAAGATGATAATTAAGGCAATAAACTTCACCTTCTTCTTTAAACTTACAACCGTTAGGATAAAAGTTGATGGGAGGAATATGCTCAGGCCAGGTTGATACCCATTCTTCTTCCTTCTTGCTCCTCTTCCTCCTCTTTTTCTTTTTCTTCTTCTTCACCTTAGGAGGGAGCGGTTGCAGATGAAGCTTCTCCGCATATCCTGGTTTATCATTAGAAACAATAGGGGAAACTTGGGAGAAATTCTCCTTTTTATTAGCAGAAATATAAGAGACATTTTTATACTTTGGTAAAGTTCCCTCCTTTCTAATCTTACTTATGTAATCATTTTCATGGCAATTAACAACACAATAGAGATGGCAATTTTGCAAAATGTTTTTTATTCCTATGGCATTAACATCTAGCCAAGAAGTCTTTTCTCATAACTCTTCACACATCAAAAATAACATAAGCTCATCATAAAGATCAGAGGTGATCATGTTATCACACAACCGGTTAACAGTTATGTTTTGAAAGTTCATGCATTGAAAATTAAAGTGACCCTTTATACGGCAAAGTTCACAAGTAAAAGGATAAAGGTCACACAATTCTCTAGCAATTTCATTTAAATCTCTGACACAAGTGATTGTTCTTTCATGCTTATGTTGCTTACAATACTTCTCTTCTTCAATCATAGGCCTTTCACAAGGTCTATCCACTCCACAAAAATTAACATGCTTATATAAAACTTCATTTTTAGGAATTGGATCATGCATGTTGCAATCATCATGAACAATTTCATTTTCTTTGCAAGTCTCTTTAAAAGGTTTATGATACTTGATCCAATCCTCCTTAGGCATATTAAGATGTGAAGCAAAAAATTTGAGGAAATCAACAAGGAGTTGAGAATCAAGTCCAAACTTAGCACTAAACTTATTAAAACTTGTAGTTTCAACAAAGGACTTAATGCAATCGTACTCATAAATTATACCTGACTCTTTACCTTTGTCGATCTCCCAATCTTCAGTGTTGCGTTGAATTCTTTCAAGGAGTTCCCATTTAGCATCAGTCTTTTCGTTTGTGAAAGAACCCATAGAGGAAGCATCGAGCAAATCTTTATCCTGTCGAGAGAGCCTCGCATAGAAATTAGTAATAATCATATCTTTGGAGAGCCCATGGTTAGGACTTTTTAGCATTAACGTTTTCAGTCTCCCCCAAGCTTGAGCTATGCTCTCTCCGTCATGAGGATAGAAATTATAAACATAATTCCTATTCTTATGGACTTCATGAAGAGGATAAAACTTAGTATAAAAGAGAGACATAAGATCTTGCCAATCAAGCAAGTGCGAGTTATCGAGAAGCTTATACCAATCTGAAGCCTTATCTATAAGTGATACGGCGAACAATTTCCTCATGACAAACTCCCTTGATACACCTGCAAGCTTAAATAATGAACATAATTGTGACAGATATAGCAAGTGTTCACCGGGATGTCTGTCTCCTGCAAAACGATTAGCCAAGACATAATCGATAATACCAGCTGGTATTTTATAGGGCACAATTTCAGTAGGGGGAGGAGCAACCACCACAGGTGTGGGGCGTCTTCCCACAAGCAACGATCCAATAGCAAGGTTGTCCATAAGCATAACTAGTGAAATAAAAACAAGAAACAAAAATATTTAATTGTAAGATCTAAAGATATACCTTCAAGCACTCACCTCCCCGGCAACGGCGCCAGAAATAGCTTGATGTCTACACACGCTTCTACTCTTGTAGACTATGTTGGGCCTCCAAGCGCAGAGGTTTGTAGGACATCAGCAATTTCCCTCAAGTGAATGACCTAAGGTTTATCAAACTCAGGGAAGTAGAGGTTGAAGATGGTCTCTCTCAAGCAACCCTGCAACTAAGATACAAGAAGTCTATTGTGTCCCCAACACACCTAATACACTTGTTAGATGTATAGGTGCACTAGTTCGGCGAAGAGATGTTAAATGGCAAGTGATATGGATGGCAAAACAAAGTAATATAAATCTGTAATAAAAAGTGCAGCAAGCAAACAAGTGGTAAACGTGAGCACAAATGGTATTGCAATGGTGGAAACAAGGCCTAGGCTTCATACTTTCACTAGTGGCAACTCCCAACAACATTAACATAATCGAATCACATGATATTTCCCATAAAACATGCAATGGAAACGCACCCGGAGGTCATTCCTCCGTGGTCAAGAGAGGACGAGAATTATGTAGGGCTACAAAAGCACACCTCAAAGTTTGTAGTTCCCAATCTAAGGATTTCCCAATGTCACCGCGGCCATCCAAAGAGTCCCACAATCACCACAACATATCTAAAGGATAGTCAAAGACA
Source organism: Secale cereale (assembly GCA_902687465.1). Lineage (NCBI taxonomy): Eukaryota > Viridiplantae > Streptophyta > Magnoliopsida > Poales > Poaceae > Secale > Secale cereale. The sequence continues at coordinate 696,752,186 of LR738709.1, read as the reverse complement.
AGCACCAAGAGACTCTCAATCTTCAATCAACACACAAGAGAGGAAATCACTCATGAAAATATTTTTCTAATCCATGTCCAATAGACCGCTGTCACCTTGGTCTCGGGGATTATACTAGATAAAGACAAGTGAGTACATCAATCCAATACATAGAGGAAGGGGAAATATCATGGGATCACCCTAGATTAACATAGCCTATGATCACAACGAAGATCACATCATGGGAGAGAGAATTGACCACATAGCTACTGGTAGAAACCTCAGCCCCGAGGAGGAACTACTCCCGCATCATGGAGGGAGGAAGCAACGTCGATGGAGATGAATCCGGGGGCACTTCCCCGTCCCGACAGGGTGCCGACACAGGAATTCTGGTCCCCCGAAGCTTGATGGCGATGGCGGCGGAGATCGGAATTGCGTCTGGAGAAAAGGGGTTTTTTATCAGGGTTTCTGCGACGGGTGTTAAATATATGCCAAAGGGGGGCATCAGACGAGGCTCGGGGGGCCCAGGCGCCCCCCCGGCGCGGCCCAGGGGGGGCGCGCCACCAGGGCGCCTGGGGCCCTGGTGGCCCCCCTCCGGCTGTGCTTCGGGTGCCTCGTAGCTTCTGGAACGCTGATTTTTTATATAATTTTTCTGGATTTTTTTGGCAGTTCTCGTAATGTGAAAACCTGAAATACAAAAACAGCCGAAAACAGAAACTGGCACTGGGGTGCACTGAGTTAATAGGTTAGTCCAAATATGATCAAAAGTGTATGGAAGTGTATAAATATCATAGCAATATCACACAAAAGAGGCATGGAGCAAGCAGAAATTATAGATACGTTTTGGACGTATCAATAGTCTTCGCGGGTAAGAATAACCCAATTTATTGATTCGACACACGGGGAGCCAAAGAGTATTTATAAGCTTTGACAGTTGAGTTGTCAATTCAACCGCACCTGAAATATACTTACTTGCAACAAAAGATAAATGGTAACAGTGATATGATAGCGATGATGGTGATAGTAAAAGTAAACAGCAAAAGTAAATAGTAAAGGTAAATGGCAAAAGTAGCAACTAGTGACAAGCAGGATTTAAAACACTGTAGGCTAGGGAGATGGATGGTTGGGCGCTGCATGGATGAGATATATCATGATTCTAACTTATGGCACGGCACACGGAAAAGTAATGATCATCTAGGCAAATATCAAACATTAGGCATGTATCCCGTAGGTAGTTGTGCGTGCTTGCAATAAGAACTTGCACAACATCTTTTGTCCTACCATCCCGCTACGAACGGGGCCAAAAGGAACTTATGGAGATTAAGGTGCTCCTGTCAAAGAGCACCGGAACAAAGCAATGAACTCAATGTATACATTTAATCCTCAAACTACGGACCATCCCCTTTGGTGTCCGAAGCTGTCACTTTTGGGATCGCCGGTTCCGAACCGTAACAGGTGCAAACAACTCATAGGTAGGATCAAGAACACAAATATATTCATGCAAACACATATGGTTCAGATCTGAAATCATGGCACTCGGGCCCTAAGTGTCAAGCATTAAGAATAACAAGTTGAAGCAAAGATGATAAACACCATAGTAGATGATAGGCAACATGCCCCCAACGATCTGACAAACTATTACATGATCTAACTCATCCAATCCCTACCATCCCCTTCGCCTACAGCAGGGGAATTACTCACACATGGAAGGGGAAGTCATGGAGGGATGATGGAGTGGTGATGATGATGACGATGGCGACGATCTCCCCTCTCCGGAGGCCAATTCAGCCTCCAGATTAGCCCTCCCGAAGAACAACAGAGGGTGGCGGCGGCTCCGCGATGAAAACTGCGAAAAGAACTTCTGATCTGGGGTTTTTTCATCACGGGTAGAAATACGAGTCGAAGTAGGGCACCAGGGGGCGTGGGGCCCACCTAGGTGACCCCCCGGCGCGGCCAGGGGCTGGGCCGCGCCACCAGGGCGCCTGGGCCCCCCTGGTCCCCCTCTGGTCCCCCTTCTTCCTCCTGGTTCCTTCGGGTGCGTGGATTTTCTGTGATTTTTCGTGGATTTTTTTGAGATACCTAAAAATCCGTTTTCCTGCACACAGTAAAACCATACAGACAGCTCTGCTGAAAACAGCGTCAGTCCGGGTTAGTTTAGTTCAAATAATGCAAGAATGAGGTCAAAACAATATCAAAAGTGTTTGGAAAAGTAGATACGTTTGAGACGTATCACGGGCGCGCGTGGGGGAGAGAGAGGGGCCAGCGGCGCGGGGATGGGAGGCCGGCGGCGTGGGGATGAGGGGCTGGGGGCGCGCGGGGGGAGGCCGGCGGCCATGGGAGAGTGAGGTCGAGGGGATTGAGAAATGGAGGTAGTAGTGCTCTGTTTTGACAAGAGAGGTAGCAGTGCTCTGTTTTCTCCATAGTAGTTCTTTTTTAGACATTGCAAATGGAATACAACATACGGAATACAAGATACGGATGCATGTAGACATATTTTAGAGTGTGGATTCATTCATTTTGCTCCGTATATAGTCATTGTTTGAGAACAGAGGGAGTAGATGTCTTCTTGTTGTCTAAAATAGCTGTGCATTGGTTGCTTGCAGATGGATGGTGACCAAAGCTTCTTGGACACTATTGGTTTTGGTTACACACAAACACAGCCAGATAGTCCAATTGGAGAGCAGGCAACTCCATCAACTCAGCATCGTTCTGCAATAACAGAGAAAGGAAAATCCAACAAAGGAAAAAATTGGTCTAGTGATGAGGACAAGGTTCTCATAGCAGCATGGGCAAATACAAGTTTGGATATTGTTGGGACAGATCAAAACCGATATGCTTATTGGGCTAGAATTTTAGATTACTACAACACACACAAGGAATCATCATGGCCGGAGCATAATGCTAATGCAATCAATTGCCGTTACACAACGATTAACAGAGACACCTCTAAATTTTGTGGTTGCCTTCAGCAGATTTTAAATAGGCAAGAAAGTGGAAGGACTATAGAAGAAAAGTTATGCGCCTTTCTTGCAATTATATATATGTGATGTGTTCTATATGTGTTGTGCTTATTTTAGCAACATATTTATATGTGCAGACCAACGATGCACACATTTTGTTCAAGGAAATGGATCTTAAAAAAAAGAGGCCTTTCACACTGATGCATTGCTATCTAGAGTTCTCGAAGTATCCAAAGTGGCAGACAAGAGAAGTTGAAACTTCTCTTAAGAAACAAAAGAAGACCATTGATGCAAGTCCGGGCACAGCCACCAATGATCCAGCTGATGCATCCTCGATACGTACTGATGCTACCTCAGTACGCATTGATGCTCTTTAACATGAGAAAAGACCTGATGGTGTGAACAAGGACAAGAGAGGTAAAGCTGATGACAGTGCTTACAAGCTGTCATTAGAAACTGTGTGGGCAGCAAAGCAAGAGAAGGATGAGATAAAAGAGGCGGCAAGAAATGCTCGCTACGCACAACAATTGGAATTGCGAAAAGAGGAGATTGCACTAAAAAAAAGAGGATGCACGAAACGAGAGGGAGGATGCACGGAGACAGTTTGAATTAGATGAGAGGGTCATGCTCATTGACACTAGTGGTATGACTGATGAGCAAAAGCTGTTTTACCAAGGTAAGCAGAAGGAGATCCTTGCTCGCGGCCTAGGGTAAAATGTGAGCTATATGTTGTAGTAAGAACTATTTACTGCTTTCCAAACTTTTGTTGTAAAAAATATTTTTATTGATAGCCGAATTACATCACTCGTTTCCAAACTTTTGCCACACATGGTCAATTAGATCAAGTTTAAGCTGATCGTGTTCATCGAAATTTCTAATCCGATGAGTCATCTGAATAAAAGAGCTCAGTTCTTCCGCATGAGTACGAGAGACTGTGACTCTTTCTCCCATTGCCTCAAAAGAGCAGCTTTGCCGACCAGTTTGTCGCTCCTCTTCAACTATCATATTGTGCATTATGACACAAGCTTTCATGACATCAATGATTTCTTTACGTTTCCATCCTTTAGCAGGTCCACGAACAATTGCAAAACGGGATTGCAGAACTCCAAAGGCTCGTTCCACATCTTTCCTAGCCCCCTCTTGCTTCTTGGCAAAAGTTTTATGCTTTCTGCTAGTTGGAGCTGGTATGCTCTTCACAAATGTTGCCCACCGTGGATAGATACCATCTGCAAGGTAATACCCCATTGTGTACTGATGGCCATTGATGCTATAATTCACTGGAGGAGTTTGGCCTTCGGCTAGCTTTGAAAAAACAGGAGAACGTTGAAGAACATTTATATCATTCAAAGACCCTGGTAAACCAAAATAAGCATGCCAAATCCAAAGATCTTGTGAAGCAACTGCTTCCAAGATCATAGTGGGCTCGCTCACATGGCCTTTAAACATGCCATGCCATTTTTTGGGGCAATTTTTCCACCCCCAGTGCATGCAATCTATGCTCCCTAACATACCGGGAAATCCTCTTTCTTCCCCTTTTGCAAGTAACCTAGCAATGTCTTCTTCATTTGGAGACCTCACGTACTTTCCCCCAAAAACTTCACAAACTTTGATCACAAATTTCTTGCAAGACTCTAAATTAGTAGACTCAGCGGACCGGATGTACTCATCAACACCATCAGCTGCTATTCCATATGTTAGCATCCGCATTGCCGCGGTCATCTTTTGCAGAGGATGTAACCCAAGAACTCCAGAAGCACTTCTTTTTTGCGTAAAATAACCATCATAGTCATGCTCAAGTATACCATCAGCTATGCGGTTGAACAAAGTACGTGACATCCTAAATCTGTGCATAAAAAGTAAATGAGACAAGGAAATGAAAAAAGGACCAAAGCAGAGAATTGTACTATACGAACCTTCGTCGAAACAAATGTTCGGGAAAGCGAGGAACTTCTTTGAAGTAGTCGTTCCACAGAAGAATAAATCCGGCATCTCTTCCTCGATCGATTGACTGGCGTCCATGCTTGGAACCCCCATGGCGTCGAGCATTCTTCCTATCTTCTTCCTCGCGATCGGCTAATGCCGCAAGTATGAGTTCATCGTCGCCCGATGAAGATGACGAAGAACTCATGTCCCAAGAGGATGTGTTCATTGTGTTGCGTGAGAGAAGATAGAGAAATCTAGAAGTGAGAAGATGAGGCACAACTAGAAATGTTGGAAGAGAGGTGATTGGGGCGGTTTATATAGACCGAAAATATAGCCGGTTGGAAATATAGCCGTTGGAATATACACGTCCTGATTTCCACGTCCTGTATACACGTTCCACTGAAAAACTGGGAGGTGTAAAATTTAGCAAGGTGTATATGGACGTGTATATGAAGATATACACGTCCAAATTTACACCATCCACTAGAGATGCTCTTACCGCGATGGCCGGGTTGGTGACTACGGGGCTGTTTGGTTTTCAGCCATAAATTGTCACACTTTGCCACACCTCACCTTAGGCAAATTTGACCATGTTAGGTGTGTGTTTGGTTCTAGCCACATCTAAGGCAAGATTTTTTTTATGAGCAGTGAACCTCACATGTCATAGACACAAAAAGTGTGGCAAGATTCCATTAGGCAAGGCATAGTGTGGCTAACAATTTGAGCAACTCAAGTTAGGCAAGTGTGGCAAAAAGTAATGTGGCAACATAAGGCAAACATAGTCACAATCCAAACAGCCCCTGCGATAATCTTTCTTTCGCCGCCGAACGAAAGGCGGCCCCATGCCCGCAGCCTCTCTGCCTTTTGTTCCAAAAAAAAAATATGCCGGTCTGCCGCTAGCTGCCATTGAGGGTGCGTTTGGATCCCAAGCAAAATCAGTTGCCCTTCCCAGTGCTCCACGGTGGACAGGTGCTAAGGGTGTCACATAGGCAGAAAATTGATGTGGCAAACAATTAAAGAGGAGAGAGAGCATTATAGTAACCCCAAGAAGAACCAATGCTAAGCACGTGAACCTATGCAAAAAGACTATTAAACCAATCCATGAAGGAGTTTTATCACTAAACAATTAAATAAAGGAGCCTTAGCTACAAAAGCTAAGCACCCATGCATTTTAATACACTTAGCACCTTGCTAAGCATTTTAATACACTTAGCACCTCACTTTAGCACCAATGCATTGAAAGAGGTTTATGACCTTGCCAGACAAGGGAACGTGTTTGGTATAGCCCATAAAATATGGCTTTTGATGGCAAGTTAGCCTCGCGCAGCAAGGAAATCTTTGCCGGCTTGGGAGAGCCGATTTGGCTAGCTCTCAACAGCAAGACACATCACGCAAAGAAAAACTGCTCTGACTCAAACGTGCAGCCAGGCAAAGTCAGCAAAGCTGACCTGCGCTAGCTAGGCTATGGCCCATCCGGGCAAGGAAACCAAACGCACCCTGAGTGAACGAGCCCAGCAAGCCGACGCGGTTCATTCGGCATCGTCGTCCAAATAGTTGGGTGCGGTCGAGCCATCCATCATTGCATTGCGCGAGACAACCCGCGTGCGTCTTCGCTGCCGCTCACTATATTTTACTCGCCGGCAGCAAGCGTCCGTATAATCAACGCTCAAACAAATCCATTTCACGCACGCCTACTACTGACTGACTGCATATAATGAGCACTCGGGGTGCAAGAAGCCAAGTACCTTCCCACCTGGCCACCTCCAGCTAGGTCTAATTAATTAGGTTAATTAAGTTATCCATGTGCTAAAACAAGCAATATCAGCTTATCATTACAGGAAAGGACCGGCCAAGATCAGGTGAGTTGACGGTGTGGTTGGACGGAAATGAGTAAAATGCACAGTTGGTCCCTAAACTTGGTGGCAGTGTCCAGAACGGTCCTCAAACTTGCAAAGTGTCTCAATACGATCCCGAAAGTTGTCAATACTGCTGCTATACGGTCCCTGAAACTTGTCAGGCCGGTCCTAGGCTACATATGTGCATACACAACATGTACGCCACACCGTACCGCAGTCGTCATGTCAGCTGAGGGCCCGCAGACGCCCAAAATCCCTAGCATTCCCGCACCCCGGAGATCCTTGCCATCAACTTTCAACCACCTCATGGCCGAGCGTTGGCGCCGATGGCTGGGTATGACGACCACCGCCACAATCAGGTGACCACGAGAGCAGAGAGCATGCATGACGGCTATGGAGACGCGAGGGGCACGCTGCGCTGTGCGCTCGCGGTCACTGGTGTCGCCGTGGCAGGTAGCACCGGGAGTGGCAGAGCACTAGCTCGCTCCCAACGTCGCTCATGGCCAGCTTCGCGAAGAACGCCGTCTCCAGCACACGCCCAGAGAGATTATTGAAGGAGACGTTGAGCGCGACGAGGTTCTCGAGAGCGGACATCAACTGGAGGCCGTTGGATAGCTGGTTGTGCGAGACCCGAGACGTCGAGCACGCCGAGCCACGTGAGCCCGACGAACTCACTCGGCATCGCACCGGACAGGCCAATGAAGCTCAGGTTATGATCAATCTGAGCCGGAATCTTGCCGATGCTCGCCGTTGTCACCGAGGTCGAGTAGCTGAAGTCGCGCACACACAAGCCGATCTCCAGAAGTATCTGACCGGGGAGCCGGTTTCCGCCAAGAACAAGCTTGGTGAGCGCACCGGCCATGCCGAACGCCCAGGCGTACGTACAGTCGTACACACACGCAAGTCTCCAGCGAGCTGCACGTGGGTGTGCTAGACAAAATCGATCGAGCTGCTAGTCTGTTTGTTTGAGCTAACTTTGCACGTACCGTACGTGTTGCTTCTGGGTTCGGACAGCGTTCTAAAACCAACAGCCGGGATGTGGCCATTGATGCCGTTCATGGACAGGTCAACGATCGTGCACATCCCCTGCTCCAGCGGGATGATGCCGATGAGATTGTCCTGCCACGCGCCGGGATGGAGCCTGACAGCGCGTTCTCGTACGGGTAGATGTTCTGCAGGTTGACACATTTCCCGAGCTCCGGCGGAATCGGGGCAGAGAGCAGCGCCGTGTAGATGGCCAGCGTGTCGACGTTCTTAAGCTAGCCTAGGCCTTAGGCTCGCCGGAAGGGGATCCAAGATGCTGGTCTCGATGAGGCTGAACACGGTGAGGTTGGAGCAGCTGCCGATCTCCGGCGGGAGCGCGTCCTAGAGCTCTTGTTGCAGCCGCCGGGGAGCACCTCGTGGCATTGGCCGAGATGGCGCCCTTGAGCTGGTTGCCGTAGATGATTAGCTCGCGCAGCACCGTGAGGTTGCTGATAGCGTTCGGGATGACGCCCTCGAGGTGGTTGGACTTGACGGCGAGCTCTCCGAGTGTGGGCCCTTCGCTCACGTGGCAACTGCAGTATGCTGCGGTGTACGCAGCACATACCCATACCTAATACGTAGACCAGGACTGACATGACAAGTTCAAGGACCGTATAGTAGCAGTATTGGCAACTTTCAGGACCGTATTGTGGCACTTCACAAGTTTGAGGACCCTTCTGGACACTGCCACCAAGTTTACGGACCAACGGTGCATTTTACTCGACGGAAATCCTGGTGTCTTGGCTCTTCCTAGCAGATATGTTAGTTTTTTTAGTTTTTGGAGAGGTGGTGCTAGGAGGGATGGCAACATTTTTTTCTTCAAGTCAGTTTTCACGCAAGTTGGGGCTGTTTGGTTCTAGGCCTAATATTGCCACACTTTGTCACACATTTTTGCCAAGCTTGTCTAAGGTTAGTTCATTAAAATGAGAGGCACAAGTTGGCAAGCCTAAGGGAATCTTACCACACTTTTTATGTGTATGCAATGTGGGGCCTAAGTGTGGCTTGCCAAAAGTGTGGCATGAACCAAACACTCACCTAAGTTGGTCAAACTTGCCTAACCTTAGGTGTGGCAATCTTTGGCAAAGTTAGTCACAAACCAAAAATCATCTATCGGGGTGGCCTAGCCGGAGCTTCACGCATAGATTCACACCAGTTCCTCAGGGCGGCAAGATTAAGGTATCTTGTCGTGCCCGACGATGAGATTTTATATCAGTTACTTCACCCCGATTCAGAGATTCAACGACGATTGTTATATCTCTAGAGACTGGTCATTGGGGCGCATGTGCATAAAGACTTTCCGGTTATCGTCGACAAGGCCAAGATGGCTCCTGTATAGGAGCGGTGACAATGGCAGTGCTCCACGGAGGAACATGTGTGGTTTATATCCCCCTCCTCCATATGCCCGAAGTTCGGATTATTGTGTGGTGCTCATCGGTGCTATCTTATCCGGGACGACAATCTTTTCAAATCATAGTCGCCAACATCTTCTGTACTCATCGATGACTTCTTGGTTGTTATTCTAGAAACCCTTAGTTTTCTATCTGGAATGAGCGAAACGCAAGGGTCTTCAAGCACAAGAGCGCCCCTCCAACTACATTGCTTGACTCCATCGATACTGAGACCAACCTTTGGGTCATCGCCGGTGCAAAAAAATTAGTGTCTCTTATTTTGCGAGAGTGATCTCATGCCGTGTATTGAGTGACTTATAACAAACTCTTTTCTCTCCTAATTAATGGATGAGGCAAAGCTTTTGCCTCCGTTTAGAAAAAATAAGCTTGCTCGGGTAATAAAACAGAGGGTACGGGTATGACAATGAGGTTCGCTCATGACGCACCGCTGATAGATACATCATCATGTATCCCATAATTAAGACACAATCAAGCAATACCTATTTTTGCATTAAGGGGGGCTAGACCTAATTAATGAAACGGAATATTCGGAAGGCGTGTTCATACGTCATCACCCCAACCATTTTCCAACCATGCGTCGTCGATGATCAATCCATCGTCTAATGAAACGAACGATCGCTGGCAGGGAAAAATATCGGTCACGCGTGCTATTCAATTGATGCAAGTACATCGTTTTATCAGGCAACAACACATGCGGCAATAACCTAAATTAAACTGAACCTCTCGTCGCCAGGGCAAAGTCCCCAGCGACTTCAGCAGCTTCAAGCCAAATTAACTAACCAGTTCCATGCAAATCATGAACAAACAATACCAGATGGCTTAAACAATCACTCGGTCGGAAAAGGCCACTGTAAGTCTGGAACGTGACACATGCATGGGAACGATTAATTAGTTTGGGCGTCTGCTTCGCGGAATGTTCGGGCGCCAGTGGCAACGCGCCAGCTACGTACAGAACGTACATAAACATACCCACCGCCCACTACAGATCGATGAGGCAGTCGCTAGCCAGCACGAAATCGTAGGGCATCTCCTTTCCTTTAAAAAAATTATATAGAACTCATCTAAATGAGATATAATTTTTTTTTTTTGAGAATCACCGGGGGAGGAGTCCCTTCACCTGAATATATTACTCAAAATGGCCATTATGCCAGAGAGTGATCCGGTTTATAAGGGAAACCAGATCGAAAACCTAAACAATTTGACCCCGTTTATAAGGAAAACCGGGTCGAAAACCGTACAAGTAACAAGGTTACAAGAAGATGAGAAGAGTAGGGCGCCCACCAAAGGCGGGACATAGCTAGCAGACTAACAACACCATCACCAAAAAAGACACAAGTAGTTGTGGGGTGATGTCGAGGGACACAATACCAAGACTTTGCAAGGAACCTAACGCACCGCACTGGCGTGCATACCTAACCCACGGCGCAACACAGGAGCACCACAGTCAACGAGTGCCAAGCACGAACCTTGACTACGAGCTCCGCCAATGAAGTTCGGGATGATTAGCAAGTTGGGGAGGCTTCATGCGTGTCATTGAGCAAAGATGACCGAGACAACACCAAGAGCACGAAGCTCGCCGCAACACAACGGCAGTCATGAGAGGGTCTTGAGCTTGCACAGCAAGAGGGACGACACAAAGGCACCGCCGCCGAACCCCTGCAGAACACCACCAAGGACTACATACGGGGTAGAGATGGCTGCTCCACAGCACGGACGAGTGCTGTTGCCAGACCCCGACACGCACCACCGTTGACCCCAAACCAGTCACGCCACCACCACCACCGACAACCCCACTGCTTGCAGTGAACCAACAAAACAACCTAGCCAACTTCTCGATGATACCTTCAAGAAGGGGTGCGACGCACGGTTGTGCCGCCATCATCGGTTCCAGGTAGACCTGGAAGCAGAGTTTCCTCCGAAGTCGAGCAAAGGGTGGTGAAATCAACATTTTGATGATGCATCCACGAAGGGTAGTGGCGCCCACGGGCGTCACCATCGTTGGCTCTGAACAGAGCATGGCTTTCGCCGAGTTGAGCATTCACACACCTATGGACAGATTATTCAAGGCACACCGCACCACCGCCCGCACCTCATGGCAGCACCAGCAGCCACAGGATGCTCTGGGCGCCATGAGCGCCCCACCAAGCACCGCCACCGGCAGCAACCTCCATCTCCCAACCACGCACCGCCATGCAGCCAGCAGCGAGCCGCCACCACGCCACCAGACGGAGACACCTCCATGCATGTAGCTCATCGACTGGAGCAGAGTCCTTGCCGACCCAGCCGCCGAGGATGCCAGATCTGGACAGCGCCGTACTTGGACGCCCCAACATGCAGCCAGACGAGCACCAGGCCAGCACCGCCGTGCGCCGATCCACCATGACCACCCCGCCGACGCCGCTGCGGCCAGCGCCCAGATCGCGCACACCCAACCACACCTGCCGCCCTCCACCACCGCCCACAGAAACCACCGGCTGACCCCACCTCCCGCCCCAGCCAACACCGGCCGGATCTGGGAAGGAAGCCCTAGATCCGCCCCCGCCCCTGACCAGTCAGCGCCCAAGCAAGCAGCGATGAGCCGGTGCACACAGGGGGGCGGGACTGGCCGGCAGGAACACCGGGACGACGCCGACGAGTGTCGCCTCCGCCCACCTCCGAGGCCGGCCTCCCGATCCAATCTGATGCATCCCGTCGCCCCTCCTCTGACGAAACGGTGGACGTGCAGAGCAGGAGAAGCGCCTTGCCGCCACCTTCCCCGGAGCGCGCGCAGCCTTTGCCGGCGGCCTCCTCAGGTGGCGGCGAGACTGGATATGAGGGAGATCTCATTCATCTGTAAAACAAGAACAGATACAACCCACGTCAGCACAAACGCATCTTATAGCATCACATATCCAATGATTATAAAAGATGAATGAGACCAAATTATATCTTATCTAGATGAGTTCTAGCAAAACAGTTAAAAAAAGTTGTAGGGCATCTCCAATGCTGACCCGTACCGTACATCGCATCTATCGGAATAGGGGATGCACACAGTGGGAACCGGCCATCAATCGTAGCCGCATACTCCTTCTGTTCCTAAATATAAGTCTTTGAAGAGATTTCATTATGAACCACATACGAATGTATATAGATGTATGTGGTCCATAGTGAAATCTCTACATAGACTTATATTTAGGAACGGAGGGAGTACAATTCAAACTACAATTCAGTAAATAGGACAAATTAAATGCAAACCAGATAATTTTCATATAAACTGAATGAAAGCATTTACATTCCGGACATATTTCAACTAAATTACTGCAGACTAGGCTAGGCTATTCTAACCTAGTCTATTGCCGGTTGCGCCGGATCCTCATTCCAATGACATGTCATTTCCACGTTCGGAAGCAAGTTCACTGGACCACCATGAGCCCTGTAGGGATATGCTTCAACGGAAAAGTAAGAGCAGCCTCCGCTTCCGTGAAGCAAGGATCAATGTTGGTTTTTGGGCGGGGAAAACGGTCAGCATGGCCTACGCCCCCGGCGAAGCGGGTAAATTTACCGGTGTGTATGATGCCAAGACGGTGGTAGCGGCGGCGGCGGGCGTGGCCGACTCGGAGTTGGCGACGTCGTCGTCGGTTCCCCGGTCAAATTCCTCTACCGTCGTGTCAACCTCCGCGAACAAGGCTTTTTCACCGCCTTCCATATGTGTTGCCATCATCGATCACGGCGGACTTGCGGGGAGACGACATTGGCCAGCCTTGACGGGCAAGGGTGGCCTGGCAAGGGCGCTGGCGCTGGCTCCAGAGAGCTTGTCGGCCAGCCAGCCTGTATCCTGCTAGCTCGCCGGGCCACCCAGCCGGCTACAATACCGAAGAGCTCCTCTTTTGCTTTCCGGAGAGGCCATTCCACGGGGCTTTGGAGCCGGAGACCATAGCGGGTGTCGCGCAAGGAGGAAATTGGGAGCGGAGGTGTGGTTTGGATTTTGCCCGACGCCTTGCCTCGTTTAAATAGCGGGTGGAAGCGAGGCGCAAACCGAAGACATGTTTAATGCCGAGCTACACAAGGAGGGACGTGTGGCGTATGGGGCGTCGAAGTAGGTTTCTCGACCCACGTGGCGTCGAAGTAGGTTTCTCAACGCACGTGCTGGTTCATGAAGGTAGACGGGTGGACCGATGTCGTTTCAATGCGAAGAGAAGGCGTGCGTAACGCTACGGCCGGCGCACTGCTTCAATGTTGGTTCGAGTAAGTGGTCGTGTTTGTTTGAGCCAGCATGAATGTGGCGCTGACGTGCCCACCCATATGTTGCATTGTCGTGATTAACGTGGGATGCAAATGAAATTAATGAACACCGTCGTCATCCACGGACGGGCGCGGGCGGCTACACGTCCGCGTCACCCAGGACTGGACTCAGCCCAACTCGATTGAAACCTGCGTACATGTGTATGCTCCAGACTTGGTACGGGACGTGGAAGGATTATCCACTGCACGCTTCACTCTCACTGCACCCATCATTTGGCATGACACGTACGGCTCTCATACGACCGGACACCTAGGTAGCTACTCTTTGACCACCCTGCGGACTGATTCGCCCGTTTATTCCGTGCTGATGCTCGGTGTGTACGTCCTCGTACCACACGCAGCGGCCGCGAAATTAGTACCTACGCTCGAGTGTGATTCTACGTACCGGCCCACATCTGCATGCCGGTGCGGTGCAGATCGTAGCCACAGATGATATGCAAAGGTTTATCATGCGTGTGGCTGTCTCAGTATGTGGTGTACGGTGCAATGTTATGATGTCTCGAGTTAATGCACGTACGTACGCAACGCTTGAATTGAACATGGTAGGCCCGACGTAGATCACCACAGTATTCCCGGAGCGTATTTATGTATTTTTACCTACTCCAACGATAACTATTCGGATACGGAGGGAGTAGCACTAAACCGGGGAAGAACAGAGCAGCCATGCATGCATGCGTGGAGCCCGTCTGGCGTGCCCCGAAATGGAAAGCTGACGCTGCAAATGGCGACGACGTCCGCTGGGAAGCAGACTGCCGGAGTAATTTCTACAAGTGGCCAGAGGTCCAGAGTGAGAGAGGTACTCCAAATCCAGACTGCTGGAGTAAGTAGGAGGCATCTGACGAGGAGAGGTGCCATCGCGAAAAAAAGGCATGATCCACCGCTGGCTAGGATACTGCCGCGTGAGAGCGAGCGGGCCGCTCGTCCCGTCCGCACGTCGGCGTCGGAGAAATAAATTTGATTCGAGTGCTCAACCGGCAGCGACCGCATGAAGGTGACCCGGCCTCGCTCATTGAGAGCAACCTAGCGTAGGATCCTCTGTACCGATGGACACGGACTCATGAACACACGAATGCCAAGAAGAGTTGCTTGGAGTGGAGCCTGGAGCAGGCAGGACCCCGCGGAACTCCCCGTGCGTCTCCCCTTCTCCGTCGACGACGAGTCACCGGCGGCAGCCCGGTCGCCTTCTTCGTGGGCTCGAAGGTAACGCCAGGGCTCACGTACGTGCGTACACGGTAGACACGGCTAGCGTGGGTCATGTGCGGGTGCGGGCATGGGCGTCGCTTTGTCCCAGCGCGAAACGTGCCCACCGGACACTGCTCACCGAGTGAAACGCCGGGCACGTGCTGCAATCAAGCCACTATAAAATGCTATCGGTGTAGCTATCGCTGTGGGGGCGGTGTGGTCGCCCGCGCCGCTGCGATCGAGCGGTCATGGACGCGCCTCCGGATAGATATCGTTGGGCTGGTTGATATTTCTGGTGCACACACCAGTGCGACTGCACACTAGCTCAATATAGATAGTCTATGTACGTATTGGCAGTTGAGTTGGGTGGTCTCTCCCCTACCGCGTGATGCTGATGAAGAGCACACAGGAATCCACTGGCACGCCCAGGTTTGTATTGGTATCTTATTGTGCCGAGAAACTATTATTGTCCTAAGACAACGGGACGTAGATTCATCCTTGATGTGGCGAGACAAAAGATATACTAGTACTACTTACGTATACTAGTAGTACTGTTAAACGTCTTTTTGGGACTCACCCTGGATTCTCGGGCGCAAGCCCAAAGATATTGCACCGCTAATATTTGCGGCCTCAAGAAGAAATAATTAGAAGGTGAGAGAGGCTCTAAAGGCCAATGCCTGGATCTTCAAAATCAACTACAGCATTGTTGTCTTCGACGAACACATTAGAGAATTTTTCACCCTTTGGATGCTTGTCAACGAGGTTCATCTAGATGAACAGCTTGAGGATGATGTTTTATGGAAGCACTCAAATGACGGGATTTACACGGCGACAACCGCATATAAAGCCTAGTTCCTGGGGTTAACTCTTTCCCCTATGGACCGCATGGTTTGGAAGGCTTGCC
>LR738709.1:696723461-696736644 GCA_902687465.1 Secale cereale | reverse complement strand
CCCCCCCCCCCCCTCCCCAAAGTGAAGTTCTTTGCTTGGTTGGTTATCCAAGATCGGATTTGGACCGCCGATCGATTGGAGAGACGGGGTTGGACAAATTTTGGGCTATGCCCTCTTTGCTCGAGAGAGCAAGAATCGGATGCACATCTCTTCTTCAAGTGCCGCTACACGCTCGGTCTATGGAGGACCATCATTGAAAAACTTGGCCTAGCTCACATGGACACCACCGTTTGGCACCTTGATGATTCCGTTCACGACTGGTGGGACAAGAGAACTGGCAATCACATCCCCAACCGGAGCGCTATGACCTCCCTCACCATGCTCGTCCCCTGGACCATTTGGAACGAGCGTAATGCAAGAGTGTTCCGCCAGCCACAAGAGCGTGCCGCCGTCTATTCTACTTAGCAACATCGTCGAGGAGGCAAAGCTTTGGATGACCGCCGGTGCTAAAACACTAGGGATCATTTTTTTTCCGTGAGTAATTGCCATGTCGTATATTTAGTGCTTTTGTAAAACTCTTAACTCCGCTCCTCCCTTATTTAATAGAAGAGGCAAATCTCTTGCCTTCGTTTAAAAAAAAACAAATTAAAGGCGGGGCGAAACAACGGAAAAAATTGTGGTCTAACAAAATGAGAAGAAAGAAAGGAAGGAAAGCAACAAGTTGACCAAATTAATTAGTGATGTCCGACGGGTTATGTGCACACATACACAATGGACCCATCCATCGTTGACAGTGAACCAGCATTGTGAGCTTGCGTGGATCTCTTGTGCTAGTTGAAACAAAGAAAAATGAAGTAGGCGTGGATCTCTTGTGTTTCTTTAATTAAGAGGAACCCGCGATTGTGCTCTGATTCTCTATGATTATAACAAACAGAACTCAAGCAGATCCACTGTCTGCAGATTTGCAGAGCGGCTGATGCTCTGACGGACGTGCACTAGTCGGTAGTACTCCATGGTCCAAGCAGATACTCCTCCACACTGCCAAAATCCCCGTGCAGTTTTGCTCTACGCTCTCGATCGGCGGTAGTGATTCAGCACGCGCCGTGATTCAGTTTAGTTTAGTTCAGCACACGAGGGAGGAAAGCCCCCGCGCGCGTGTTCCGCGTGCACCGCGAGCGACAGCCCATGCATATGCACGGCTGACTTACGTGGGCGTACGTACCCGGCTGCACATGCCGCGCGTCCCTACTGTCTGACTGAGTACCGATCGGCGGGCGCGCACGCATGTGCAGGTTGCCTGCGCCGTAGGTGTCTGCCACCACCGCCGTAGTACTTAGAGCATCTCTAGTAGAACCCTCAAATCCTTAAATGTAAAACCAGTTTTGAGGGTTGAGAATTGCCCAATTTTGACACTTTTAAGGGTTGAAAAACAGGGGCAAAGAGTAGAACCCTCAAACCCAACCCGTATAACGGAATATTTCGTTATAAGGGTTGGGTTTGAGGGTTCTACTCTTTGCCCCAACCCCAACCCTTAAAACTGTCATTTGGCATTGCATAATTTTCACTAGAAAAACATAATCAACCTCCAAACAAACACGGAAATAAAGATCATTGATGCATGGTTTAATAGTTTTTACATCACACAATCATCATCTTCCCCATCTACTCGGCACCATCACCAAAAAATTACACTTGGCGCCATTTCCTTGACCACTTCCACGTCCATCAAGCACCTCCATCGGTGGTGGAGTCTTCGCAGTCCAAACCCAAAGAACTACAACCGGCTGCTACAGAGCCATTTGGACAAACTCTACCTCCAGCTTGAAAGTGCCATGTGCCTCTCATTTCAAGTGAGAAATAAAAAATAAAAAATATTGAAATGCAGCTACTGTAGGTGTTGGCAATCATTCAACTCCTCAACATTTGTGATTCACATCTATCACCAAATAATTTAAACCATGACTGGAATTGCATGAAAATGTTTCACATCAGTTAAGCCTTTAATACAAAAGGAGGAAAGAAAGTAGTGCTACCTATTTCTGTCCAGGTCATTTGTCATTTGAGACATCTCGTCAAAAATACGATTGGCTCCACCATCAGCACATATTCTCATCTTTGCTGCTCTAAATTAAATTCGAAGGAAGAATTTTAAAGATACATGCCGTGAGCAAAATATACAAAGAAGAAATAAGCTAGAGCTAGTTACCATGAGCCCAGAGGTGATCTGTGATGGTGGTCTGTGAAGACTGTCCAAAACGAAAACCAGCTCAGCAACTAAAATCAGTGATGGGATCAAAAGGGCATTCATATGTTCAGAACCATTAGTTGTCCACAAGTTTGTCGAAGTGTTCATACGCCCCCAACCCCTTCCCCAAAAATACCTGGGAACATTTCAATAAAAATGTGATGTCGCATCCCCATTCCTGCCTGAATCTTATCTGCTGGGATCAACCATCAGCTTGCAGCCCACCCAAAAATACTTGGAAAAGAACTTCCGCCTTGAAAACCGAACAAGAGATTCATCCGAAATTCAGTCTCCGGCAGACAAATTCCGGTGGATTTCAGAGAAAAATCCTGGAAACTCAACGGATCTGCGCAAGCGGGATTTGGGATGATTCTCTTTTGGCCCTGAACCAGAAATCCACCGAGCTCCTGGGCCAGATTGATCTGCCTAACATCTCCGAACATTCCCGTCGGCCAACCCAGCAACTACTACAAGATTTACTTACTTCGGGCCGACCGGAAACCAAACCGAGCGGACTACAAAATGGTGAGGCGAAGGCAGAAGCGGGTGAAGAACTCACCTCGGATTACGCGCGCGTCGAGGAGGAGGAATGGTGCGGGCGCGGCGGAGGCGCGGGGGCTGGGGCCGGGGCGGGGGCGGGCGCGGCGGGCGCGGCGGCCGGGGCGGGGGCGGCGGCCGGCGCGGCGGCCGGCGGAGGCGAGGCGGCGGCGGGGAAGTCCATGGCGCGGCGGTTGAGAGCGGGAGTGGGCTTGGCGCGCTGGATCGGAAGTGAAGTGCGGGTTGGGAGGAGTTTCTCCTCCCAACCCTCACTTCTACAGGCTGAAATCGAGTTTGAGGGTTGGACCTCTAATTTTTTTTACAGGTTTAAGGGTTTAAGGGTTCTAGTCTATGTGGTTTTTCGGACGAAACCTGTAAAAAAGCGGTTATTTTAAAGGGTTTGGGGGTTTGAGGGTTCTACTAGAGATGCTCTTACTCCCTCCGTCCGGATTTATCAGGCCTCTTAGCATCATAAGCATGTACCTTTTTATAAGGCCTCGCTTTGGAAAGGTGCATGCATGCAACCATTTCATTGGTTGCATTAAAAGCCATTGTTGTTGGTGCCATGATTGGAAAATTAATACACTTCATGCATGTTTTTTCATTGGCTGCATGCATGTGAGAGAGTGCATTGAGAGTGGAATGAAAGAATTAATGTGAGCAAATTATTATGTGTCTTGGTCTAAGAGAAGCTGTCCTTAGGCCTAATAAACCCGGACGGAGGGAGTACTTACGTAAGACCGGGGCCAGGGCCCAGGGGTGCACCCCCCGAAGCTTCCGGAAACAGCAGCAACATACTGGTAGTGGTGGTGGTTACCGCAAGGCAACGGCCGGGTGCGGGTGGGTGACTGACTCCGGTGACTCTTTCTTTCCCGGCGTGCGGCGGAGAAGAAAAGAGAGAAGGAGAGCCCGCATGTGCAGGTCGCGCCGCCCGTGGGACGGGCCGGTGCTGCGGGTTGGTGACTCCGAGTCCGATCATCTTTCTTTC
The DNA here is from genome assembly GCA_902687465.1 of Secale cereale. Classification (NCBI taxonomy): domain Eukaryota; kingdom Viridiplantae; phylum Streptophyta; class Magnoliopsida; order Poales; family Poaceae; genus Secale; species Secale cereale. The sequence continues at coordinate 696,732,934 of LR738709.1, read as the reverse complement.
GCCGCCCAACGAAATGCCGCAGCCTCTCTGCCTTTTCTCTCCAGAATAAGAAATGCCGCAGCCACCGACTGAACGAGCCCGGGAAGCCGACGCGGTTCATTCATCGTCGTCCAAATAGTTGGGTGCGGTGCCATCATTGCATTGCGCGAGACAACCTGCGTGCGTCTTCGCTGCCGCTCACTACTACTCCTATATATTTTAGCCGCCGCACGCCGCAGCCGGCAGCGAGCGTCGGTATAGTCAGCGCTACGTCCAAACTCCAAACGAATCCATTTCACGCACGCCTACTGCTGCCTATAATGAGATAGCTCTGGGGTGCAAGAAGCCAAGTACCTTCCCACCCCCAGCTAGGGAAGCTAGGCATGTGTACTGAATATTAATTAGGTTATCCATGATTCCATGGCTTTTTTTTGTTTTCTTGAGCTGAATTAGGTTATCTATGTGCTAAAACAAGCAAGATTATGTTATCATTACAGGAAAGGATCGTCCAAAGAGATCAGGTGAGAGTTGACGGTGTGATTGGACGGAAATCCCGGTGTCTTGGCTCTGCCTAGCAGATATGTTAGGTTTTTTAGTTTTTGCAGAGGCGGTGCTCGAAGGGATGGGAACGCTTTTTTCTTCGAGTCAGGTGAGTTGACAGTGTGATTTGACGGATATCCTCGTGTCATCGCTGCCTCGTAGATATGTTAGGTTTTTCAGTTTTTGGAGATGGGGTGCTTTTTCTTAGAGTCAGTCTTCGGGCAAGTTCGTCTATCAGGGTGGTTTAGCTGGAGAGCTTCATGCATAGATTTCCACCAGTTTATTGTCGAGCGCGACGGTAATCTTGTCGAGCGCGACGGCGAGAGTTTATATCAGTTACTTCGAACTGATTCCGAGATTCAACGACGATTGGTATATCTCTAGGGCACTGGTCTTTGGGGCATGTGCATGCAGACTTCCCGATTATCGTCGACAAGGCCTGGATGACTCCGGTATAGGAGCGGTGACCATAGTTTCGAATTTCGTTAGCAATAAAATTTCGATAACCCTCGAAACCTACGAAATGTTGGAAATTTCGTAAATTTCGAAATCTGTTTCGAACAAATCAACGACATTTTTATTTAAATTTGAAAAAAATTAAATTTAAGCAAAGGAACATATGCCTTTCGTTGCCGAACATGTACGTGAGAACACATGTATCCCAGTGGTTCAGTTCTAACATTAGTTTTCGCAGACCCAAGTTCGACTTCTGGCAGCGTCAACATTTTTTATTTTTTCCCCCTAGTAGGCAAAAATTGAATAAAACTAAGAAAAAAAGGTGGTGAGATTCAAACACTAGACCTAGGGCATGAGAACTTAATATGTTGCCATTGAGCTATTGAAACTTTGATGACTACAGAAGGGATTCAGTCTTTTTATTCAAAAAGATTGAAAAATAACGAAATATTTCAAACGAAACGCAAATATTTCGCTCACCCTCGAAATGATCAAAATTTCGCGAAATTTCGGAAATTTTAATCGAAATTCAAAACTATGGCGGTGACAACGGCCGTGCTCCGCGGAGGAACATGTGTGAGGTCAAATTCCTCTACCGTCGTGTCAACCTCCGCGAACAAGGCTTCTTTCACCGCCAGCCAGACACGTTGCCTTCATCGATCGCGGCGGACTTGCGGGGAGATGACGTTTGCCAGCCTTGACCGGCGAGGGCGGTGGCGCTGGCTCCGGATAGCTCCTCTTTTGCTTTCTGGAGAGGCCGTCACACAGGGCTTTGAAACCGGAGACCATGGCGGGTGTGGTGCAAGGTGGAAATTAAGAGCGGATGTGTGGTTTGGTTTTTGCCCGACACCTTGCCACGTTTAAATAGTGGGCGAAAACAAGGCGCAAACCGAAGACATGTTTAATGCCGATCAACACAAGGAGGGACGTCTGGCGCACGAGGTGTTGAAGTAGGTTTCTCGATGCATGTGCTGGTTTAATAAAGATAGACGGATGGATCGAAGTCGTTTCAATGCGAAGAGAAGGCGTGCGAAAATATTTCCGGACGGAGGGAGTACCCATTTGTTACTCCCTCCGTCCGAAAATACTTGTCATCAAAATGGACAAAAAAGGGTGTATCTAGAACTAAAATACATCTAGATACATCCCGTTTATTTATTTTGATGACAAGTATTTCCGGACGGAGGAAGTACATTATAGTGATTAACGTTGGGTGCAAATGAAATAAAAGAACACCGTCGTCATCCACACATGGACGCGCATGGGTACGCGCGCGTCCGTGTCACCCAGGACATGACTCAACTCATCTCGATTGAAACCACCGTACATGTGGATGCTCCAGACTTGGTACGGGACGTGGAAGGATTATCCACTACACGCTTCACTCTCACTGCCCCCATCGTTTGGCATGACACGTACGGCTCTCATACGACCGGACACCTAGCTAGCTACTCTTTGACCACCCTACGAACCGATGCGCCACCGTGCTGATGTTCGGTGTGTACGTCCCCGTACCACACGCAGCGGCCGCAATATTAGTACTCCCTTCATCCGGAAATACTTGTCATCAAAATGAACAAAAAGAGATGTATCTAGATGCATTGTAGTTCTAGATACATCCATTTTTGTTCATTTTGATGATAAGTATTTTGGGACGGAGGGTGTACCAGCGCTCAAGTGTGATTCCGTGACGCAAATGAGTCTACGTACCGGCCCATATCTGCATGCCGGTGCGGTGCAGATCGTAGCCTCAGATGCGTATGGCTGTCGTCTTAGTATGTGGCGTACGGTGCATGCAATGTTGTGATGTCTCGGGTTTATGCACGTACGTACGTAACGCTTGAATTGATAATGGTAGGCTCCTGGAGCATACTTACATATTACTCCCTCTGTACCGAAATAGTTGTCGCTGGAGTGAAGTAGCTGAAGCCCTAAACCCGGGAAGAATAGAACAGCCATGCGTGCATGCGTGGAGCCCGTCTGGGGCGCCCCGAAATGGAAAGCTGACGCTGCAAATGGCGACGTCCGCTGGGAAGCGACTGCTGGAGTAATTTCTACAAGTGGCCAGAGGTCCTGAGTGAAATCCAAAGTAGTACTAGGAGGCATCTGTCGAGGAGAGGTGCCATCGCGAATAAAAGGCATGATCCACCAGTGGCTAGGATACTGCCGCGTGAGAGCGAGCGGGCCGCTCGTCCTGTCCGCGCGTCGGCGTCGGAAAAATAAATTGGATTCGAGTGCTCAACCGGCAGCGACCGCACGAAGGTGACCCGGCCTCGCTCGTTGAGAGCAACTTAGCGTAGGATCCTCTGTATCAACAGACATAGACTCATCAACGGAACATGAAGAAGAAGAAAGGAGCCCGTGGAATTCGCTGTACGTCTCCCTTTCTCTCCGTCGGCGACGAGTGAACGCCGCCGTCGTGGGCTCACGTACGTACGTACACGGTACACACAGCTAGGTAGCGTGGGTCATGTGCGGGCGGGCATGGGCGTCGCTTTGTCCCGGCCCGAAACGTGCTAGTGGCAGCACACTACTAGTACCTCAAGCAGAGCTGTCCGGCGGCTGGCAGTTCGGTTCGGTGGTGTCTTGGTATCTTATTGTGTCGAGAAACTAATTATCACTAGTAGAACTCCCGTACGTTGCTACGGGCTATTCGTCATGTTATTTCCAACACACAGAATGATGCCCACCTCATCTTCGTTATGGTCCCCTCTCTTCTTTACACCGTACTTGCTCATGGACCGCCAAGGAGGAGTCCCACGCCAATTGCCCCGCTCTCTGCCCTGATCATCCCTCATGTTCACACCAATCCGCCACCGCCATCAAGGGGATGAGCCATGCGCCGCCCATGATGGCATTGCCACGTTGTCACATATAGTTGAATGTTGCGCATTACCACGAGACAAAAATATTATTATGCCCGTTGTTCAACATGCAACTGATACACCACTGTTTATCATTAACTTTTGAAGCAACCAACCAATGCATTTATCCTTCTATCCTAACCAAAAAATTGTACAACTTGGTGGAAATATATGTTTCCCTCACTTGTGCAATCTGTTGCAAAGTAATCTCTAATGAAATGAAATTTGCCACATTTTCTAAAGTAGAGAAATTATTCTGCTCAGACACCTGCTAACCCCATCCTGCTCACTCTTAACCCTCAGTCTTATCATAAAAGCCACCAACTCGTATTCCAAGTGAGATAGTAATCGACATAGTCGTGGAAGGCCAGCAGTATGGGACAAGGGCAACAACTGCCTTCCTATCTTAGTTCTAGTACCACATGGTTGTATACTTGACTCGTCTTTTTTCTCACGCTATACCACGACAGCTCTACATTCATGCGTTGCCACGAAAAAAGGAAGCTATGAATGGGAATGTTGGTCGAAAGCATGAAAAATCTTAATGTTTCTCTTCTCTTCCATCCCTTGCGTGCACATACAAATTTATGTATCCGTCAGAGAAGAGCGAAAAAAAAGATTGCATTCATTTTAAATCACCTATACCAAAAACTACTTTTAGGTCACCAAATTTACAAATTTTATGCTCCAATAAGCCAAATGAAAGAGATGGCATATCATGTGGAATCTTGAGTTCCCTTCAACAAAACTTAGAGCCATGAGCTAAATAGGAGAACCCAAAGAGATAACATTAAAATGGTCTGAGGTGCCAAGGAAACCATCTGAAACCGAATAAACAAAAATCTAGCTGAAATATAGATACTTGATTAATATTGCATGGATCCAACAATCAAGAAAATATAATAAACAGGAGAAAATTTAAGACTTAGTTTGGCAGTGAAGTACTTATAAAGTTCAAGTATTGGAAAACCACAATATTCTAAAGCCAAACACCTCAAAGTATTTAATACTTCAATGGTGTTGAAAACCAAAGTATTCTGGAATGCTGCTCCAAAGATACAGAGCTCCCAAACGGGGCCTAGGGCTGACGTTCAATGAAAAAATCAGGTTTTGTGAGCCTCACATGACAACTTAAGCTTATTTTTGCTATTCTAATATCTGGTTAGTGCAAACTTTAAATGTCACTTGACCAAGAAAGAGAAGTTCAAAAACCAGTAGAATGCCCGCACATTGCCACGGGCCTTTGATTTGTGTTTTCGACTGCACCTATGCATATAATGCATATCTGTCTATCGCTCCCTCCCCTTCTCTCTCCCACCCTCTCTATTCGCCATCTACCTCCCATAAGCACCGCATCATCCTGCGTGAAAATAAATCCATTAGAAGGGTCCAAGTGGTAAGGATTGACTTAAATAATAAACGTAAAAATCTTGTTGCAATTTGGTTAGGTAATTTTGGCATTATTCCTACACATTCACATTCATGGTTAAGTTGCAAAATCCAAATAAAAAATTGAAAGTCCTACCCTTCTGTATGTTACACGTCGTTATTTTTAACACCATAGATGAAAGAATAGTTGTGTCGTTGTTGCAGTAACAATACACGTAAAATGAGTCAAGAAAATATGAATCACTCCATATAGATCATTTCAAACTATAATGAATTCACCTAATTATCAATGAAAAACATACATTGTTATGTACAAAAATGATCAATAAAAATATGAACTTCCTATGGAACATCCAAAGATGGAAAAGAAAATCAGTGCTCATGCATCAATGATGTCAATGATGTGCACATTTACCTGATACAGAAGCAGGATGTCTTGCATGACATCTTGCAAGACATGAGCGCACCTTCATATCACTTCATACATAATTATATCAGAGCTACATCCAACCTGATTTTGCAAGTTCAACGCGATGATTTGTAGAACAAACTATATATGTAGTCAACACGTAACATAACCGCGACCTCGTAAGGGTTAAGTTTTTCATATAGTGATCTATGTAAGATATATATGAGAGATAACAAAGGCAATGTAATATATCTTATAACCTTTGATTGAATAAGATTCTCACAAACACAAGCCATATATAAATACCAAAATGACTGAACAGGAAAATAGAGCATATAAATATGAAACAATAGTGCAAGAGCCAAATTTGAAAGCTTGCAGCAGCTGCACAGTGGAGCAGACATACAAATTCAACGGATAAATTTTAAAGAAACATGGCAAACCTTTAAAACAAACTAAATTTACAGGATAATAGTTCCAGAAATAAAGTAAAACACTATAAAATTGTGTCAGATAATTGTCCAACCATTTGAATTAAGTTAGTAACTGATATTGTCCAATCAGCCGCAAAATTAGTTGGAAATAATAATAAAGATTTGAAAATTTAACTGCATCACTGGTGAAGCAGCGACGGACGAAGCCAATGATGCGCCGAAGCACTCCTGCCCAGCGGCGGGGTCGTCGGCGTCGGCGAAGCGGCGACCGACGCGTGTGGGCCGTTGTCGAAGCGGTGATGGACGGAGCCCATGATTCACCGAAGCACTCCTCCTGTCCGGCAGCGGGGTCGTCGGCGAAGCGACGACAGACGCGTGGGGGTCGTCCACGAAGCGGCGACGGACGGAGCCAATGAGGTGCCGAAGCACTCCTCTTGCCCGGCAGCGGGGTCGTCGGTGCAGCGGCGACAGACGCGTGGGGGTCATCGGCGAAGCGGCGACGAACGGAGCCCAGGAGGTGCCTCGCCTCGATGCGCGTGATGGGTTCTGGAAGCGATCGAGCAGGGCCGTGAGGGCGTTGTGCGCCTCGTCGCCAGCTTCTAGGTGGGACGAAAAAAACCAGACGAAGTGGGACGAAAAAAAACCTGGAACAAAGACTACCAACTGCTCCATTAGGAGTAGAGATAACGTGTTATCGGTTCCTGCCCGTTTATAACGTGTCTAGTTAGGAAACTTTAGGAAAATTAGGAAAGTTTTTATTGCGTTATGAATGAATTGATTATGTCTGGTTACCTTAAGTTAATTGATTGCGTTTGGAAATAATTGATTGTCATGCATTATTGCGTTTGGAAAGAATTGATTGTCAATGCATTAGGAAAATTAGGATTTGTAATTGATGGTCATAAAACTAAACTTTATTAATTGGTAACGTGTTATCGGTTCCTGCCCATTTATAACGTGTCTAGTTAGGAAACTTTGGGAAAATTACGAAAGTTTTTATTGCGTTATGAATGAATTGATTGTGTCTGGTTACCTTAAGTTAACTGATTGCGTTTGGAAAGAATTGATTGTCATGCATGATTGCGTTTGGAAAAAATTGATTGTCATGCATGAATCGGGGACGTAAGGGGGGAAACGGAACCTAATTGCATGCGGTGAGTGGGGTGGGGTTGGGGTGAGTTAATTGTAGCGAAAAAAACCAGACGAGGTTGGACGAAAAAAACCAGACGAGGTGGGACGAAAAAAAACCTGGAACAAAGACTACCAACTGCTCCATTAGAAGTAGAGATTGTCGTAGGACAAGCGGACGTAGGCTGTTCATCCGTCCGTTGATCTAGCGAGGCAAAAGATATAGGAGTACAAATTAAAGGCATGACGAGAAAACGAAAGAAGTGAGCAAGCAAGTTGACCGAATTAAATAGTGATGGCCAAAAGTTGTGTGCACACATGCATACACAATACGATCCACCCCACCCATCGTTGACAGTGATCCCGCACTGTGAGCTTGCGTGGATCTCGTTGATTGAGGCAAGTAGTGTGTTTCTTTAAGAGCAACCCGCGATTCTGCTCGGATTCTCTACGACTAACAAACAGAAATCAACAGATTCTCTGTCTGTCCCTGCAGTCTGCAGATTTGTAGAGCGGCTGATTCTCTGATGTGTACTACTACTAGGACTCGGCGCAGTTTTGCTCCCGAGTGCCCATGCAATGCACGGTTGATTTACCTGGACGCACGTACCCAGCCGCATGTGCCCTAGTAGTAGAGTACTTACGTACGGCCGGGGCCAGGGGTGCACCCCGAAGCTTCGGGAGACAACAGGGCGTGGTGACTGACTCCAATTCCGGTGGCTCTTTCCCGGCATGCGGCGGAGAAGAGAAGAGGGACCCCATGCGCCGCTCGTGACGCGCCGGTGCTGCGCGGAATCTTCCGGAATCGGCGAAAAGCATCTAGCAGCGGTGGTACGTACTGTAGTTACCACGGCGGCCGGGTTGGTGACTCCGATCGTCTTTCTTTCGCCGCCGAACGACCGCCCGATGCGCGCAGCCTCGCTGCCTTTTGTTCCAAACAAAGAAAAATGCCGGTCTGCCGCAGCTAGCTAGCCACCGCTGACTGAACGAGCCCGGAAAGCCGACGCGGTTCATTCATCGCCGTCCAAATAGTTGGGTGCGGCCAAGGCCAATGCATCACTGTTTAAGGGTGTAAAATGCTAAAAAAAAAAAGTCTCATCTAAGGCCTCTCCTCAATAAATTCTTCGCAGTTTGTTACAAAGTTGGGGGGTGCCACAGCCCTCCAGACTAGTACATAGCTCCGCCACTCATCTTGTGGGCACCGAGCGGCAGTGGGCGGCCGGGCGCTGTTCGTCGGAGGAATGACGGCGACGAGAGGAGGTGGAGGAACCAGCGGCGACACAGGGATAGGCTGGAAAATCGCTGTCGGGTCGCCGGAGCAAATGAGGAGGTGCAGGCGGCGACGAGAGGAGGTGGAGGAACCAGCGCGCGGGAGCAGGCACACGAAATAAGCGATGCGCGATGCCGTTTCGCACCGCGCGCTGAACCAACTATATCGCGCATGCGTTTTTTGCACTGCCGCTGGAGCGCCGGAAATGGCTGCGCACGCGCAAAAGTGTCGATTTTTTCAGCGCGGTGCTAAAATCGCGTGCTTGTTGAAGATGATCTTTTTTTTTGAGGGCGTTGAAGATGATCTTATATGGATATTAATTAGGTTTTCCATGATTCCATGTCATTTTGGTGGTGAATTAGGTAACCCATGTACTCCTAAAACAAGCAAGATTGGCTTATCTTTACAGGAAAGGATCGTACAAAGAGATCGGGTGAGTTGACGTGTGTAATTGGACATAAATCATGGTGTTTTGGCTCTATGTAGCAGATATGTTACGTTTTCAGTTCTTCAAGAAGCGGTGCTCGCCCATCTAATTTTTACCTGCTTCTCCATCGTCACAGGCAGCCCAGATCGCATTCGATCTAGATCGGGATTCCCTGGCAGCCCGGGCACCTTCCATTTAGATCGGGACTCCCAGGCAGCCAAGGCCTCGGCTGCCCTCCAAGGCTTCAGCTTAGGTACGGCTGCTCTGCCACTAGGAGTTGGGCGTTGCCGATGGATTTTCAATGGAGATGGGCCAAGGATCATGGGTGTTGCGGTGCTCGCTCATCTTGTTTTTACCTGCTTCTCCATCGTCCCAGGCAGCCCAGATCGCATTCGATCTAGATCAAGATTCCCTGGCAGCCGGGCACCTTCCATTTAGATCGGGACTCCCAGGCAGCCAAGGCCTCGGCTGCCCTCCAAGGCTTCAGCTTAGGTACGGCTGCTCTGCCACTAGGAGTTGGGCGTTGCCGATGGATGTTTCAATGGAGATGGGCCAAGGATCATGGGTGTTGCGGTGC
>LR738709.1:696701679-696723359 GCA_902687465.1 Secale cereale | reverse complement strand
GTTGCTGATGGATGTTTCAATGGAGATGGGCCAAGGATCATGGGTGTTGCGGTGCTCGCCCATCTTGTTTTTACCTGCTTCTCCATCGTCCCAGGCAGCCTAGATCGCATTCGATTTAGATCGGGATTCCCTGGCAGCCGGGGCACCTTCTATTTAGATCGGGACTCCCAGGCAGCCAAGGCCTCGGCTGCCCTCCAAGGCTTTAGCTTAGGTACGGCTGCTCTGCCACTAGGAGTTGGGCGTTGTCGATGGATGTTTCAATGGAGATGACTGACAGGTTCAACAACGATGACTACAACTCTAGGGCGCGGGTCTTTGGGGCACGTGTACAAAGACTTTCTAGTTATCGTCTACAAGGTTAGGACGGCTCCAGTCTAAGAGCGGTGACAACGACGGTGCTCCGTGGAGGAACATGTGAGGTTTGTGTCCCCCCTTCTCCATATGGCCGGGCTTGCGATTATCGTATGGCGCTCATCGATGCTATCTTATCCGGGACTACGATCTTTTTGAATCATAGTAGCCGGCGTCTTCTGGACTCACTGACGATTTCTTGGACGTCACTTCTACAAGCTCATGGGTTTCAATATGGTTGCTCTGGTAAAACAAGGTCCTGAGTATTGAATTCATGCTCCAGCCAACTCATTCAAAAGTCTGAATTCATAAAGGGAGGCGGGCAATATATTTCAACACTCCCCCCTCACGTCTAGGCTATTTTAGTCCTTAGACGTGGGATCGATGTAGGCCGCAAAATCGATTTATGTAATACTGCATTGGAAAGGTTTTGACCTCTAGGCTCTGATACCATATTGAATTCATGATTCAGCCAACTCATCCAAAAGTTCGAACTGATGGATAGAGACGACAATATATTTCAACACGGAGACGCGCTGCTGGTAGATACATCGTCATGTATCCTCTAATTAAGACACAATCAAGCAATACATATGTTTTTTTTTGCTTTAAGGGGAACCATACCTAATTAATGAATCAGAATATTCCAAAGGCGTGTTCATACATCATCATCCCAATCATTTTCCGACCATGCGTCGTCGTTGATCAATCCATCATCTAATGGACGATCGCTGGCAGGAAAAAATGTCGGTCACGCGTGCTATTCAATGGATGCAAGCACATCGCTTAACCAAGCAACAACACATGCGGCAATAACCTAAATCAAACTCAACCTCTCGTCGCCAGGGCAAAAGTCCCCACCGACTTCGGCAGCTTGAAGCCAAATTAAACAAACCAGTTCCATGCAAATGGCAGCAAAGTCGCTCTGAAAATAACCACGAGCGAATAATGGCGGGTTAACTACTACTCTACTCCCTCAGGAAAAGGCCGGTGAAACGTGACACACGCGTTGGAACGATTATGAATTCGCTGGGCCGTCGGCGTCGCGGCGACTTGGGGCGCCAACGGTAACGCGCCACCTACGTACATCAACGTACCCCACCGACCCTATCGAGGAAGCCGTCGCTAGCACGAGACGGTACCACCACCACCACCACCACAACCAAAATGCTTCGCTAGTGCAGCTACACTACTGCCTTGCTCCGTTGGGCGACCTCGTGTTGCAGTAGATACTATATATTCTTTAAGAAACATTCTTGGCCACTCACACGCAATCCCAAGCTAGCTACGATCATCAACGGCACCGCATTTTCTTTTGACAACGGGTAAAGATATGTAGTGCCTGCATGCTTGTCGATCTGCGGCATATTCGGTGGCCATGTTAGCCAGAGCAGGGGCCTCAGTCGTGACAAAATCAGAGGGGTGCATAAAATAACGTACTGCTACCATCATTATACTATATTCATAAGTTTTCTTATTAGTTCACACCTGGCCCGGCCGGGAGTGCTGGATCAGAAAAACAAAAGTAAACGATGTGAATTTGTCGGCGAGAAGGAGATGCACGAGCTTATACGTGCTCATCGACTTTTGTTTTCTTTCAAGCATTGGTTCCCGAGTTTTTATTTCTTACGCGGATCTTACACATATCAACTTTTTTCTGTAAATTCTAATGGGCATGACCCCTAGGGCAAAGTGGCGTCCCGTGAACTAACGCACCCTAATTCTTCTATAACTGTTTTTCTTTTCTAGTTGTATACTCCCTTCATTTCCTTGAATAATCCAATGAATAAGACGCGCTCGCATCCTAAAAAAATCATCTTTGGTAAAAAGTATTAGACCAAGTAAATATGGATAATATATGCGGAAATTGGCTTTGGCTCATAGGTGTATATGCACCCATTGTCCAAATACACATTTTGAATAGTTAAAAAAAGGCGAGAAAAATACCCGCGTGTAATTTCAGACATTATATGTCCGTGCACAAAGTTTCCGTGAGAAAGGACATTTTTTTTCTAATATATGCTACTCCCTCCATTCCAAAATATAGTGCGCCCGCGCTTCACGAGGTCCAACTTTGACCATAAATTTAACCCACGAGACCGACTGCGGCTGGAGAAAAAATTACATGATTGAAAACTTCTTTTGAATACGAATTCATTGGTATAACTTTTGTTCCCGCCGCAAACGGTCTCGTTGGTTAAATTTACGGTCAAAATTGAAGCACGAGGATAGAGGAAGCACTACATTGTGGAATGGAGGGAGTACAATTATACCATCCCTATCACCGTCGTTGATAATAAAAGGACCGTGTTTCTCCCTAACATTCATAGTGGGGGAGCTTGAAGCCCATTGTTGGGCGGGCTTAGCGGGTAAAACATGAGAAAATAGCCTGTTGGGCGGTGTTCTAATGTCCGTGAGTAAATGTATAGTCTACAAATGCTCAAATGTTGGTGGGCCATGGCCCGGCCCGGCCTGGCGTAGCTTCGCCACAGAACACAATGTGAGAACGTTCGTCCCCAGTACTATTTTACATGCTCGATGCAATTTAGTATCATCCACACACTCATCTAGGTACTATCTGTAGGCGGTGCACTCTAGCTCATCGTGACACATTGCATTTGTTTCCAAATACAATTCATGCTTTCTAGATAAAGTTCCTGTTCACAGATTCTAGTCCTTACTGGATGCTCTTATAATTTGTCGAGAGCGGTGTATAAGTGGTATCATGTACTCTTCCTCTACACACGTTTGACATTCACGGAGACCTTCAGTCACTTTGTCGTAGTGTGCGCTATTGACGGTTCGCGCCCCCCTATCGTGTAATGGGTAGGCCCATTCAGACCTTTTTACTGCCTTTTTGTACTTTGAGTTATACTTTAATTTCATTTTCTTCTTTCTATCACCGCCCTCAACAATAAATTATCGCTTTTCTCCCCAAGACTCAATATGGAGCGTTCATTACCAACCTTTACGTTTACGATACACCTCCCGCTCACTCATTTTTGAGCTTGGAGTTTATGTGTATCGTGTACGCAGACATCTAGGAAGCATCTGTGGGCGGTGTGTGCTAGCTCATGGCGACGCATCACTCCTTTCCAAATACAGTTCTACCTAACACGCTTTGGCCCTCGGTAGACACCGTCGAGAGTGGTGTGTATGTGGTATCGTCCATTCCTCCGCGGGCGTGCGGCATTTGCGTGAATTGCACCAATGCAATTTTGTTGTAGTGTGCGCTATTGACGGCCAGCGCATCCCTACCGTGTAATTGGCTGGCTTATTCAGACCTTTCACTTCCTTTCTATTTCCTTTTCTTCTCTCTATCCCTGCTGACGACAAGGAATGATCGCTTTTCACCCGAACACTTGATATAGAACGTTCATTTCCAATACCGCTTTACGTTCTCAATACACCTCCAGCTCACACATTGTCGAGATTGGAGTTCATGCGTACCGTGTATGCACACGACTAGGAAGCATCTGTGGGTGGCGCGCGCGCCAGCTCATCGCGACGCAACGCTCCTTTCCAAATACAGTTCTAGCTCACAGAATCCACTCCTTGGCAGCCGCTGTCGAGAGTGGCATGTAGGCGGTATCGTGTACTCCTCTACAGCCAAGCGGCATCCGCGTGAATTACAACCACCGATGTTTTTTTGCGAAAGAGAAACACACGCAAAGGGACACTAGCTCAAGCCCACCAACCCACACCGATAAGAAAATACCGTAAACACCCTCGCTCCTGCCCGAGAACTACGACAATACCAGACCTCACTCCCCAGGCCGCTCGAAGGGCAGGACCGTCCGCGCGCACCCAAATGTGTTTACTAATACCCCCTTGCATTGCCTCTCTGCTGCTCAGTCTCACCTACCCCACACCTGCCTGCTTGGCTTGTTTAACACCCACCACCGCACCACCGCTTCCTCCTCCCTTCTCCGGGTGACGTCGCCGCAGACCAGACCGGCGGTGAGGCGCAGCCTTCCGTTCTCCTCAGGATGGTCGAGGCAAATGCGGATGCGCACGGCGGCGACGAGCAGCACGACGAGGTTCGAGTCATTTTGTTATAGTGTGCACTATTGACGGCCCGCACACCCCTACCATGCAAGGGACGGGCCCATTCAAATCTTTTCACTTCTTCTTTATAGTTTCAGTTACGCCTTTTTTTCCAGTTCTTCTCACCATCACCGCCGGGGACAAGAAATGGTCGCTTTTCTCTCCGAAACTTGGTATGGAAAGTTCATTTCCAATACCAGTTTATGTTGTTGATACACCTGCAACTCATACATTGCTGAGATTGGAGTTCATGGATATTGTGTACACATGTGTCTAGGAAGCATCTGCGGGCGGCGCGCGCTAGCTCGGCGTGACGCATCGCTTCTTTCCAAATACAGTTATAGCTCACAGACTCTAGTCCTCACTAGATGCAATCAAGAGCGGCGTGTAGGTCTTTTTTTTGGCAGAGAGCGGCTTGTAGGTGTCAGCGGTGAATGGACAGGCTCAAACGAGCAAGGAGGTGCTTAGATGGGCCAAGAAGTAGCCGATTTGCTGGGCTGGGCTGTCATCACTACTCACTCCGATCCATATTAATTGCCGCTGATTTAATACAATTGTACTAAATCAACGGAAATTAATATGGATCGGACGGAGTAGTAGTAAAGATGAAAATCCATCTGGTTGGAGGGCAGGCTCAAGCTTGTTAAGCCTGTACAGTAGATTCGCCCCTGGATGGTGTATCACTGGCACCTACAAGCCGTCGGGTGTGCGTAGACCTAGGCAAACCTCGGGCCGAGCCTACCAAAGCCCGGTGCAAAAAATTCATGCCCGAGCCCGGCCCGACCGTCGGGCCTGGACTTTGGGCTCAAGCCCGGCCCGAATGTGTAAAAGCCCGACGGGCCTCGGGCCACGGGCCGGGCCCCTTCAGAAAAAAGCAATATCGTCGGGCCCGGACCCGGCCCGACCTAGCCAACGGGCCGGGCCCCTTCAGAAAAAAGCAATATCGACGGGCCCGGACCCGGCCCGACCTAGCCAACGGGCTGAATATCTAGGCCCGAGCCCGGCCCGGGAGCAACATCGGGCCGGGCCGGATCGGGCTTTTTTGGGCCGGGCCGGCCTGCCCATGGCCAGGTCTAGGTGTGCGGCATCCGCATGAATTACAACCACCGATGTTTTTTTTTTGCAGGAAAGAGAAACACACACGCATATATAAGCGGGTTAACGGGTCGAACTGTGTTGTCCCCACTCACAAGCAAAGGGACACTAGCCCAAGCCCACCAACCCGCACCGATAAGGAAATTTACCGAAAACACCCTCGCTCATACCCTAGAATTACGCCAGTGCCATACCTCACTCCCCCGGCCACTCAAGGGGCAAAACCGTCCGCCCCCGCCCAAACATTTTTATTAATACCACCTCGCGTCGGCCTTGTGCTGCTCAGCTCACCTCCCCGCGCCTGCCTGCTTGGACTTGTTTAACACCCACCACCGCTCCCTCCTCCCTCCTCCGGGTGACGTCGCCGCCGACCGGGCCGGACCGGCGGCGAGGCGAGGCGCGGCCTTCTCTCTCCCCTGGGCGGCCGGCCTCCCGTGCTCCCCAGGATGCCGGAGGCAAATGCGGGTGGCCGCGGCGGCGGCGAGCAGCGCAGCAAGGTGGGGGGAACGGCCGGACAGAGTCGCTTTCCGCGCAGAAAGACTTCTTCGTCCTCCTCTTCTTTTTTATTTTCCGCCTTGTCGGCGCCGGCCATGGGCTCGTTCCTTCGCGGTGAGCCGCGGCGGTGCTCTGCTTCTGCTGGTGCTGGAGGGGCGCTCTCCCCTGGATTTGGGGCGGATAAAGATGTGGATTTCAGGGAGGATTCGGACGGATTCGGTTTCGCCAAACAAGAGGAGTCTGCTTCCAGCCCGCAGAGGACGGGCGGATTGGTTTGCTCTCGCCGCGATTTCTTGCCTTGTTTAGCTACCAGGAGGCCCCCGGGTCCAAATCCCCGGGCAGGCGGCGGCATATCTGCGGCATATCCGCTCGCTCTTTCCTACTATTAAATTCATGGAAAATCTCCCGGTTCAGCGCCGGAGAGGCCCCTCTTTTGGCAGATGTTGATGAGGGGTCGGTCGGTCGGTCGGCGTGGTTGGTAAATGGGGCAGTATTCGATTCGGTGACCGGGCAATGTTTATCCAAATCTGCAGTTACTTTCCTTTTAGCCGGAGATGGATAACGCTGCCGCCGCGCATATATTCAGTCCAGCCCGTGGACGGAATCCATGCCTACCCACGAGTTGCTTAGAAGTTTCCCTGTATTTTTCAGCCAAAGGGACGGGACATAGCCTTTTTCAGGAGGGGTCGTTCATCAGCCTCTTTGACATTTGCTCTTTGAATTGGTTGCTATCACTTTTCTGATTTTGGGTGGGTGAGTACAGGCCAAGAAAGTTCTGATTATGGGGCATCAGTAGAACTTGTTACACGAATTATTAGGATTCCAGATTGCGAATATATGCTGTACAGGCCAAGAAATTTGTTTAAAGTTCTTTGAATTTGTGTCTGCTTTTCAAAGCCAACGCTTGATCTGGATGTCTTTTTCTTTTGCAAAAGAGAATTAATTTGCCATGTGCACCGTGCTAACTTTCTCCACCAAATTTCAGGTTCAGAGTTCAGACGTGATGAGTTTCTTCAGTGAATATGGAGACGCCAGCAGATACAAGATCGAAGAAATAATTGGCAAAGGGAGTTATGGAGTGGTGTGTTCAGCAATCGACCGGCAGACCGGCGACAAGGTGGCCATAAAGAAGGTGTCCAACATCTTCGAGCATATAACCGACGCCGCTCGGATGCTCCGCGAGATCAAGCTTCTCCGGCTTCTCAGGCACCCCGACATCGTCCAGATCAAGCACATTATGCTGCCTCCCTCCAGGAGGGACTACAAGGACATATATGTTGTCTTTGAGCTCATGGACACCGACCTCCACCAGGTTATCAAGGCCAATGATGACCTCACAAAGGAGCACTACCAGTTCTTTCTCTACCAGATGCTCCGGGCGCTCAAATACATCCATACAGGTAAGGATCTTTGTTTATCATCTCTTCTTGTTATGCATTGCCTGCCTGCTCTGTTCTCATGACTAATCTTCGTGCCTGCAGCGAACGTCTATCATCGTGATTTGAAGCCAAAAAACATATTGGCAAATGCAAACTGCAAGCTCAAGATATGCGATTTTGGACTAGCAAGAGTTGCATTCAATGACACCCCTACAACTGTTTTCTGGACGGTATGTTACTCTTCTACAGTTTACTTACTAAATTTGATCCGCAATACTTGAAACTCAAATCTCACAATCTTCTCCAACATGATTTGCAGGACTATGTTGCCACTAGGTGGTACAGAGCTCCGGAGCTCTGTGGTTCTTTCTTTACCAAGGTAATTAATTAATAGTTTCCTCTTGCTCTGGTTTTGTTCATTTCAGTATTGTTTGTGGCATTTGCTATCATTTGTTTATACCTTTCCAGTTTCTATGTTAACTTGATGATACTAAGTTGACTCCTTCAATGCAGTATTCACCGGCTATCGATACATGGAGCATTGGTTGCATTTTTGCAGAGATTTTGACAGGAAAGCCTTTGTTCCCCGGTAAAAATGTGGTTCACCAGTTGGATATGATGACTGATTTCTTAGGCTCACCGTCGCCTGACATTATTTCTCGGGTATGATTTACTCACTGTTTGCAGAAATGTCGCCAATCGAGTACGTATTCTAGCATAAGGTCCAATTCTCTCTAATATTTCTTATCACCGCAGATTCGAAATGAGAAGGCAAGGAGGTATCTGAGCACCATGAAGAAGAAACTGCCAGTATCTTTTTCAGAAAAGTTCCCCAATGCAGATCCTGCAGCAGTCAAGCTCTTGCAAAAGCTTCTAGCATTTGATCCAAAGGACCGACCCACTGCTGAAGAGGTAGGCGTGTCTTCCTAGTGAAACAGTATGATTCTCGTTTTACTAGTATTTTGTGCTGTCCTCATTCGTTTTACTTTACTTTAAAAAAAAATCACACATTCAAGGTCGTCTATATGTTATTCTAACGAGTGTTCTATATGCATAATCAGGCGTTGGCTGATCCCTATTTCAATGGCCTCGCGAAAGTGGAGAGAGAACCATCATGCCAGCCGATTTCGAAAATGGAGTTTGAGTTTGAACGTAGAAAGTTTACAAGAGAGGAGGTCAAGGAACTTATTTTTAGGGAGATACTGGAGTACCACCCTCAGCTTCTCAAGGACTACAACAACGGCTCTGAAAAAACAAACTTTCTATATCCTAGGTTCTTACCTTGACTTGTTATTTTAGCTCTTTTTTTTCTCCATTATTCTCTCTATATGTAGCAATACTCATCATGGCTCTTGAATTTTCTGCTATGCAGTGCCGTCGACAACTTCCGAAGGCAATTTGCTAACTTGGAGGAAGATGGAGGAAAAGGCGGGGCACCCGAGAGGAAGCATGTTTCTCTCCCGAGGTAACTTACACTAATAAAGTTCTTCTGAATGTGATCTTGAATTATGGAGCCCTGAAATCCAGAAGCTCTGTTTGAGTTTCACTATTGACCTTTGATGATGGGCTGCTTGCAGGACTACAACAGTTCACTCTACCCCAGTTCCTACAACAAATGGCCCGGCCTCCCAAGCTCCTCAAAGGATCCCAACAGGTAACTAACTGGTCCTGTTTGTTTTGGTCTGGTACCTCTTCACTTGAACTTCAGAGAGAGCAGCAGTCTTACACATTTCATCTCTGGCACTCTTGCAGCCCGACCAGGCAGAGTGATTGCCTCAGCGATACCGACCGAGAACACGGCCTTTGCCGATCGACAAACAGGTCGAAGGATGGCGAGGGACCCCGCAGCGCCTCCAGCAGCAGCGGTTGTGGGCTACCACCTGAAGCCGGACAGCTCCGACAGGCAACCAGAGCAGCAGCAGCAGGAGGTCGAAAAGGAGCGCGCGCGCTACAGGCCGGCGCACCATTTCAGGGACGCCAGGGTGGCGCCTGAGGCCGAGGCGCGGCCCTCGGCGTACCACATTCCCCCGTTCAACGGCATCGCGGCGGCCGCAGGCGGGTACAGCAAGGTCGGCGCGGCAGAGAGGATGTACTAGCGCAATTGCTCGGCGAATTTGCCGGGAGCTGGAGGACGGCCGCGACCGTCGTGGGGAATGCAGGAATTTAGGAGGTAGGAGACAGCCGAAGAGGTGGTGCTCTTGTGTACATATATATTACCGGCAGCCAATTGGTTGGTTCTGTGGTCTGGGTTGATAGATAGGTTGATGAAAGTTGAAACAGTATGCTCTGCTTATCTGAGAGGTGAAGCGCCTCTGTTGAGGAGGGAGGGGAGGGGGTTGAGGGGCTGTTTTTCTTTTTCTTTTTGTTTCTGGATTGTGTTAATAGGATGGATGAATAAATCGAGGCTTCTCTGTTGGTAAACTCAACTCAACTCTTGTGTGTGCTGCCGAGTTATGTTTGTGTGTTTCTCCTGTGGCTTAACTTTGCAAACTTTGACTCGAGGCAAATCTTTTTGAATTGTTTGGATTGCTTACCATCCAAACAAATCAAGATCTCTTGAATTATGTTTGAATTGTTTGGATTGCTTACCATCCAAACAAATCAAGATCTCTTGAATTATGTTTGAATTTGTCTGCTGCTGAATCTGTTGAGTCATCTCTTCTTCTTGCTGTTGCAGTGCTGCTGGCCTGCTGATGACTGATGAGTCCATGTCTGGTGGTACGTACAGTGCAGAGGATAGTAGTAGTATCTCGATCGGCTTCGGTCGCGGTCGCCTTCGTTTTCGTGCGCTCGCTGCTGCTGGTTGAGCACTCGAATCCAAATTATTTTCTTTCCGACGCCGATGGACGTATGACTTTCTTTTATACTCCCTCCGTTCGGAATTACTTGTCTCGGAAATGAATGTACCTAAAACTCAAATACGTCTAGATACATTCATTTCTGCGACAAATAATTCCGAACGGAGGGAGTAGAATCCGATGGACGAAGGACCCAACGATGTTCTCAAGCCTTGAAGCCCACGACCGGTCCATGTCGATGTCTCAATAGAGATGGCAAAATCTGTCCGGCCCAGTAGCCCACCACACCACACAAGAAGACAAAGCGCCAGGTCTCTCCTAGTATATATATATGGAGGCTTGTCTCAAAAAAATAATATATCTATACTACTATTAAAAGAGCAAACAAGAACTCATCTACAGACACACCACAAAATGTACACAGGATTACCAGAGACGTTAGATCATCTTAACTAAATCACATCTAACAGATCATATTGCATCAAGAGTCTGCCATGTAAATCAACGATCCAGATTAAATGTTCTGCCGCAGACGCGCAACAGACTGCCCCCGCACCCCTTCCTCCTCAATTAGTGTGGATTAATGTCCCCTAATTTTCTCTCTCCCCACACAATCTTTGCGGCTCCTCCTCTGCCGCCCCATCAGATGCGTGCGTGGATCGCCGCCGGCGGCCACCGCTGGCCGCTCCTCCTCTACCGCCCCATGGGTGCGAGCAAACGGAGCCAGTGGCGAGCGGTGGAAGAAGGAAGAGATGGCGTCGGTAGAAGTGGAGGAGGAGGAGCACAAGGGGTCCCGGCGCAAGGCACCCTCAAAGGACCCTGAGGGCCGGGTCACTTCCGCCGCAACGCGCGCCCATGCCGCCGCGCTCCACTACCAGATCCTCGCCGGCCGCGCCTCCTTCGCCGACCTCGCCGCGAAGCACTCCGACTGCTCCTCCACCCGCCACGGCGGCGACCCAGGTACGTCGCCACCCCCCTGCCCGCGCACACGCCCATCCTTTATTTTTCTTGAGCCCTCGCTTCCTTCGCTGAATCTAGCTCCTGCACTCCCCCAAATCAGACCACTACACGGCCGTAACCAGCCCCTTGCCTCGGCTTGGGCAACTGCTCTGTTGCGTCATCGACGTAGGGGGGCGCGGGGACGCCGGTTCGCGTGGACGTGCTTGTGGGGGACCGGGGGGGGGGGAGGAACTTGTCCGCGGCGAGTTCGGAGTCACCTACCTCTGCACGGAGGCTGCCATGGCCGCGTGGATGGCTTTCAAATCCGTCTCCAAACACATGCTCGTGGACGTGGAGGACCTGTGCCGGGAGGTGGAGATCATGCGCCACATGGCGCCGCACCCAAACATTGTCACCCTCAACATCGCCCACTACGACCAGGACGCCATGCACCGCATCATGTAGCTCTGCAAGGGCGACGACCTTTTCACATGAGCGTGTCGCCGCAGCATCGTTGAGGAGCTCCACGTAAGAGCACTGCTTGTTTTTCTTGGTTGCTACTTGCTGCTTACAGGTGCACCTGTACACTTTCTACTACTGGTTGTTTTATGCCGTATATTGGTTCAATTATGAGAAGAATTGTTAGCTACTGCTCAAGTAATGTTACTACTATAGATTGGTAAAGAAGGGGACCTCACCTCATGTTAGTTTATAGCTTAGATGAGCTTCAGAATCTGTGTTTTGAAGTTCAGATAAGCTTCAAACTAAATTTAGTTGTTCAGTTTTTAGGGATCGATGGCAATTAGTTCAGAACTTCAGATATAGTCGTTGTTAATTGCTTAACCGAACTGGTAGTTGGTGAAATGGCCTTGTCGAGTATCCCAGTGCACACTTCAAATATGGCAGTATCCTGATTTCCAAAGCATATGCCCATGCAGGCTCTGGGATGCACATTGCCAAGGCTGCATCATGTGTTTGCGTCTTACTATATTGTGTTATGGGATATTGGGATTATTGTCTGACATCTGACATGTGCTTTTGTCATTCTATTTTGATAGATGTGCCACAGGAATGGTGTCATCCATTGGGACCTTAAACCAGGAAACTTCTTATATGCAAACAAGTAGGTGAGTTCTTGTCTCAAGTGATGTAGATCTTCCCTTTCTTCTCTGATTCATGTAGTAATTTCAAGCTTCTCAAAGCAAACATGGAAAATCTTATTAAGTTATATATTATATTTTCCACTTTATTTTACTACTTGTTTTTCCGTCCCTGCAAAATGGAGCTAACTTTGTTGATACAGTTTATTGAGAATTTATGTAGGCCCACTCGGCGGTTTTGCTTTCCTCACTGGTCGTTCCTCCCATCCCATTTGATCTGCGTGTGTGTGTGTGTGTGTCAATGTTCATGGTATCAGTGTTTGCCGGTCAGATAATGATCAAGCATACCTGAATTTTGTAAAAAAAAAACAAATAAGTTTGCTACAAGGCCATTAATGAGTTAATGACACAGCCTGATAATGTCTAATAATTAGATTGCATGCAATTTAGTTCATACTATACAATGATCTATTGTTTAACTGGATATGGATGTTCTTTATGATGGGAACTTCTCCAAATCAGTCTACATTCACTGTACGTTTTGAACATGATAACTTCAGAAATTATTGAATTGACCTTCATTATTGAATTATTAATCTAAGGTAACTAGATTGTACGACTACATCACCCATATGCACGTCCAGATTTTTGCTTAGTTGGTAGCGCTTGGTAGCCCTCCATTGCCCAGTAATCCGACGTTGTCTATGCCCAGCTTATGGTTCCTCTCCTCCCTACTTTTCATATCAAAATTCCTGGCCGTTTCCCTTTTCTGAATTTCCGCTCCAAAAAAAGGTGAACCAGTCTTTAATTCCTCATTGTGATTTCAATCCAATTTGATAGTGTTTCCAGCAGGAGTTGCGAGTATATCTAAAGTAATATGGAGCTTAGTGATATTTGTATCTGGTGCTGATTTTATAGTTAGAGCTAGACTTCAAATTATTGGTTTCTCAATATCAGTTATGTGTATATATAATATGCGGGTATGCAGGTAAGAAGTTCAGAAATATTCTTGTCTCATGCTATGGCTATCATACTTAGGAGCCCCAGTAGCTAAAAATCTTTACTGATCTTTCCAGGTGTACATCTTCGTCTCAACCTTCTGTCCGTCTGTTATCTCTACAGGCTGTAGATGTCCAGTTCAGATTACTGGATTTTGCATGTTCATCTATAGTTTTGGTTAGATTTTTAGTTGTTTAAAAAGCAAGCAGTTTGGTTTGTGTAAGAATTTAGAATTGAATGGTTGATGGTGGACACTACCTGTTTGACAGAACACCAGCATGCAGTGCCTTATACAGTACTGATTTGTTGCTAAATTATATCATGAGATATATGATATGTTATAGGTCTTCGCAAAAACTCCCATGAAGACAAGGGATGACTTCAGTTATGTTTGACAAGGAGTATTTGCCAATGTGGGATAGCACAGCACCACTCCAAGCTAGAAATGGACTGGCTTGATATTATCGGTTCTTGCCATCGTTGGGGTTCTGATTCGAAATATATTTTTTCTCCTTCCATTCCAACTTTCAAGTGACATATATCATGCTGGCGGGAGGCTACATTGTCACACGATGGAAGCAATTCAGAGCCGGTAAATCTGGTAATGTTTAAAGCATAATTTTGCAGCTGAGGACATGTCATTGTCTTGGAGTGTCATTTACTTGTGGATTACATTTTCAAGGAAAGAAAAGTTTACTTTTGAAATAGAATGTACACTTGTAAAGAATAATGAAGAGCCAATATCAAATTATTTTCCTATGCATTTGAATTTTCGCATCTGGTATTAATTTTAGTCAAAACGTGCGTGCACGTGCACGCTTACTAGTATATATATATATATATATGGAGGCTGACCACGGGATCGACGATCCCTCGCTTCCTACTTTCAAAATCTATCATCACTTCCTACTTTCGGCGCCCTCCCTTCCGCGGCACAACCGATCCGGCGGCGCCGACGTCCCAACCTGCGGCGAGCGACCAAGAAAACAAATTCGCCGGTGAGTCTTCTCTAATTCCTGTCATGTACGTAGTAATTTATACAGCGAACTGATCAATCCGTACTACATCGGCATTAAGCTTCAGAAATTCTTGAGTCCTATGGAGCTAATTAGGGCAACAGTTTCTTGTTTATCCTCACAAATATGAACAGTAAATCAGGCATGACGCACGGATTCATTCTCTTGTTTGGATTTAATTTTTCCGTTGTACTCACCGTCACAGATCTGTATTTTTGTGTTTGTGTAGCCCTGTTTTGATCTTCTTGGAGTAGTACTGTGAATTAGGCATGACACTAGATTTTAGCGCCAAAGTTTACTAGTTCAGATGAAATTATAGACATCTTTGATCTTCTTGGTAATCGCAAAGCCAATTCAGACTCAAGTTAAATGTGTGGCCGTACGTGATGCATGGGAGTTAATTTCTCGTACTGAATGTTCACACATTTAACTTCAGTCTCGATGTAAGTTGCTCCCTGATTCTGCAATTTCTGTATGTAACCGTGATGGACGAGAGTTGAAGGAAAATGTGTTAAACCACGACATCTATAGCCACGTGGTAGGCGCGCATATTAGGAGATTGATAGGTTGTTAGACTGTCATGTTTATCTCTTGTAAACCCTTATCTCTATCTTCTATCTTGATCTCCAAGTATGTAATCTCAACCGCATTGTATGCGCTGTTATGAGAGGTGCGCCCCATCTATATAACACGAACCCGTTGGCCTGAGAAGGTAAGACGTTTCGCTAGTTCGCACATGGTAATCAGAGCCGCATCTCTTCCCATCTACTGAGATCCTATCTACCGAGCCTAGCCATGTCTTCCTCCTCCTCCTCCGGCGCTTCACAGCCTACCCTCAATGGGCAGGTCACCGAGAAGCTAACACGCACGAACTACGTGCTCTGGCGCACGCAGGTCAGTCCCCATCTGCGCGGCGCCGGTGTCTTCGGCTATGTCGACGGCACCTCACCGGAGCCGGCCAGGCTTCACGTCACCAAGGACAAGGATGGCAAAGAAAGCACTGTGCCCAACCCTCTCCACCCAATCTGGGTCTGGGAGGATCAACAGGTGCTGGGCTACTTGCTCAGCACCCTCTCCAAGGAGGTCCTCATCTCGGTGACCACGGTCACCACGTCGCACGCACTCTGGACAACCCTAGCAGGTATGTTCTCCTCGCAGTCCATGAGCCGTGTGAACAACATCAGGACGGCGCTCATCAACGCGCAGAAGGGCAACCAGACGGTTGCCGCCTACTTCGCCTCTCTCCGTGGACTCGCCGACGAGCTTGCTGCGGCGGGGAAGGCCATTCAAGACGACGAGCTCATCTCCTACATCATCCACGGCCTCGACATCGACTACCAGCCCCTCGTCTCCGCCCTCGACGCACGCGTCACACCGGTCTCCCTCGACGAGCTCTACGCCATGCTCAGCAACTTCGACCAGCGCATGGCTCAGTTCAGCCAGTCCGGCGGCGGTTTTCGCTCCTCTGCCAACGCTGCGGTGCGTGGCCGTGGTGGTGGATCACGGGGCCGTGTCTCCTCTCGCGCAAAAGGACGCTCTGGAGGACACGGCAGTAGTGGCCACAGCGGCGGCGGAAACGGTCGCTCTGGTGCTCCACGCGGTCGTCGTGGCGGCGGTCCACCTCGGGCTCGACCAGAGTTACCTCGCTGCCAAATTTGTGGCAAGCCAGGCCACACCGCAAAGGATTGCTGGTACCGCTATGATGAAGATGAGGACGACTCCCAAGATGAAGAGAAGGTAGCTGCCGCCGCCGATGGATCATACGGCGTCGACACAAATTGGTATGTTGATAGCGGGGCTACAAATCACATAACCAATGAGCTTGAGAAGGTCACACTGAAGGAGAAGTATCGTGGAAAAGATCACATCCATACGGCAAGTGGAGAAGGTATGCAGATTTGTCACATTGGTCACTCTACTTTTCGTACCCCCCACAGTTCAATTCATCTGAAGAAAATCTTGCATGTCCCTAGTGCTGCTAAAAGCCTTCTCTCTGTTCATAAACTTGCCCTTGATAATCATGCTTTCTTTGAGTTTCATCCATCTTTCTTTCTTATCAAGGACCAGGTCACGAAGACGGTTCTCTATCGAGGTAGATGTGTTCGAGGGCTTTACCCATTGATCCCGGAGTTTAGGAGATCCAATAAACAAGCCAATGGTGTTGTCAAAGTCTCGTCAACACGGTGGCACGATCGATTAGGGCATGCTGCTTTTCCTTTAGTTGAAAGATTGCTTAGGAAAAATAAACTCCCGTTTATCGGTGAACGAAATGTCGAAACTATTTGTGATTCTTGTCAATGTGCTAAGAGTCATCAATTACCATATCCAATATCTACTAGCATGTCTACCAAACCACTCCAACTTATCTTTTCTGATGTATGGGGTCCTGCCCCCACTTCTGTTGGTAAACATGATTATTATGTGAGCTTTATAGATGACTACAGCAAGTTTGTCTGGATCTACCTCCTCAAAAGGAGATCCGATGTCTTCCAAGTCTTTCAAAATTTTCAAGCCTTGGTTGAACGAAAACTTGACAGCAAAATTATTGCAGTCCAATCCGACTGGGGAGGGGAGTATGAAAAACTGAACTCCTTCTTCCAAACACGTGGTATATCACATCATGTGTCATGCCCCCATGCCCATCAACAGAATGGCTCTGCTGAACGAAAACATAGGCACATAGTTGAGGTTGGGCTATCCCTTCTTGCAGGGGCATCCATGCCTCTTAAATTTTGGGATGAAGCTTTTCTTACAGCTGTTCACATCATCAACATGCTTCCTAGTCGAGTTATCAATAACCAAACTCCTGTAGAACGTCTATTCCACACAAAACCAGACTACAAATCTCTCTGTGTATTTGGGTGTGCTTGCTGGCCAAATCTTCGCCCATATAACAAAAGAAAACTCATGCTACGCTCAAAACAATGTGTGTTTCTAGGGTATAGCCCTCAACACAAAGGTGTCAAGTGCTTAGATGTATCCACTGGCCGTGTTTATATATCTCGCGATGTTGTTTTTGATGAAACAAAATTCCCTTTCACCACTCTCCATCCAAACGCCGGTGCACGTCTTCGAGAAGAAATTCTCCTTCTACCCACTCACCTTCGCAATTGTCCTCAAGGGGGTCCGAATTATGATGATCAATTACCGACTAATCCTGCTACTAATGATTTGCATGAGCTTTCTGATGATACTACAGGAGATACCAGTGAAAACAGCGAAGAAATTGGTGAAAAACATGCGCCGGAAGATGCATATCGCATGTGTCGGCATCTAGGAGGCAAATCCTCCTCGGGATCTGCTCCGCAGCAGCCGCAGCAGCAGTGCAGTCGATCCCCTTCGGGATCTGTGCCAGCAGACGCGGCAGCGACAGCGCCAGCCGACCGTGCTGCGGTCTCCAGCCCGGCGCGCGCCACACGTCCAACCGCCACTGGCGGTGGGCCGTCCTACGCCCCGCGCCAATCTCCATCTAACACGCGGCAGCCCTCGACTCGCCCGGACGGCGCGAGGTTCCGTGACCAACCAGTCACGTACAAGCGGCGGGCTCCTGTTGGTCGATCTGATGTGGGGCCCAGCCCTGACACGGAATCTGGCGCGGACTCCTGCGCCGTTGCACGCGCGCCCACGCGCCTGGCTGGCGGCCAACACGAGGTTGATGCTCCATCATCAGCCAATGATGAGGCCCCGGGATCTTCTGCGGCAATTGAAGAAACGGTGCATGAACAAACTGCCACAGAAGATCCAACAGAATCTGATTCAGCTACAGGAGTTTCTAGTCCAGGATCTTCTGTGGCTGGAGATCCTATCGCTACACCACCACGACGTACACGGCTACAGCGTGGGGTAATACGTCCTGTTAATTATAAACACATAACCAAATATCGCATGGTTTGTTCTACAGGTGAACCAGGTGAACCACAGACACTGGAGGAAGCACTTGGGGATGAAAAGTGGAAAAATGCCATGAATGAAGAATATGTGGCACTCAAGAAAAACAAAACTTGGCATCTGGTTCCTCCACAGCAAGGTAAAAACTTAATTGATTGCAAGTGGGTATTCAGAATCAAAAGAAAGTCTGATGGAACTATTGATCGCTACAAAGCTAGGCTTGTTGCAAAGGGTTTTAAACAACGGTATGGCATAGATTACGAGGACACGTTTAGTCCGGTTGTTAAAGCTGCCACTATCCGTCTTGTTCTATCTATTGCTGTTTCCAGGGGATGGAGTCTCAGGCAACTAGATGTTCAGAACGCGTTTCTCCATGGTGTTCTGGAAGAGGAGGTATATATGAAGCAGCCTCCTGGGTTTATAAGTAAGAATGCACCCTCTCATGTCTGCAAATTGGACAAAGCACTTTATGGTCTGAAACAGGCACCAAGAGCATGGTACTCTCGTCTCTGTCATAAAATGCAAACACTTGGTTTCGTTCCTTCAAAGTCTGACACCTCCTTGTTTATCTACAACAAGTCGAATACGTGTGTATTTGTCCTAATATATGTTGATGATATCATTGTCACAAGCTCATCTGATGAAGCTATCACAGGACTGTTAAAGGATTTGAGTGCAGATTTTGCCTTGAAGGATCTTGGAGATTTGCATTATTTTCTTGGGATTGAGGTAAAAAGGCACAAGGATGGACTTCATCTTTCTCAAGAAAAATATGCAGTTGACTTGGTAAGAAAAGCTGGTCTACAAGGGTGTAAACCTACACCTACTCCACTATCAAGTTCCGAAAAATTATCTCTCACACAAGGAACTCTCTTGACCCAAGAGGACAGCACAAAATACAGGAGCCTAGTAGGAGCTCTTCAGTATCTTACTCTTACAAGGCCTGACATTTCCTTTGCTGTCAATAAAGTATGCCAGTTTCTTCATGCACCTACAACTGTTCATCTCACTGCTGCCAAACGAATAGTTAGATATGTCAAGAACACACTAAGCATGGGTCTTAATTTTAGCAAATCATCCTCTACACTTGTCAGTGCATTCTCTGATTCTGACTGGGCAGGATGTCTTGATGATAGACGCTCTACTGGTGGCTTTGCTGTTTTCTTTGGACCCAACTTAATATCATGGTGTGCTCGCAAGCAAGCTACAGTCTCCAGATCCAGCACAGAGGCAGAATACAAGGCCTTAGCAAATGCAACCGCTGAAATTATATGGGTTCAATCCATGCTCAAGGAACTTGGCATAATAAGCAAACAGACTCCATGTCTGTGGTGTGATAATCTTGGTGCCACCTATCTTTCAGCTAACCCAGTGTTTCATGCCAGGACAAAACACATTGAGATAGACTTCCATTTTGTCAGAGAAAGGGTGGCCAATAAACAACTTGACATTCGTTTTGTGCACTCCAGTGATCAAATTGCAGATGGATTCACAAAGGCATTGCCTGTCAAGAGTTTTGAAAAATTCAAGTATAATCTCAACTTAATGGAGTTGTGATTAAGGGAGGGTGTTAAACCACGACATCTATAGCCACGTGGTAGGCGCGCATATTAGGAGATTGATAGGTTGTTAGACTGTCATGTTTATCTCTTGTAAACCCTTATCTCTATCTTCTATCTTGATCTCCAAGTATGTAATCTCAACCGCATTGTATGCGCTGTTATGGGAGGTGCGCCCCATCTATATAACACGAACCCGTCGGCCTGAGAAGGTAAGACGTTCCGCTAGTTCGCACAAAATGTTCCTGCGAAATCTTTCTGGAGTTGACGAAAAATTCTAGGTTTTGGTGACGCAACTTGTACTCCCTCCGTCCGGAAATACTTGTCATCAAAATGGATAAAAGGGGATGTATCTAGATGTATTTTAGTTCTAGATACACCCTCTTTTGTCCATTTTGATGACAAGTATTTTCGGACGGAGGGAGTAGTATCTGTGTACATAGTTCTAGTTTCTATTGCTACAAGTTCAAGCGAGTGATAACTCAACTTATTATTGTCACTTCTAGTACAGAGGTACTGAATGCTCACACATTTAACTCCAGTCTCGATGGTCCACGGACTTGGTGTTCCTGATGCCCCAGCACCTCCACCACCTCGTGCACTGGCCCTCGACTCAAAGCCTGTGCTAGATCCTGGGAATTTCCAGAATAAATGGAGCCAACTAGCATTATCTTTCTCTCAGGTGCGTTGCTTTTAAGTTTTTGTCCCTGCTACATTTCATGATTATGGGCAGCTTACGCAGCATACTCTTATGTCTGTCTTTTTATCATTACCTGGTCAAGTTTCTTATGATTTTAGCAAAGGGATCGCGTGAAATCATATGCATGTGCTGCCGTTGTCTAATTTGTCTTCCCATGAAGCTCATCTCACCTGAGTTTGAAATTAGCCGTTCTGATGTAGTGCTGTTATATGTTCCTCTAAATGGTTTCACTTGGTTTGAGATTATTATGATTTTACTTTGAGCCCGCCGCCCTTGAAATTCATCGCATTGATGAGTTTGACATTTGTAATTTAACAAACATTCTTCTCTTGTATGGTTTGTTCTATTGTAGGAATGCTCTTTAACTCCACAAGGAGCAGCTTCTTTGATGAATCACCAGTCGCTCATTCATCATATGCAAAGGAACTACATTGAATGCGTCGCTTCAGGCGGTCAGGCTCCAAACCACAAGTTCTTCTTTTATGGTCAGAAAGCTGGGGCTGCTGCTTTCTACCTTGTAGAATGCAATGTGAACCCAACATCATCCAAGGCCCAGCTCAAAATTAAGGCCGACGATGGGGCTACTGCAGAGGCCTTTTCTACTTTGTTTCAATTAGTATTGTCTGAATTTGGGCTTTCTTGATCATGAGAGACTAATTTTCTTCAGGGTTATGGTGGTTTAGATGGTGTGTAACCTTGTTACCGGAGTGGACATGAATATCACCTCCGTTGATGTGGAGAGAATAGTAGTAATTTATTTTCAGGGAGCAATAAGGCAAGAGTATATTCCGACTTGTTCACATTTTTGGAATTCAAAGTACTTCCTCTGTAAACTAATATAAGAGCGTTTAGATCACTATTTTAGTGATATAAACAGAGGCGTACATATACACAAACAGAGGGAGTAGTACTGTGACGCCCGAAGACCGACGTCCCAGAAGATTCCAGAAGATTCCAGATGTTCCGGGATCTTCCGTGTGTTTCAGTTGTGCTTGCTTGATACGTCCAAAACGTATCTATAATTTCTGCTTGCTCCATGCCTCTTTTGGGTGATATTGCTATGATATTTATACACTTCCAGTCACTTTTGATCATATTTGGACTAACCTATTAACTCAGTGCACCCCAGTGCCAGTTTCTGTTTTCTGCTGTTTTTGTATTTCAGGTTTTCCCATTACGAGAACTGCCAGAAAAATCCCGGAAAAATTATATAAAAAATCAGCGTTCCAGAAGCTTCCCAGCAGCCAAAGTACAGCCGGAGGGGGGCCACCAGGGCTCCAGGCGCCCTGGTGGCGCGGCCCCCCTGGCCGCGCC
>LR738709.1:696634119-696701669 GCA_902687465.1 Secale cereale | reverse complement strand
CCTGGGCCCCCCGAGCCTCCGCTGATGCCCCCCTTTGGCATATATTTATATCGTGTCCCGAAACCCTCGAGACGGGAACCCTTTTTCGCGATCTCATCTCTGTTCCGCCGCCGCCGCCGCTTCCAAGATCGGGAGCACCAGGAGAACTCTTCCCGGCACCCTGCCGGAGGGGAGGATCACCACCGGGAGCCTCTCCACCACCATGGACGCCTCCCGGATGAGTTGTGAGTAGTCTCCCTTGGACCATGGGTCCATGACCAGTAGCTATGTGATGTTCTCCTCCCGTTCTTGTGCTTCACTAATTAGTCCTCGTGAGCTGCCCTACATGATCGAGGCACATATGTAATCCTTATGCTGTTGCTATGTTGAGTTTGCTGGGATCCGATGGATTGTGAGATTATGTTCAGATTGTGTTTGAGTAATATATTTGATCTACCTCTTTTATATTTATGTTCGTAAGTAATTCTGGCATGTTCTCCGTTGTTATTTATTGCTTTGGCAAAGTAGTAGGTAGTGACTCCAAGAGGGAACGTTATGCTTGATTGTGGGTTCATGCCCCTCGATGACTAGCTTGAGTGACAGAAACATGAGTCTAGGGGATGTGCTGTTGCCACAAGGGGGAAAACAACGGTGCTTGTGCCCGCGGGTGCAAGGATTGTTTACTTTACGCAAAGTTCTTTTAATGCAGTTGTCTGTTACTTTGAGTTTACACTATGGGTGGGACTCGCAACTTAATACCAGCGAGATGTTCTGGATAGATATCTCAAGGTGGATGATTAGTAGTAGATGCAGATGGATTTCGGTCTACTTGCCTTGGCGTACCGCCCATGCTTTGAACCTCTACCTTTCTTGTAACATAGTTAGCATTGGTTTGCGCACATAATTCTGTCAATTGCCCAGCTGTAATTTGTTTACCTCACATAGCTGTTTTATCGTCTTTTGGGAGAGAGACATCACTAGTGAACATCATGGGACCCGGGTCCATATTACCATCATTGATCACATCCACTATTTACTTTCTGTTTTACTTACTATTGCAGCATTACCTATCACCATTATCACTTGCGTTTGATCCTTTGTAAACTACAAGGCCGGAGAGATTGACAACCTCTCTGTACTCGTTGGGCAAAGTTATTTGTATTTGTGTACAGGTCCACGTTGATTGCTAATATCTGGCGCCGTTAGCAGTTGACACCTTCTTGTTGAAACTGGGAGTCTCAGGGAAATCGATCCTTGGTATCTTTGCCAAGGGAAAACTTCCGCTACACTGCATCTCAAACCTTCCACTTGGGGTAACCAACGAGGGGCGAGAAGCCATCAAGCAAAGTTTTCTGGCGCCATTGCCGGGGACTCCACTCTTCAGGATAGGGGAGTTGCACGCTATCTTTTACCTTTGCTTTTAGTCTTGTTAGTTTACCTTTCAGTTTTTGCTTTAGTATCTTTTATCGAAAATCACAAAAATAGTTATCTTGCTTGCTTGCTACTATGGGTTCCACCGAGAACACCAAGTTGTGTGACTTCACTAGTCACAACAACGATGACTTTATCTGCACACCTATCACTACACCTGCCACTTCAGCACCTTCGTATGAAATTAAACCTGCTTTACTGAACTTAGTTATGAAAGATCAATTCTCCGGTGCTGGAGATGATGCTGCTTTACACTTAAACAATTTTGTTGAACTTTGTGATATGCAAAAGTACCAAGAAATAGATGGTAATATTGTTAAGCTTAAGCTTTTTCCTTTCTCCTTGAGAGGAGGAGCTAAAATTTGGTTTCAATCTTTGCCTAGAAATAGCATAGATTCATGGGACAAGTGCAAAGATGCTTTTATCGGAAAATACTATCCACCTGCTAAAATTATCCAACTAAGAAGTAACATAATGAATTTTAAACAATTGGATAATGAACACGTTGCCCAAGCTTGGGAACGCATGAAATCTCTTGTCAAGAACTGCCCTACTCATGGTTTGACTACTTGGATGGTTATCCAAACTTTTTATGCAGGCTTGAACTTTACCTCGCGGAACTTGCTAGATTCGGCCGCGGGAGGAACCTTTATGTCAACTACACTTGGTGCTGCCACGAAGCTTCTCGATGAGATGATGACCAATTATTCCCAATGGCACACCGAACGCGCTCCAACAGGTAGGAAGGTAAACTCTGTCGAGGAGATTTCCTCCCTAAATGAAAAAGTTGACTTGATCATGTCTCTACTTTCCAAGCAATCTTCTGTTGATCCTCGTGATGTTCCTTTAAATTCTTTGATTGCTCAAGAACAAGTAGATGTGAACTTTATCTCTAGAAACAATTTTAATAACAATGCTTATAGGAGTAATTTTGGTAGCAATCCTAGACCGTTCCCCTCTAATTCTTATGGGAACAACAATGCTTATCCTAGCACCAAGAACTCCACTACTGAACTAGAGATTATGCTTAAAGATTTCATCACTACCCAAAAAGCCTTTAATAAGAGTGTAGAAGAAAAACTAGCCAAACTAGATGATCTCTCTTCGAAGGTAGACAATTTAGCCCATGAGGTAGAATTGCTTAAAATTAGAACTTCTCCTCTTGAGGAGAGGAAGGTCACTCCTATGAATGCTATTCAAGTGCAAATTAATGAAAACATTAGGATGTTGGCTAAACTTAAAGAGAGATGGGCTAGAGAAAAGGAGGAAGAAGATAGAATTAAGAACCTTCCTACCCACCACACTGTTGCTACTATCCAAGTTGTTGAGGATATCCAAACTCTTAGCACCCAATGCACTCCTGGTCCCATTGGACCTATTAATGGTGATGCTATGACTATAGAAACTACCAAACAAGTGAACCTAAAGGACACCACTACCACCTTACTTGATAGTAGTGACCTTGATTTTGATAATTGCACTCTTACCGAAGTTATTGATTTCCTTCACAAGATGTCTAGAGATCCCCGCACTAGCACGCTTAACCTTGCCTTCACAGAGCATATCACTAATGCTCTCATCAAAGCTAGGGAGGAGAAACTTAGAGTAGAAGCCTCCATACCTAGAAAGCTAGAAGATGGTTGGGATCCTATGATTAAAATTAAATTGAATAACTTCTCTTGCTATGCTTTATGTGATGCTGTAGCTAGTACCTCCATTATGCCCAAAAGATTATATGATATGCTTAAATTGAAACCTTTTGATTCTTGTTCTTTTGGTGTTCGTCTTGTTGATTCTTCCATAAAGAAACCTTTGGGGAGGATCGACGCTGTTCTTATCATTGTCAATGACAATTATGTTCCTGTTGATTTTACTATTATGGATATTGAATGTGAACCTTCGTGTCCAATTATTTTGGGACGTCCTTTCCTACGCACCGTTGGTGCTATTATTGACATGAAAGAGGGGAATATAAAATTCCAATTTCCTCTCAAGAAAGGGATGGAACACTTCCCTCGAAAAAAGATTAAGTTACCTTTTGAGTCCGCTATACGGGCTAGCTATTCTTTTACTCTTGATAAGACTTGATCTCTTTGCATTATGCCTAGCTTAAAGGCATAAAAGAAAGCGCTTTTGGGAGGCAGCTGATACGTCTCAAACGTATCTACTTTTCCAAACACTTTTGATATTGTTTTGACCTCATTCTTGCATGATTTGAACTAAACTAACCCGGACTGACGCTGTTTTCAGCAGAGCTGCCTGTATGGTTTTATTGTGTGCAGGAAAACGGATTTTTAGGTATCTCAGAAAAATCCACGAAAAATCACAGAAAATCCACGCACCCGAAGGAACTCGGAGCCAGAAGAGGGGCCAGGGGGGGCCTAGGCGCCCTGGTGGCGCGGCCCAGCCCCTGGCCGCGCCGGGGGGTCGCCTGGGTGGGCCCCACCTCCCCTGGTGCCCTACTTCGACTCGTATTTTAGCTCGTGACGGAGAAACCCCAGATCAGAAGTTCTTTTCACAGTTTTCGTCACGGGGCCGCCGCCACCCTCTGTTCTTCTTCGGGAGGGCTAATCTGGAGGCTGAATTGGCCTCCGGAGAGGGGAGATCGTCGCCATCGTCATCACCATCACCACTCCATCATCCCTCCATGACTTCTCCTTCCATGTGTGAGTAATCCCCTGCTGTAGGCGAAGGGGATGGTAGGGATTGGATGAGTTAGATCATGTAATAGTTTGTCAGATCGTTGGGGGCATGTTGCCTATCATCTACTATGGTGTTTATCATCTTTGCTTCAACTTGTTATGCATAATGCTTGACACTTAGGGCCCGAGTGCCGTGATTTCAGATCTGAACCATATGTGTTTGCATGAATATATTTGTGTTCTTGATCCTATCTATGAGTTGTTTGCACCTATTACGGTTCGGAACCGACGATCCCAAAAGTGACAGCTTGGGACACCAAAGGGGATGGTCCGTAGTTTGAGGATTACATGTATCCATTGAGTTCATTGCTTTGTTCCGGTGCTCTTTGACAGGAGCACCTTAATCTCCATAAGTTCCTTTTGGCCCCGTTCGTAGCGGGATGGTAGGACAAAAGATGTTGTGCAAGTTCTTATTGCAAGCACATACAACTACCTACGAGATACATGCCTAATGTTTGATATTTTCCTAGATGATCATTATTTTTCCGTGTGCCGTGCCCCAAGTTAGAAACATGATATATCTCATCCATGCAGCACCCAACCATCCGTCTCCCTAGCCTACAGTGTTTTAAATCCTGCTTGTTACTAGTTACTACTTTTGCTATTTACTCTTGCTATTTACTTTTGCTGTTTACTTTTACTATCACCATCATCACTATCATATCACTGTTACCACTTATCTTTTGTTGCAAGTAAGTATATTTCAGGTGCGGTTGAATTGACAACTCAACTGTCAAAGCTTATAAATACTCTTTGGCTCCCCATGTGTCGAATCAATAAATTGGGTTATTCTTACCAGCGAAGACTATCTCGATCCCTTACGGTTGAGGGTTATCAAGTACCGTTTTCTGGCGCCGTTGCCGGGGAGCATAGCAATATTTACAAGTCTACTTGAAGTATCCTACCTGCTGCACTTGATCCGCTATGGGTAAGAAAGGAGACCCCAAGGTTCCGATCTTACTATCCACTACAAGAAGAGGTACTGTTCTGAGCACTAGTGCTACACTTGATTCACCTTCTGTTATGAGTAAGTTTGCCTCACCACCACCACATGATGCTCCTACTGAATCTGTTACTATGTCTGATACTCTTGATGATGCTTCTACTACTGTTGATGATATTAGTTCCCTTGGTTATGCCCTTGAGAAACAGATCGCTGCTGCTGCTAAAAAGTCTGGAATTGAAATTCCTGTTACTCGCTACCCTATTGGTGAAACTTATGATTATCCTGATTTGAGTAAACTCAAGGAGAGACTCCTTGATGATGATTACTATATGCTTGATGAAGATTTATGCAGGGAACTGACAGAGTTTTCTGGCTCTGACCCTGAAGTTATTAAGAAACTGTTTGAGAAACACTCTTTGAAGAACAAAACCATTCCTGATCGTGAATTTGCTACATCTCCTATATGCATTGATGATCCTGATTATGATTTCTCTGTTGATCTTTCACTTATACCTATGGTTGAAGCTGACCCCTTTTATGGCAGAGAAAATGATGATGCTATTGCACACCTGACTAAACTCGGTGAGTTGGGTGGCCTGTTTACCACAGATGAGAAGATACGATACTTTTATGTGACCAAGCTTCTTACTTTCTCCTTGAAGGAAGGTGCTAAAGCATGGTATGATTCACTCCCATGCGGTTCCATTAAGAGTCCTCAAGACTTAGCTCACTCTTTTGTTGATAAGTACTTTCCTGCTCACATGCAACATGCTGCTTTACAAAGAATTTATAACTTTAAACAGTTGCAGGATGAGTCCCTCCCTAAAGCTTGGGGGAGGTACTGCGGTCTGATTCGGGCTAGACCAGGACATGAAGTCCCTAAGAACGAATTAATTGATATATTCTATGCTGGTCTAACTGATGAATCCAGGTCCTATTTGGACAGTTGTGCTGGTTGTGTTTTCAGGAAAAGGACGCCGCAAGATGCAGAAGATTTGATGGGCAGGATTGCCAAAAACCATGAAGATTGGTCCGTCCCTGAACCACCTCCACCACCAAAGAAGAGGGGCATGTTTGTTCTAAGCCCCGAAGATATGCGAGAAGCAAAGAAGTCTATTAAAGAGAAAGGTATTAAAGCTGAAGACGTGAAGAATCTACCCCCTATTGAGAAGCTGTGTGAGCCTACCACTCACCCTCCTATGGTAGAGGTACACTCTCTTTTAGATTTCAACGCAAGTGACATCCCTCATGGTAAGCCTCCTAATCAATGTTTAGATGAGTTTGATAATTTTATTATGAAACAAAATCATTTTAATGAGAGGATACAAAGTCAGTTGCATGATAATTCCCTTGCTATCAAAAGATTGCTTGATGTTCTAGGTAGAACGGTTAATGATGTTCAATGTCTTGTGAAGCATTTTCATATGGTTCAAACTCAGCTTGACCAAATTTCTAATGTGCAAAAAGATTTGCTTGCTAACAATGCCAAACAAGATGATTTGCAGGCTTTCGGGATTAAGACCCGAGGAGGAACTAGCACTCAAGATCCTCTCTATCCAGAGGGGCATCCGAGGAGAATCGAGCAAGATTCTCAAATGCAGGAAGAAGAAATTGTTGGCTCTCCAAAGAAGAAGAAGAAACATAAGGAAGCCGACAATTCTAATGATCCTATTGCAGATGAAGAGCCAGTCGTTGATCCCAACAGTGTATCTATCTCCGATGCTGAGACTGAAGACGGTGTTGAACCTGAAGGTAAGGATAATGAGAAGAACGATCCGCCTGAAGTTCGAGAAGAAGAAGCACCTGACAAACGTAAGAGGTACACTAAAGAAGACTTCATCGCAAGAAAACATGGGAAGGAAAGAGAACCATGGGTACAGAAACCCATGCCCTTTCCAGGTAAGTCCATCAAATCTAAAGAAGAAGAGCATTACAATAAGTTTTGTGAGTGGATTAAGCCTCTTTTTCTTCAAATCCCTTTGATTGAGGCTATTAAGTTACCTCCTTATTCAAAATATATGAAAGATATTGTCACTAATAAAAGAAAAGTTCCTAATGAAGCAATATCTACTATGCTTGCTAACTACTCTTTCAGTGGCAAGATTCCTGAGAAGCTCGGTGATCCAGGTATACCCACCATTCCTTGCTCCATAAAGAATAATTATGTCAAAACTGCTTTATGTGATCTTGGAGCAGGAGTGAGTGTTATGCATCTCTCTCTTTACGAGAGGCTTTGTCTAGAGAAACTAATTCCTACAGATATCTCTCTTCAGATGGCTGACAAGTCAACCGCCGTTCCGATAGGTATTTGTGAGGATGTTCCAGTAGAAGTTGCTAATTGTTTGATTCTTACTGATTTTGTTGTGCTTGACATGCCCGAGGATGGGAGCATGTCCATTATTCTTGGTAGACCTTTTCTTAACACCGCAGGTGCTATTATTGATTGCAATAAAGGGAAGGTTACCTTCAATGTGAATGATAAAGAACACACGGTATATTTTCCAAAGAAGACCGACAGGAGGCATGGCCTCAACTCTATAGAGAATATCGACACCGTGAAGATTGGAGAATGGGACTGTCATGGTGGGGACAATGTCCATCAAAGTAAAGGTTCAGTGATTACTTCGTAAGAGGTGAGACTTTTTGCTCTATATATCGCCTGTTTGTTGGTAAGACTTGATCAACCTTACTAGTAAACATGTTTTATATAGATAAAAAGTTGAGCTTGTTATGTTTTCATTTATTTTAGTTCTTGTTCTACTTGCTGTACCAAGTATTTATGTTTTGAAGCTTCAAAATACTACTCACTGCTTCAAGTTTTCAGAGAATTTCGCAGCTTTTTGAACTTCGAAAAATTTTCAACAGTGAAGTTTTCAGAAAAATTCCAGAAAAAATTAAAATTAAAATTTCCACGTCGGGAGTGACCCAGAGGGACCTGGGGCCAGCCAGGGGGACCCACCAGTGGCCCAGGCGGCCAGCTGGCGCGGCCTGCCCCCTGGCCGCGCCCACAGGGCGCCTGGGGCCCACAAGGCCCCCCTCCAGGTATGTCTTCTTCCTCGCTCTCTCTTTTTCTCCAAAAACGCGAGTTCTGCACTTGTTCTTGTGTTCTTGCTGTTCTTGGAGGAGATTCTTCGATCTCTCTCTACAGCCCACCATTTGAGCTGAGATTTTGAACAAATACTCCCTGGTATGTGACTCCTCCACCCCTCCAATTAGATTTCTGATTGGTGGCTTCATTTGTGAGTATTTAGTAGTTCTTGGTGCTGTATAGATGAGCTTGCATGCATGTGTAGAAAGTTATTTTCCATGTTTTGATGCAAGTTTATGCCTTTGGCAAGTGAGTTGAGTAGTTTGCCTTAACTCACCTTGTTTTAATCCTTGTTTTTGTAAATTGCCAAAATTTTCAGAAATGAGTTTGTTAGGAAGGGCAAAAGGGTGGCTTGAGAAGAGGAGGCCCGCACACTCCGATCGAGTTACTAGAGCCGCAGCTTCACCCTCGACTGCTAGGGTGAGCTATAATGAAGATCATGTGCCCCTGGAGTTGTTGGAAGACACAAGTCCAGCACGTGCTATGACGTTTCCATGTGATGAATTCCTTGAAGCTGCGGGAATCAAGGATGAGTTTTATAATCTTTGTGCTAATGCAGGTCTGACACGGCTCGTCATGTGCCGTGTTACTCAGTATCAAAAACTCACCTCCAGTTTCATTAACAGTTTTAGATATAATCCTGATTCAGGTGCTATTGAGTTTAAAATTTACAATGATCTTATCACCATGCCTTTGGGAAAGTTTTGTGAAATAATAGGTGTGCCAAACGTTGGGAGGACGGCTAGGATGGCCACTCAGCCCTCCGAGCTGAAAACCGTCATCAACTCTCTCTGCAGCATGGGTACAAGGGATATTCATCGGTCGAAGATCTCCAGCATCTTATTTCCTCACCTCAGGTATTTTGCATATTATGTTGCTAGAGGGGTGTTAGCTCGTGACAACACGAGCAACATTTCTGCTCCGGATATTGCTATCCTGGCAGCAGCCCTCTCAGGGAGGTCTGATTATAATCTGGGTGCCTTAATTGCTCGACGCCTTGCTATGAACGGTAACAAGGGAGACTTATATGGTGGCGTTTATGCCACACTTATCTTAGAACATCTTGGAGGCACCCCACACCCTGATGATAATCCTTTTACTTATTTAAGCTTTGATCTTGCTGCTATGAAAAGGCATAAGTTTGTTACCATGGCTTCCGAGCTGGATAATCTTGTTTATATCTTGCGTTTCGGAACTGCCGCGGAACGCGAGATCCGTCTACCTGCACCTCTTTTGTTTGATTTTTCTCGCAGGAACGGATGGTCCTTTGATGTTGTCCAGTTCGATGAGTTCATGGCCCAGTATCAGTTTCATAACCCCATGGAGGGGGTTGTGCCCGACGAGGAGGAGCACGGTGAGTTACCACCTTTTCAGGAAGAAACCGCCACCGAGTTTGGTGAAGGGTCTTCCTCTGCTTGGCGTACGGACCCTTCCTCGTGGGAGACTCCGAGGAGTTCGGTATACGCGCCAGCATCCTTCTACGACCCTTGGACTCACTACCATACCCCCGGAGCAGGAGGCTCCTAGGGGCAGTAGCTGCTACCAACTTAGGCCAAAAGCCAAAGCTTGGGGGAGTACGTGCCCCTCTCACTTTTTCATTGTATTATCCGTTTTATTCGCTTTGATCTTTTCAAAGTTTTTGCCCGTTCTTCTTTATTTCTCTCTTTGCAAAAACAACAAAAAGATTTTCTCTTTCTTTTGCTTTCGTTCAACCTTTGAAATAATCCAAAAAGATTTCCTTTCTCTCTTTAGTTTGCTTTGTTTTCAGAGTTCAGCTCGAGTCCGTGATGGCATTTAATTATATTTCCTACGTTCGATCGTGCAAGTGACGAGGCAATAATGACGAAGATCGACTGAAGGGAAGCAACAAGGAAGACCGGTATGAACTCTTCTTGTTTCTACCTTTGTACATATGCCTGTACTTATGATCTAGAGACCAGCTTGTAGCGACATAGTGCTATGTTTACAATGCTCTTCCAGTAATTCATGCTTTCCTTGTGGCTAGTCTCGAATAGCTAGAGTATATAATGTGTTATTGAAATGATCTACATGCATTGCATTGTTCATAGTTCGGTATACTAAGGTGGTATTTCCCTTTAGAGAATTTTTGGATTGACTTGGCACATGTTTACACATGTTTAAGACTAAAAAGTCTGCTCTGCCTTGATGATCTTCGAGTTTCAGAATAGTTATATCACTTTCATGCCCGATTCAATGTTGCTTTGTCGCTCTGCATGATTATGACCGTTATTGCTCTCTAGTTGGTCATTTCCCAGTCTTTTGCTAACCTCCACCTGTACTAAGCGGACTGACTGCTTGTGCATCCAAAATCCTTAAAACCTGTTATGCCATATGAGTCCACCATACCTTCCTATACATGGTATTTACCTGCCATTCCTAACGAAGACTTTCGTGTACCATCTCGAAATTAATCAAAAGCATTTCTCTTTTTGTGCCTCTATTTTAGCTCATGAGGAAGTAGTAGTTAATTCATGATCTTTTTAAGTTGGACAAGTTTCACCCCGGGATTGCATGTCTAATGTGCAAACCCATAATACGAGAAGGAACTGGCATAGAGTGCGCCCAGCTCATAAAAGATAATACAACAAACAAACCCTCCTTCACGCTTTGTTCATGAGAAATCAGAAAACTTTGGCAGTGATAAACAAAGGAGATTAAGAGGATGTGATCGTCCTCATGCGGGAGCCGTTCCTCGAAACTTGTCCAGCTCAAGAAGTGATTGAGTTATCTGCTAGCATTCGTTGACGAAATATGCACCTCTCAAAAATGTTTTTACCTCCGTTTTTAAAACCAAGAGCTCTGGTACATGTTTAGTTTTTGTTTCCGACCACGGGTTTTCAACCTTGCCAACAAAAGCCACGGTTCGAGAGTCTCCACCTTCTTTCTTCAAAGCACCAACTAGGAGAGCATAATTGTCATTCTGAGTGTAATGTGCATTGTCCCAAAGTATTACATTGTCTTCTGCATGCTTGTGATATGATTTATTCTGAAATTCTTAGTTCTAGTCTCCTGTAAAACTCTGGAGGAGTTTCTGCATTTATGTTTTGCTTCACTCATGGAGGCTAGCGAGATACCATCCTAGTATGCTCAAGCTATGTGCAATGTAATCTTGTCTTGATTTTCAGTAGTATATTATTTACTTTTGAGTATTTGTGATTGGTCACTTGAAAGAAGGATTGCTCCGTGCATTGTCCTCATAGTACTGTTTCAATACTTGCTAGACTCTTTTCGTAGTACATGCTTATATACATCTAATGAAGCAAAAGAGTTTGTCAAAGTTTTCTTTGTCGCGTCCAGTTCGTGAACTGAATTGCTTGAGGACAAGCAATATGCTAAGCTTGGGGGAGTTGATACGTCTCAAACTTTTTATGCAGGCTTGAACTTTACCTCACGGAACTTGTTAGATTCGGCCGCGGGAGGAACCTTTATGTCAACTACACTTGGTGCTGCCACGAAGCTTCTCGATGAGATGATGACCAATTATTCCCAATGGCACACCGAACGCGCTCCAACAGGTAGGAAGATAAACTCTGTCGAGGAGATTTCCTCCCTAAATGAAAAAGTTGACTTGATCATGTCTCTACTTTCGAAGCAATCTTCTGTTGATCCTCGTGATGTTCCTTTAAATTCTTTGATTGCTCAAGAACAAGTAGATGTGAACTTTATCTCTAGAAACAATTTTAACAACAATGCTTATAGGAGTAATTTTGGTAGCAATCCTAGACTGTTCCCCTCTAATTCTTATGGGAACAACAATGCTTATCCTATCACCAAGAACTCCACTACTGAACTAGAGATTATGCTTAAAAATTTCATCACTACTCAAAAAGCCTTTAATAATAGTGTAGAAGAAAAACTAAACAAACTAGATGATCTCTCTTTGAAGGTAGACAATTTAGCCAATGAGGTAGAATTTCTTAAAATTAGAACTTCTCCTCTTGAGGAGAGGAAGGTCACTCCTATGAATGCTATTCAAGTGCAAATTAATGAAAACATTAGGATGATGGCTAAACTTAAAGAGAGATGGGCTAGAGAAAGGGAGGAAGAAGATAGAATTAAGAACCTTCCTACCCACCACACTGTTGCTACTATCCAAGTTGTTGAGGATATCCAAACTCTTAGCACCCAATGCACTCCTGGTCCCATTGGACCTATTAATGGTGATGCTATGACTATAGAAACTACCAAACAAGTGAACCTAAAGGACACCACTACCACCTTACTTGATAGTAGTGACCTTGATTTTGATAATTGCACTCTTACCGAAGTTATTGATTTCCTTCACAAGATGTCTAGAGATCCCCGCACTAGCACGCTTAACCTTGCCTTCACAGAGCATATCACTAATGCTCTCATCAAAGCTAGGGAGGAGAAACTTAGAGTAGAAGCCTCCATACCTAGAAAGCTAGAAGATGGTTGGGATCCTATGATTAAAATTAAATTGAATAACTTCTCTTGCTATGCTTTATGTGATGCTATAGCTAGTACCTCCATTATGCCCAAAAGATTATATGATATGCTTAAATTGAAACCTTTTGATTCTTGTTCTTTTGGTGTTCGTCTTGTTGATTCTTCCATAAAGAAACCTTTGGGGAGGATCGACGCTGTTCTTATCATTGTCAATGACAATTATGTTCCTGTTGATTTTACTATTATGGATATTGAATGTGAACCTTCGTGTCCAATTATTTTGGGACGTCCTTTCCTACGCACCGTTGGTGCTATTATTGACATGAAAGAGGGGAATATAAAATTCCAATTTCCTCTCAAGAAAGGGATGGAACACTTCCCTCGAAAAAAGATTAAGTTACCTTTTGAGTCCGCTATACGGGCTAGCTATTCTTTTACTCTTGATAAGACTTGATCTCTTTGCATTATGCCTAGCTTAAAGGCATAAAAGAAAGCGCTTTTGGGAGGCAGCTGATACGTCTCAAACGTATCTACTTTTCCAAACACTTTTGATATTGTTTTGACCTCATTCTTGCATGATTTGAACTAAACTAACCCGGACTGACGCTGTTTTCAGCAGAGCTGCCTGTATGGTTTTATTGTGTGCAGGAAAACGGATTTTTAGGTATCTCAGAAAAATCCACGAAAAATCACAGAAAATCCACGCACCCGAAGGAACTCGGAGCCAGAAGAGGGGCCAGAGGGGGGCCAGGGGGGCCTAGGCGCCCTGGTGGCGCGGCCCAGCCCCTGGCCGCGCCGGGGGGTCGCCTGGGTGGGCCCCACCTCCCCTGGTGCCCTACTTCGACTCGTATTTTAGCTCATGACGGAGAAACCCCAGATCAGAAGTTCTTTTCGCAGTTTTCGTCACGGAGCCGCCGCCACCCTCTGTTCTTCTTCGGGAGGGCTAATCTGGAGGCTGAATTGGCCTCCGGAGAGGGGAGATCGTCGCCATCGTCATCACCATCACCACTCCATCA
Source organism: Secale cereale (assembly GCA_902687465.1). NCBI lineage: Eukaryota > Viridiplantae > Streptophyta > Magnoliopsida > Poales > Poaceae > Secale > Secale cereale. The sequence goes on along the minus strand of LR738709.1, from coordinate 696,688,076 downwards.
TCCCTCCATGACTTCTCCTTCCATGTGTGAGTAATCCCCTGCTGTAGGCGAAGGGGATGGTAGGGATTGGATGAGTTAGATCATGTAATAGTTTGTTAGATCGTTGGGGGCATGTTGCCTATCATCTACTATGGTGTTTATCATCTTTGCTTCAACTTGTTATGCTTAATGCTTGACACTTAGGGCCCGAGTGCCATGATTTCAGATCTGAACCATATGTGTTTGCATGAATATATTTGTGTTCTTGATCCTATCTATGAGTTGTTTGCACCTATTACGGTTCGGAACCGGCGATCCCAAAAGTGACAGCTTGGGACACCAAAGGGGATGGTCCGTAGTTTGAGGATTACATGTATCCATTGAGTTCATTGCTTTGTTCCGGTGCTCTTTGACAGGAGCACCTTAATCTCCATAAGTTCCTTTTGGCCCCGTTCGTAGCGGGATGGTAGGACAAAAGATGTTGTGCAAGTTCTTATTGCAAGCACGTACAACTACCTACGGGATACATGGCTAATGTTTGATATTTGCCTAGATGATCATTACTTTTCCGTGTGCCGTGCCCCAAGTTAGAAACATGATATATCTCATCCATGCAGCGCCCAACCATCCGTCTCCCTAGCCTACAGTGTTTTAAATCCTGCTTGTTACTAGTTACTACTTTTGCTATTTACTCTTGCTATTTACTTTTGCTGTTTACTTTTACTATCACCATCATGACTATCATATCACTGTTACCACTTATCTTTTGTTGCAAGTAAGTATATTTCAGGTGCGGTTGAATTGACAACTCAACTGTCAAAGCTTATAAATACTCTTTGGCTCCCCGTGTGTCGAATCAATAAATTGGGTTATTCTTACCCGCGAAGACTATCTCGATCCCTTACGGTTGAGGGTTATCAGCAGCCCACATGAATAAAATTTTTATTTTGCTTTTGTTGTGTCTTGATGTTGTTACTACAGTAGCATCATCATTGTATCTTTGCTTTTCAATTTTGTGCCAAGTGTAGCCTCTGATTGCAAGAAAGTTCAAAAGTTATGACGTGTTGTCCAGGAAACAGATTCTGTCCTTGGATAGAAAAATTCGTATAAAATCACCAGATCATCTTTTTGGTCTGAATTTTTTCGACAGCGTGCTCTATATAATTGTCTTTCGTGCGTCTCGTTTGAGTTTTTTGATTAGAGTTGCAGAAGTGCCACGAAAAAATCATTTACTACCTGCTGTTCTGTTTTTCACAGATTCTGTCCTGTTTTGCCTTTCCTTCATTTTGCAAACCTAGAGCTTGCTTTTTCTTTGCAAAAACCTTTTGGCAATCTTGAGAAACAGTAGACCTTCAAGAATATCTTTATTTCCAGCAAGGAACAATTTTTTTATTAAGGGTACTAACCTCGCTAATCAGATTATGATGAGTTATGTATGAAGGGAGTTTTCAAGTGTGCGAGGGAAGATGATAAAAAGATTCAGGAGTGTCAAACGCTCAAGCTTGGGGATGCCCCCATGCACCCCCAAGAAATATTCAAGGAGACTCAAGCGTCTAAGCTTGGGGATGCCCCCGTGCATCCCCTTCTCCATCAACATTATCAGTTCGTCTTTCGTTCCACTATATTTTTATCACTTCATGTGTTATGTGCTATGCTTGGAGCGTCTTCTTTTAGTTTTCCTTTTTAGTTTTCTTTAGCTTTTCATAACGAGTCGGAACTCAGCTTTCTTTATGTGGAAGAGAAACACGCTCCACTTCTACCTAGAACATAACATAGAATTTTCATGTCTATCTTGCTGTGTGTGTTCTTTGTCTTTCAATAGCTACTATCATGCTTAGCTTTTAGTTTTCATGCTTATCTTTTTTAAAGAGCTTTTGTTTAGTTGGTTGCTTGAACTCTCTTTAGTTATCATGCTTATCCTATCAAGAGAGTTTGCTTCCGTTGCACTAGTTGGTATGTCTATGATAAAGATGCTACGTGCATAATGGCGCTTAGTAGTTCATGTTTTCTTATGGTTAGTCTCAAATAGCTGGTGGGTTCCCAATGTGTTATTGGAGTACCAACATGATTTGTTTGCCTATGATGTGGTATGGTTTAGTAATATCTTCCTTCAAGAATTTATTTTGATTGACTTGGCGTATGCTCACGCATATTTAAGACTGTAAAGAAAGTCTGTCAAGCCTTGATGATCTTTTGTTTCTGAGTAGCGATATAACTTCCATGCCTGATTCAATGTTGCTTTGTCGCTCTACATGATTATGACCGTCATTGCTCTCTTAGTTGGTCGCTCCCAGTCTTTTGCTAACCTTCGCCTGTACTAAGCGGACTGACTGCTTGTGCATCCAAATTCCTTTAAACCAGTTATGCCATATGAGTCCACCATACCTTCCTACATGGTATTTACCTGCCATTCCTAACGAAGACTTTCATGTACCATCTCGAAATTATTCAAAAAGAAAAAAATGCATTCCTATTTTGTGCCTCTGTTTTAAGTCCATGAGGAAGTAGTAGTTAATTCATGATCTTTTTAAGTTGGACAAGCTTCACCCCGGGATTGCATGTTGATGGGCCTCGAACCCCTCGTTGGATTACCCCAAGTGGAAGGTGTAAGATGCAGTAAGTAGAAGTGTTTTCCCCTAGCAAAGATGCCAATGATCGAATCCCCAGAAACTCCTAGGTTCAACAGGTAGGTGTCAACTGCTAACGGCGCAATTAGCAATCAACGTGGACCTGCACACAGATACAAATAACTTTGCTCCCAACGAGTACAGAGAGGTTGTCAATCTCTCCGGCCTTGTAGTTCACAAAGGGTTAAAAGCAATATGATAGTAGTGATAGATAGTGTTTTGCAATAGTAAGTAAAATAGCGAAAAGTAAAATAGTGTATGTGATCAATGATGGTAATATGGACCGGAGTCACATGATGTTCACTTGTGATGTCTCTCTCCCAAAAGACGATAAAACAGCTATGTGAGGTAAACAAATTACAGCTGGGCAATTGACAGGACCCACGAGCGCATACAAATGCTGATTACATTGCAAGAAAGGTATTCAAAGCATGGGCGGTACGCCAAAGTAAGTAGACCGAAATCCATCTGCATCTACTACTAATCATCCACCTTGAGATATCTATCCAGAACATCTCGCTGGTATTAAGTTGCGAGTCCCACCCATAGTGTAAACTCAATGCAACAGACAACTACATTAAAAGAACTTTGCGTAAAGTAAACAATCCTTGCACCCGCGGGCACAAGCACCGTTGTTTTCCCCCTTGTGGCAACAGCACATCCCCTAGACTCATGTTTCTGTCACTCAAGCTAGTCATCGAGGGGCATGAACCCACAATCGAGCATAACGTTCCCTCTTGGAGTCACTACCTACTACTTGGCCAAAGCAATAAATAACAACGGAGAACATGCAAGAATTAATTATGAACTAAAATATAAAAGAGGTGAATCAAATATATTACTCAAGATCAATCTGAACATAATCTCATAATCCATCGGATCCCAGCAAACTCAACATAGCAACAGCATAAGGACTACATAGGTGCCTCGATCATGTAGGGAAGCTCACGAGGACTAATTAGTGAAACACAAGAACGGGAGGAGAACATCACATAGCTACTGGTCATGGACTCATGGTCCAAGGGAGACTACTCACGAGTCATCCGGGAGGCGTCCATGGTGGTGGAGAAGCTCCCGGTGGTGATCCTCCCCTCCGGCAGGGTGCCGGGAAGAGTTCTCCTGGTGCTCCCGATCTTGGAAGCGGCGGCGGCGGCGGAACAGAGATGGGATCGCGAAAAGAAGTCCCGTTTCAAGGGTTACGGGGGACCCTTTAAATATCTGCCAAAGTAGGGCACCGGGGGGCTCTCGGGGGGCCGAGGCGCCCCCCCCAGCGCGGCCCAGGGGGGGCGCGCCCACAGGGCGCCTGGGGCCCCTGTGGCCCCCCCAGGCTCCCCTTCGGAAGCAGTGTCGTTCCCGGAACGCTGATTTTTTATATATTTTTTCTGTATTTTTCTGGGCAGTTCTCGAAACGTGAAAACCTGAAATACAAAAACAGCCGAAAACAGAAACTGGCACTGGGGTGCACTGGATTAGTAAGTTAGTCCAAATATGATCAAAAGTGTATGGAAGTGTATGAATATCATAGCAATATCACCCAAAAGTGGCATGGAGCAAGCAGAAATTATAGATACGTTTTGGACGTATCAACATCCCCAAGCTTAATTCCTGCTCGTCCTCGAGTAGGTAAATGATAAAAAGAATAATTTCTGTGGTGACATGCTATTAACCATATTGGACTTTCTCATAGTCATATGACAAAAGCTTACTGAGACAATGATTCTAAAGTAATTAAGTTGTCTCAAGAGAAAATCACAAATGACTGAAAGTTTTACAACATGAAACTGAAACATCAAAAAGATTTGCAATGAACATGATGTACAAATATGATCAAGTGATATCTAGCTTGCCCCCTTTAGTGATGCAAAACATAAATGCAAGGGCACCTTCAAGGTTTAAGTGATGACTAGATACAATCATTTCAGAATAAACGATATCACAATCATGCAAAAGACAATGCTACTTTGGGACAATGCACATTACACTCAGAATGACAATCATGCTCTCAGTAGTTGATGCTTGAAGTGCTAGAGCTTTTTATTTTGAAACATGGAAGCAATTGTGTCAACGGTAGTAGTACTTCATATGTGTCATGTATAAAACATCTTATAAGTTGCAAGCCTCATGCATCGAATACCAATAGTGCTCGCTCCTTGTCCTAATTAGCTCGGATCCCCATGGGTTATCATTGCATTGCATATGTTTTTACCAAGTGTCACAAAGGGGTACCTCTATGCCACCTGTACAAAGGTCCAAGGAGATAGATCGCATTTGATTTCTCGTTTTTGATAAATCTCAACTTGAGGACATCCATACCGGGACATCATAGAAAATAGATGATGGACTCCTCTTTAATGCATAAGCATATTCTCATGAGAGATTGAGGATTAAGGTCCAAGCTAAAACTTCCACCATGATGCATGGCTTTGGTTGGCGGCCCAATGTTCTTCTCTAACAATATGCATATTAATTCCACCCACGGTAAATCACCCTTACTTCAGACAAGATGAACATGCATAGCAACTCACATGATATTCAACAAAAGTGTGACAGTTGATGGCGTCCCCAGAAACATGGTTACCGCTCAGCAAGCAACTCATAAGAAATAAGATACATAAGCAACATATTCTTTACCACAATAGTTTTTAGGCTACTTTCCCATGAGCTATGTATTGCATGGCTAATTTGCTTAGTGCGGGTGGAGGTTAGCAAAAGACTGGGAGCGACCAACTAAGAGAGCAATGACGGTCATAATCATGCAGAGCGACAAAGCAATATTGAATAAGGCATGGTAGTTATATCGCTACTTAGAAACAAAAGATCATCAAGGCTTGACAGACTTTCTTTACAGTCTTGAATATGCGTGAGCATACACCAAGTCAATCAAAATAAATTCTCGAAGGAAGATATTACTAAACCATACCACATCATAGGCAAACAAACCAAGTTGGTACTCCAATGACACATTGGGAACCCCCCAGCTATCTGAGATTAACCATAAGAAAACCTGAACTACTAAGCACCATCATGAAAGTAGCATATTTATCATAGACATATCAACCCATGCAACGGAAGCAAACTCTCTTAATAAGGTGAGCATGGTAATTGAAGAGAGTTCAAGCAACCAACTAAATAAAAGCTCTTGAAAAGATAAGCATGAATACTAAGAGCAGAGCACGATAGTAGCTATTAAAAGATAAAGAACACACACAGCATAGATAGACACGAAAATTCTATGTAATGTTCTAGGTAGAGGTGGAGCGTGTTTCTCTCCCACATAAAGGAATGCTGGGTTCCGACTCGTTATGAAAAACTAAAAAGAAAACTAAAAGCAAGACGCTCCAAGCATAGCACATAACACATGAAGTGATAAAAATATAGCGGAACGAAAGACGAACTGATAATGTTGATGGAGAAGGGGATGCACGGGGGGCATCCCCAAGCTTAGACGCTTGAGTCTCCTTGAATATTTCTTGGGGGTGCACGGGGGCATCCCCAAGCTTGAGCGCTTGACACTCTTGAATCTTTTTATCATCTTCCCTCGCACACTTGAAAACTCCCTTCATACACAACTCATTCATAATCTGATTAGCGAGGTTAATACCCTTAATAAAATAATTATACCTTGCTGGAAATAAGGATATTCTTGAAGTTCTACTGCTTCTCAAGATTGCCAAAAGGTTTTTGCAAAGAAAAAGCAAGTTCTTAATTTGCAAAGTGAAGGTAAGGCAAAACAGGACAGAATCTGTGAAAAACAGAACAGCAGGCAGTAATTGATCTGTTCGGGATACTTCTGCAACTCAAATCAAAAAACTCAGAACTGACGCACGAAAGAAAATTATATAGAGAACGCTGTCGAAAAAATTCAGACCAAAAAGATGATCTGGTGATTTTATACGAATTTTTCTATCCAAGGACAGAATCTGTTTCCTGGACAGCACCTCACAACTTTTGAACTTTCTAGCAATCAGAGGCTATACTTGGCACAAATATGAAAAGTAAAGATACAATGATGATGCTACAGCAGTAAACAACATCAAGACACAACAAAAGCAAAAAAATTTATTCATGTGGGCTGCCTCCCAAAAGCGCTTTCTTTTATGCCTTTAAGCTAGGCATAATGCAAAAATGATGCTCTCGTAGGAATAAGAGTTGAAGAACAAAAGAGAGCATCAAGAAGCACATATAAATCATATTTAAGTCTACCCCTCTTCCTATGCATTGGAATCTTGTAAAGAAATAAATTATTGAAGCATAAAGCAATAAGCATAGGAAGACAAAACAAGTGCAGCTTCAAAACCTTCAACACAAAGAGAGGGAACTTGATATTATTAAGATATTTAGAACCATGTCTCCCTCTCTCATTATAAATTTCAGTGGCATCATGGATGAACTCAACAATATAAGCATCACATAAAGCATTGTTACCATGATCCACACGCAAAAAGGTACTCTTACTCTCCACATAAGTATCATGAAGAGGATAAAACTTATTATAAAAGAGAGACATAAGCTCTTGCCAATCAAGCAAGTGCGAGTTATCGAGAAGCTTATACCAATCTGAAGCTTTATCTATAAGTGATACGGCGAACAATTTCCTCATGACAAACTCCCTTGATACCCCTGCAAGCTTAAATAATGAACATAATTGTGACAGATATAGCAAGTGTTCACCGGGATGTCTGTCTCCTGCATAACGATTAGCCAAAACATAATTGATAATACCAGCTGGTATTTTATAGGGCACAATTTCAGTAGGGGGAGGAGCAACCACCACAGGTGTGGGGCGTCTTCCCGCAAGCAACGATCCAATAGCAAGGTTGTCCATAAGCATAACTGGTGAAAAGACATAAAGAAAACTGAAAGGTAAACTAACAAGACTAAAAAGCAAAGGTAAAAGATAGCGTGCAACTCCCCTATCCTGAAGAGTGGAGTCCCCGGCAACGGCGCCAGAAAATACTCCTTGATGGGCCTCGAACCCCTCGTTGGATTACCCCAAGTGGAAGGTGTAAGATGCAGTAAGTAGAAGTGTTTTCCCCTAGCAAAGATGCCAAGGATCGAATCCCCAGAGACTCCTAGGTTCAACAGGTAGGTGTCAACTGCTAACGGCGCAATTAGAAATCAACGTGGACCTGCACACAGATACAAATAACTTTGCTCCCAACGAGTACAGAGAGGTTGTCAATCTCTCCGGCCTTGTAGTTCACAAAGGGTTAAAAGCAATATGATAGTAGTGATAGATAGTGTTTTGCAATAATAAGTAAAATAGCGAAAAGTAAAATAGTGTATGTGATCAATGATGGTAATATAGACCGGAGTCACATGATGTTCACTAGTGATGTCTCTCTCCCAAAAGACGATAAAACAGCTATGTGAGGTAAACAAATTACAGCTGGGCAATTGACAGGACCCACGAGCGCATACAAATGCTGATTACAATGCAAGAAAGGTTGAGGTTCAAAGCATGGGCGGTACGCCAAAGTAAGTAGACCGAAATCCATCTGCATCTACTACTAATCATCCACCTTGAGATATCTATCCAGAACATCTCGCTGGTATTAAGTTGCGAGTCCCACCCATAGTGTAAACTCAATGCAACAGACAACTGCATTAAAAGAACTTTGCGTAAAGTAAACAATCCTTGCACCCGCGGGCACAAGCACCGTTGTTTTCCCCATTGTGGCAACAGCACATCCCCTAGACTCATGTTTCTGTCACTCAAGCTAGTCATCGAGGGGCATGAACCCACAATCGAGCATAACGTTCCCTCTTGGAGTCACTACCTACTACTTGGCCAAAGCAATAAATAACAACGGAGAACATGCAAGAATTACTTATGAACTAAAATATAAAAGAGGTGAATCAAATATATTACTCAAGATCAATCTGAACATAATCTCATAATCCATCGGATCCCAGCAAACTCAACATAGCAACAGCATAAGGATTACATAGGTGCCTCGATCATGTAGGGCAGCTCACGAGGACTAATTAGTGAAGCACAAGAACGGGAGGAGAACATCACATAGCTACTGGTCATGGACTCATGGTCCAAGGGAGACTACTCACGAGTCATCCGGGAGGCGTCCATGGTGGTGGAGAAGCTCCCGGTGGTGATCCTCCCCTCCGGCAGGGTGCCGGGAAGAGTTCTCCTGGTGCTCCCGATCTTGCAAGCGGCGGCGGCGGCGGAACAGAGATGGGATCGCAAAAAGAAGTCCTGTACTGAGGGTTTCGGAGGTCCCTCTAAATATATGCCAAAGGGGGGCACCGGACGGGCTTCAGGGGGCCCAGGCGCCCCCCCCCCCCCCGGCGCGGCCCAGGGGGGGCGCGCCCACAGGGCGCCTGGAGCCCCTGTGGCCCCCCAGGCTGCCCTTCGGAGGTAGTGTCGTTCCCGGATCGCTGATTTTTTATATAATTTTTCTGGATTTTTCTGGGCAGTTCTCGAAACGTGAAAACCTGAAATACAAAAACAGCCGAAAACAGAAACTGGCACTGGGGTGCACTGGATTAGTAAGTTAGTCCAAATATGATCAAAAGTGTATAGAAGTGTATGAATATCAAAGCAATATCACCCAAAAGTGGCATGGAGCAAGCAGAAATTATAGATACGTTTTGGACGTATCAACATCCCCAAGCTTAATTCCCGCTCGTCCTCGAGTAGGTAAATGATAATAAGAATAATTTCTGTGGTGATATGCTATTAACCATATAAGACTTTCTCATAGTCATATGACAAAAGCTTACTGAGACAATGATTCTAAAGTAATTAAGTTGTCTCAAGAGAAAATCACAAATGACTGAAAGTTTTACAACATGAAACTGAAACATCAAAAAGATTTGCAATGAACATGATGTGCAAATATGATAAAGTGATATCTAGCTTGCCCCCTTTAGTGATGCAAAACATAAGTGCAAGGGCACCTTCAAGGTTTAAGTGATGACTAGATACAATCATTTCAGAATAAACGATATCACAATCATGCAAAAGACAATGCTACTTTGGGACAATGCACATTACACTTAGAATGAAAATCATGCTCTCAGTAGTTGGTGCTTCAACATAAAGGTAAAATAAAGGTTAAGTGCTAAAGCTTTTTATTTGAAAACATGGAAGCAATTGTGTCAACGGTAGTAGTACTTCATATGTGTCATGCATAAAACATCCTATAAGTTGCAAGCCTCATGCATCGAATACCAATAGTGCTCGCTCCTTGTCCTAATTAGCTCGGATCACCATGGGTTATCATTGCATTGCATATGTTTCAACCAAGTGTCACAAAGGGGTACCTCTATGCCACATGTACAAAGGTCCAAGGAGATAAATCGCATTTGATTTCTCGTTTTTGATAGATCTCAAATTGAGGACATCCATACCGGGACAACAAAGAAAATAGATGACGGACTCCTCTTTAATGCATAAGCATATTCTCATGAGAGATTGAGGATTAAGGTCCAAGCTACAACTTCCACCATGATGCATGGCTTTGGTTGGCGGCCCAATGTTCTTCTCTAACAATATGCATATTAATTCAACCCACGGTGAATCACCCTTACTTCAGACAAGACGAACATGCATAGCAACCCACATGATATTCAACAAAAGTGTGACAGTTGATGGCGTCCCCAGAAACATGGTTACCGCTCAGCAAGCAACTTATAAGAAATAAGATACATAAGCAACATATTCTTTACCACAATAGTCTTTAGGCTACTTTCCCATGAGCTATGTATTGCATGGTTAGTTTTCTTAGTACAGGTGGAGGTTAGCAAAAGACTGGGAGCGACCAACTAAGAGAGCAATGACGGTCATAATCATGCAGAGCGACAAAGCAATATTGAATCAGGCATGGTAGTTATATCGCTACTTAGAAATAAGAGATCATCAAGGCTTGACAGACTTTCTTTACAGTCTTAAATATGCGTGAGCATACGCCAAGTCAATCAAAATAAATTCTCGAAGGAAGATATTACTAAAACATACCATATCATAGGCAAACAAACCAAGTTGGTACTCCAATAACACATTGGGAACCCCCCAGCTATTTGAGATTAACCATAAGAAACCTGAACTACTAAGCACCATCATGAAAGTAGCATCTTTATCATAGACACATTAACCCATGCAACGGAAGCAAACTCTCTTAATAAGGTGAGCATGGTAATTAAAGAGAGTTCAAGCAACCAACTAAATAAAAGCTCTTGAAAAGATAAGCATGAATACTAAGAGCAGAGCACGATAGTAGCTATTAAAAGACAAAGAACACACACAGCATAGATAGACATGAAAATTCTATGTTATTGATGGGCCTCGAACCCCTCGTTGGTTACCCCAAGTGGAAGGTGTAAGATGCAGTAAGTAGAAGTGTTTTCCCCTAGCAAAGATGCCAAGGATCGAATCCCCAGAGACTCCTAGGTTCAACAGGTAGGTGTCAACTGCTAACGGCGCAATTAGCAATCAACGTGGACCTGCACTCAGATACAAATAACTTTGCTCCCAACGAGTACAGAGAGGTTGTCAATCTCTCCGGCCTTGTAGTTCACAAAGGGTTAAAAGCAATATGATAGTAGTGATAGATAGCGTTTTGCGATAGTAAGTAAATAACGGAAAGTAAAATAGTGTATGTGATCAATGATAGTAATATGGACCGGAGTCTCATGATGTTCACTAGTGATGTCTCTCTCCCAAAACACGATAAAACAGCTATGTGAGGTAACAAATTACAGCTGGGCAATTGACAGGACCACGAACGCAAACCAATGCTAACTACATTGCAAGAAAGGTTGAGGTTCAAAGCATGGGCGGTACACCAAAGTAAGTAGACCGAAATCCATCTGCATCTACTACTAATCATCCACCTTGAGATATCTATCCAGAACATCTCGCTGGTATTAAGTTGCGAGTCCCACCCATAGTGTAAACTCAATGCAACAGACAACTGCATTAAAAGAACTTTGCGTAAAGTAAACAATCCTTGCACCCGCGGGCACAAGCACCGTTGTTTTCCCCCTTGTGGCAACATCACATCCCCTAGACTCATGTTTCTGTCACTCAAGCTAGTCATCGAGGGGCATGAACCCACAATCGAGCATAACGTTCCCTCTTGGAGTCACTACTTACTACTCGGCCAAAGCAATAAATAACAACGGAGAACATGCAAGAATTACTTATGAACTAAAATATAAAAGAGGTGAATCAAATATATTACTCAAGATCAATCTGAACATAATCTCATACTCCATCGGATCCCAGCAAACTCAACATAGCAACAACATAAGGATTACATAGGTGCCTCGATCATGTAGGGCAGCTCACGAGGACTAATTAGTGAAGCACAAGAACGGGAGGAGAACATCACATAGCTACTGGTCATGGACTCATGGTCCAAGGGAGACTACTCACGAGTCATCCGGGAGGCGTCCATGGTGGTGGAGAAGCTCCCGGTGGTGATCCTCCCCTCCGGCAGGGTGCCGGGAAGAGTTCTCCTGGTGCTCCCGATCTTGGAAGCGGCGGCGGCGGCGGAACAGAGATGGGATCGCGAAAAGAAGTCATGTTTCAAGGGTTACGGGGGACCCTTTAAATATCTGCCAAAGTAGGGCACCGGGGGGCTCTCGGGGGGCCGAGGCGCCCCCCCGGCGCGGCCCAGGGGGGGCGCGCCCACAGGGCGCCTGGAGCCCCTGTGGCCCCCCCAGGCTCCCCTTCGGAAGCAGTGTCGTTCCCGGAACGCTGATTTTTTATATATTTTTTCTGTATTTTTCTGGGCAGTTCTCGAAACGTGAAAACCTGAAATACAAAAACAGCCGAAAACAGAAACTGGCACTGGGGTGCACTGGATTAGTAAGTTAGTCCAAATATGATCAAAAGTGTATGGAAGTGTATGAATATCATAGCAATATCACCCAAAAGTGGCATGGAGCAAGCAGAAATTATAGATACGTTTTGGACGTATCACATGTATAATGTGCAAACCCATAACACGAGAAGGAACTGGCATTGAGTGCGCCCGGCTCAAAATTAATATAACAAACAAACCCTCCTTCACGCTTTGTTCATGAGAAATCAGAAAACTTTGGCAGTGATAAACAAAGGAGATTAAGAGGATGTGATCGTCCTCATTCGGGAGCCGTTCCTCGAAACTTGTCCATCTCAAGAAGTGATTGAGTTATCTGCTAGCATTCGTTGACGAAACATGCATGATCTAAGAAAAAAATAATTATTACTTCTGTTTTTAAAACCAAGAGCTCTGGTACATGTTTTGTCTTTGTTTCCGACTACGGGTTTGCAACCTTACCAACAAAAGCCACGGTTCGAGAGTCTCCACCTTCTTTTAAAGCACCAACTACTGAGAGCATGATTGTCATTCTGAGTGTAATGTGCATTGTCCCAAAGTAGCATTGTCTTTTGCATGATTATGATATCGTTTATTTTGAAATCATTGTATCTAGTCATCACTTGAACCTTGGAGGTGCCCCTGCATTTATGTTTTGCTTCACTAAAGGGGGCAAGCGAGATATCACTTTATCATATTTGCACACCATGTTCATTGCAAATCTATTTGATGTTTCAGTATCATGTTGTAAAACTTTCAGTTCTTTGTGATTTTCTCATGAGGCAACTTAATTACTACAGATTCATTGTCTCAGTAAGCTTTTGTCATATGATTATGAAAAAGTCCTATATGGTTAATAGCATGTCACCACAGAAATTATTCTTGTTATCATTTACCTACTCGAGGACGAGCCGGAATTAAGCTTGGGGATGTTGATACGTCCAAAACGTATCTATAATTTCTGCTTGCTCCATGCCTCTTTTGGGTGATATTGCTATGATATTTATACACTTCCATACACTTTTGATCATATTTGGACTAACCTATTAACTCAGTGCACCCCAGTGCCAGTTTCTGTTTTCTGCTATTTTTGTATTTCAGGTTTTCCCATTACGAGAACTGCCAGAAAAATCCCGGAAAAATTATATAAAAAATCAGCGTTCCAGAAGCTTCCCAGCAGCCAAAGTACAGCCGGAGGGGGGCCACCAGGGCTCCAGGCGCCCTGGTGGCGCGGCCCCCCTGGCCGCGCCGGGGGGGCGCCTGGGCCCCCCGAGCCTCCGCTGATGCCCCCCTTTGGCATATATTTATATCGTGTCCCGAAACCCTCGAGACGGGAACCCTTTTTCGCGATCTCATCTCTGTTCCGCCGCCGCCGCCGCTTCCAAGATCGGGAGCACCAGGAGAACTCTTCCCGGCACCCTGCCGGAGGGGAGGATCACCACCGGGAGCCTCTCCACCACCATGGACGCCTCCCGGATGAGTTGTGAGTAGTCTCCCTTGGACCATGGGTCCATGACCAGTAGCTATGTGATGTTCTCCTCCCGTTCTTGTGCTTCAGTAATTAGTCCTCGTGAGCTGCCCTACATGATCGAGGCACATATGTAATCCTTATGCTGTTGCTATGTTGAGTTTGCTGGGATCCGATGGATTGTGAGATTATGTTCAGATTGTGTTTGAGTAATATATTTGATCTACCTCTTTTATATTTATGTTCGTAAGTAATTCTTGCATGTTCTCCGTTGTTATTTATTGCTTTGGCAAAGTAGTAGGTAGTGACTCCAAGAGGGAACGTTATGCTTGATTGTGGGTTCATGCCCCTCGATGACTAGCTTGAGTGACAGAAACATGAGTCTAGGGGATGTGTTGTTGCCACAAGGGGGAAAACAACGGTGCTTGTGCCCGCGGGTGCAAGGATTGTTTACTTTACGCAAAGTTCTTTTAATGCAGTTGTCTATTGCTTTGAGTTTACACTATGGGTGGGACTCGCAACTTAATACCAGCGAGATGTTCTGGATAGATATCTTAAGGTGGATGATTAGTAGTAGATGCAGATGGATTTCGGTCTACTTGCCTTGGCGTACCGCCCATGCTTTGAACCTCTACCTTTCTTGTAACCTAGTTAGCATTGGTTTGCGCACATAATTCTGTCAATTGCCCAGCTGTAATTCGTTCACCTCACATAGCTGTTTTATCGTCTTTTGGGAGAGAGACATCACTAGTGAACATCATGGGACCCCGGTCCATATTACCATCATTGATCACATCCACTATTTACTTTCTGTTTTACTTACTATTGCAGCATTACCTATCACTATTATCACTTGCGTTTGATCCTTTGTAAACTACAAGGCCGGAGAGATTGACAACCTCTCTGTACTCGTTGGGAGCAAAGTTATTTGTATCTGTGTACAGGTCCACGTTGATTGCTAATATCTGGCGCCGTTAGCAGTTGACACCTGCTTGTTGAAACTGGGAGTCTCAGGGAAATCGATCCTTGGTATCTTTGCCAAGGGAAAACTTCCGCTACACTGCATCTCAAACCTTCCACTTGGGGTAACCAACGAGGGGCGAGAAGCCATCATTGCTTTATTTATTTTGCTTTCCATCATGTCATCATGCCATCATGACTTTAATTTTGCATCTCAACTTAAATAAATCATGTGGACCTTCGGTCCATTTAAATCGAGGGAAGTGTGACTTCTCTTTATAACATATAAAAGCCTCTCAATATTATTAGGGAGCTATATTAAATATTCCATTTGTTTGGAATTAACCCAACACACTTGCATATATTCCCCATGCCTCTTAATTCAAGTTTCACCGTCAAACCCTCCCAATATTTCTTTTCTCGTTTATCGAGGTTCCTCCAAAAACCTCAACATTTTTGGACACTTCAATAATCAAGTCTTAGTTCAAACCCATTTGAATTAAATTCAAATATGTTTGAATTATATTTTTTTCGTTCATGCCTTTTCTATTTTCTCGGACCGTGCTCATTTTTATGAGCCCGAGAAAATTAGTCCCTTGTGCTAACTATTTCCCTAACCCCCCTCCTCATTCTTTTCTTCTCCTTTTGGTTTCTGCTAAAAAATCAGTTAAAAGGGAGAGCCCAGCCACCGGCCCCTAGGCCTCCCAGCAGCCCAAACATCCCTTCTGGCCCATTGGCCAACCGCAGCCCGTTCCCTATCCCCGTAACCCTAGTCCGCTCGATGCCTCCCCTCGTCCGCATCCCAGTGCCGCAGCCTCGACCATCTCGCTCTCTCGATCCCATCTTGACCCCGCACCCTCGTTCCCTCGATCTCTCAGCCTCACGCCCGATCCCCTTTCTCCCTTGATGGCTTCTCGCCCCTCGTTGGTTACCCCAAGTGGAAGGTTTGAGATGTAGTGTAGCGGAAGTTTTCCCTTGGCAAAGATACCAAGGATCGATTTCCTTGAGACTCCCAGTTTCAACAAGAAGGTGTCAACTGCTAACGGCGCCAGATATTAGCAATCAACGTGGACCTGCACACAGATACAAA
Organism: Secale cereale; assembly: GCA_902687465.1. Classification (NCBI taxonomy): domain Eukaryota; kingdom Viridiplantae; phylum Streptophyta; class Magnoliopsida; order Poales; family Poaceae; genus Secale; species Secale cereale. Next base: position 696,672,128 of record LR738709.1, on the reverse strand, counting down.
TAACTTTGCTCCCAACGAGTACAGAGAGGTTGTCAATCCCTCCGGCCTTGTAGTTTACAAAGGATCAAACGCAAGTGATAATAGTGATAGGTAATGCTGCAAATAGTAAGTAAAAAGTGGAAAGTAAATAGCGGATGTGATCAATGATGGTAATATGGACCGGGGTCCCATGATGTTCACTAGTGATGTCTCTCTCCCAAAAGACGATAAAACAACTATGTGAGGTAAACGAATTACAGCTGGGCAATTGACAGAATTATGTGCGCAAACCAATGCTAACTATGTTACAAGAAAGGTAGAGGTTCAAAGCATGGGCGGTACGCCAAGGCAAGTAGACCGAAATCCATCTGCATCTACTACTAATCATCCACCTTGAGATATCTATCCAGAACATCTCGCTGGTATTAAGTTGCGAGTCCCACCCATAGTGTAAACTCAAAGCAACAGACAACTGCATTAAAAGAACTTTGCGTAAAGTAAACAATCCTTGCACCCGCGGGCACAAGCACCGTTGTTTTCCCCCTTGTGGCAACAGCACATCCCCTAGACTCATGTTTCTGTCACTCAAGCTAGTCATCGAGGGGCATGAACCCACAATCAAGCATAACGTTCCATCTTGGAGTCACTACCTACTACTTGGCCAAAGCAATAAATAACAACGGAGAACATGCAAGAATTACTTACAAACATAAATATAAAAGAGGTAGATCAAATATATTACTCAAACACAATCTGAACATAATCTCACAATCCATCGGATCCCAGCAAACTCAACATAGCAACAGCATAAGGATTACATATGTGCCTCGATCATGTAGGGCAGCTCACGAGGACTAATTAGTGAAGCACAAGAACGGGAGGAGAACATCACATAGCTACTGGTCATGGACCCATGGTCCAAGGGAGACTACTCACAACTCATCCGGGAGGCGTCCATGGTGGTGGAGAGGCTCCCGGTGGTGATCCTCCCCTCCGGCAGGGTGCCGGGAAGAGTTCTCCTGGTGCTCCCGATCTTGGAAGCGGCGGCGGCGGCAGAACAGAGATGAGATCGTGAAAAAGGGTTCCCGTCTCGAGGGTTTCGGGACACGATATAAATATATGCCAAAGGGGGGCATCAACGGAGGCTCGGGGGGCCCAGGCGCCCCCCCGACGCGGCCAGGGGGGGCACGCCACCAGGGCGCCTGGAGCCCTGGTGGCCCCCCTCCGGCTGTACTTTGGCTGCTGGGAAGCTTCTGGAACGCTGATTTTTTATATAATTTTTCCGGGATTTTTCTGGCAGTTCTCATAATGGGAAAACCTGAAATACAAAAACAGCAGAAAACAGAAACTGGCACTGGGGTGCACTGAGTTAATAGGTTAGTCCAAATATGATCAAAAGTGTATGGAAGTGTATAAATATCATAGCAATATCACCCAAAAGAGGCATGGAGCAAGCAGAAATTATAGATACGTTTTGGACGTATCATCCCTCCGTCTCCGTCCTCGAGCGCCTGTCCCCAGCGCCCCTCGAGCAGCCCGCGCCACCTCGGCCCGCCGCCGCCGGGCCAGGGCCTCGCCGCTCCGGCGTCCCTCCTCGCCGGCCCCGCACCTCTTCTCCGCCGCGGGAGCCGCCGAGCCCGCGCGCCATGGTCGCTGCGCCCTCGCTAAGCGCCAAGGCCAAGCCTCCGTGCGCCTCTCCTCCTCGCCTCCTCTGCGCGCCGCCAAGGCATCTCAAGCCGCGGCCAGCTCCGCCGCTGAAGCCCTCCGGCGCGCCATGGAGCCCGCGCCCTCGAGCAGCTCCTCCACGCTTCAAGCAGCGCCCGTCCTCCAGGCCTCTGCCTCGGCCACTTCCTCGCCTGGCCCGAGCCGGCCGGCCAGGAGCCCCGTCCTTCCCGTCCTCAAGCCGGCAGCCAGCGCCCGGCCCCTGCCTCGTCTCCTCACCGCCATGCCGCTGCCATGGCCTCGACCTCCTGTTCCGTGCCGCCGCCTTTTTTGTTTGCCCTTGTGTTGCTGCGTTTCGACCTCGGAGATGCACCAAGTACCACTACAAACCGCCAAGTACCACGACGACCCGTGTACGACTACGCGAGACCGAGACCGGCCAGACCGCCCGACGCCTGTACGACTACATCCGATGCGGTTTTTGACAAGTACCACGGTGGCCGGAGCCCTCGGAACCGTCAAGTTCGACTACAAGGAGAAACGCAAGTACCACTACCGTCGACCCCGGAGACCCTCGACATCAAGTTCATCTTCGAAACGAGCTCCGTGAACGACACTACCGTCGCCGTGTACCACTACTTCCACTACCGTCGCGACGTCTACTTCCCTCTACGAAACGTGTACCACTACTTCCTCTACGAACTCGAACCCCTCCGAGAACGAACGCTTCGAAGGTATAACCCCGAGACGATGACCCGTGGACGAATGCATGTGTTGTATGAATGTTTGCCCTTGTGTGCACCATGCTGTTTCGTCTTTTGCCATGCTCCTGGGTTGCCTCGTCGCCGACTCGTGGGAACCCGGTGACAGGATCACCCCACCTTTCATCTTGTTCGACTCGCTCACGCCATCTTTCTTTTGCACCGGTCTCTCAACGAGTTACCGGAACCGAGATGTTGTGTTGCATCATTTTCGGATCGTTGCCGTGGCACCCTTTCCTTCCACCACGGTGACAAATACTCCTTATCATCTTCATGCCAACTTTTAATAAAAATTGCATAAACTTGATCATGTCATCCGCATCATGCTAACAACCTTTGAATGTTTAATTGTTGTTGCTTTAATAATTGTTAAACATGCTCATGGGGATTTTCCGGAATTGTTGTTGTTTTCCGGCCTCATTTAAAAATGTCTAAATAGGTAGTTTGTTTTTGCTTCACCTCTTGCCATATTAACAAACATTTAATCTTGTCTTGTAAATAAACGAGAGTCAACTAAATAAATAACATGTGGTGTTTCGTCAATATGCAACTCGTTGCATATTGAGCTCCACTTAACTTGTAGTATTTGTTTGTGCACTTTGCCATGACATGCATTTTTAAACCGGACATGCATCATACTTGGATGTGCATCGTATGCCTTGTTTATGCTTGTGTGTTTACCGTGTTGTTTGCTTCTTTCCGGTTGCTTCTCTTGTTAGCTTCGGTTTCGTTCCGGAGTTGTGAGGATTCGCTCGACTATGTTGCTCCGTCTACTTCATGGACTTGTTCTTCTTCCTTGTGGAATCTCAGGAAAGATGATCATACCCTTGGATACCTTTACTACCATTTCCATGCTTAGTTGTCTCGATGCTATCGTTACATGTCGCGCTACCCATCTTTATGCCAGCCTCTCCTTGTTGCCATGAAACCTCTAACCTTTGACACCTTCCTAGCAAAACCACTGTTTGGCTATGTTACTGATGGGCCTCGAACCCCTCGTTGGTTACCCCAAGTGGAAGGTGTAAGATGCAGTATGTAGAAGTGTTTTCCCTTAGCAAAGATACCAAGGATCGAATCCCCAGAGACTCCTAGGTTCAACAAGTAGGTGTCAATTGCTAACGGCGCAATTAGCAATCAACGTGGACCTACACACAGATACAAATAACTTTGCTCCCAACGAGTACAGAGAGGTTGTCAATCCCTCCGGCCTTGTAGTTCACAAAGGGTTAAAAGCAATATGATAGTAGTGATAGATAGTGTTTTGCAATAGTAAATAAATAGCGAAAAGTAAATAGCGGGTGTGATCAATGATGGTAATATGGACCGGAGTCTCATGATGTTCACTAGTGATGTCTCTCTCCCAAAAGACGATAAAACAGCTATGTGAGGTAAACAAATTACAGCTGGGTAATTGACAGGACCACGAACGCAAACCAATGCTGATTACATTGCAGAAAGGTTGAGGTTCAAAGCATGGGCGGTACGCCAAAATAAGTAGACCGAAATCCATCAATATCTACTACTAATCATCCACCTTGAGATATCTATCCAGAACATCTCGCTGGTATTAAGTTGCGAGCCCCACCCATAGTGTAAACTCAAAGCAACAGACAACTGCATTAAAAGAACTTTGCGTAAAGTAAACAATCCTTGCACCCGCGGGCACAAGCACCGTTGTTTTCCCCCTTGTGGCAACAGCACATCCCCTAGACTCATGTTTCTGTCACTCAAGCTAGTCATCGAGGGGCATGAACCCACAATCGAGCATAACGTTCCCTCTTGGAGTCACTACGTATTACTTGGCCAAAGCAATAAATAACAACGGAGAACATGCAAGAATTACTTATGACCATAAATATAAAAGAGGTAGATCAAATATATTACTCAAGATCAATCTGAACATAATCCCATAATCCATCGGATCCCAGCAAACTCAACATAGCAACAACATAAGGATTACATAGGTGCCTCGATCATGTAGGGCAGCTCACGAGGACTAATTAGTGAAGCACAAGAACGGGAGGAGAACATCACATAGCTACTGGTCATGGACTCATGGTCCAAGGGAGACTACTCACGAGTCATCCGGGAGGCGTCCATGGTGGTGGAGAAGCTCCCGGTGGTGATCCTCCCCTCCGGCAGGGTGCCGGGAAGAGTTCTCCTGGTGCTCCCGATCTTGGAAGCGGCGGCGGCGGCGGAACAGAGATGGGATCGCGAAAAGAGTTCCTGTTCTGAGGGTTTCGGAGGACGCTTTAAATATATGCCAAAGGGGAGCATCGGGGAAGCTTCGGGGGGCCCAGGCGCCCCCCCGGCGCGGCCCAGGGGGGGGGGGGCGCCGCCAGGGCGCCTGGAGCCCTGGTGGCCCCCCCGGCTGCCCTTCGGACGCAGTGTTGTTTCCGGAACGCTGATTTTTTTATATAATTTTTCTGGATTTTTCTGGGCAGTTCTCGTAACGTGAAAACCTGAAATACAAAAACAGCCGAAAACAGAAACTGGCACTGGGGTGCACTGGATTAGTAAGTTAGTCCAAATGTGATCAAAAGTGTATGGAAGTGTATGAATATCATAGCAATATCACCCAAAAGTGGCATGGAGCAAGCATAAATTATAGATACGTTTTGGACGTATCAACATCCCAAGCTTAATTCCTGCTCGTCCTCGAGTAGGTAAATGATAACAAGAATAATTTCTGTGGTGACATGCTATTAACCATATAGGACTTTTTCATAGTCATATGACAAAAGCTTATGAGACAATGATTCTATAGTAATTAAGTTGCCTCAAGAGAAAATCACAAATGACTGAAAGTTTTACAACATGACATTGAAGCATCAAATAGATTTGCAATGAACATGATGTGCAAATATGATAAAGTGATATCTAGCTTGCCCCCTTTAGTGAAGCAAAACATAAATGCAGGGGCACCTTCAAGGTTTAAGTGATGACTAGATACAATGATTTCAGAAATAACGATATCACAATCATGCAAAAGACAATGATACTTTGGGACAATGCACATTACACTCAGAATGACAATCATGCTCTCAGTAGTTGGTGCTTTTAAAAGAAGGTGGAGACTCAACATAAAAGTAAAAGATGGTTATGACTTTTTATTTTGAAAACATGGAAGCAATTTTGTCAACGGTAGTAGTACTTCATATGTGTCATGTATAAGACCTCCTATAAGTTGCAAGCCTCATGCATCGAATACCAATAGTGCTCGCTCCTTGTCCTAATTAGCTAAGATTTCCATGGGTTATCATTGCATTACATATGTTTCAACCAAGTGTCACAAAGGGGTACCTCTATGCCACCTGTACAAAGGTCCAAGGAGATAAATCGCATTTGATTTCTCGTTTTTGATAGATCTCAACTTGAGGACATCCATACCGGGACAACATAGAAAATAGATGATGGACTCCTCTTAAATGCATAAGCATATTCTCATAAGAGATTGAGGATTAAGTCCAAGCTAAAACTTCCACCATGATGCATGGCTTTGGTTGGCGGCACAATGTTCTTCTCTAACAATATGCATATTCATTCAACCCACGGCAAATCACCCTTACTTCAGACAAGACGAACATGCATAGCAACTCACATGATATTCAACAAAAGTGTGACAGTTGATGGCGTCCCCAGAAACATGGTACCGCTCAGCAAGCAACTTATAAGAAATAAGATACATAAGCAACATATTCTTTACCACAATAGTTTTTAAGCTACTTTCCCATGAGCTATGTATTGCAAGGTTAGTCTGCTTAGTACAGGTGGAGGTTAGCAAAAGACTGGGAGCGACCAACTAAGAGAGCAATGACGGTCATAATCATGTAGAGCGACAAAGCAATATTGAATCAGGCATGGTAGTTATATCGCTACTCAGAAATAAAAGATCATCAAGGCTTGACAGACTTTCTTTACAGTCTTAAATATGCGTGAGCATACGCCAAGTCAATCAAAATAAATTCTCGAAGGAAGATATTACTAAACCATACCACATCATTGGCAAACAAATCAAGTTGGTATTCCAATAACACATTGGGAATCCCCCAGCTATTTGAGACTAGCCATAAGAAAAACCTGAACTACTAAGCACCATTATGCACGTAGCATATTTATCATAGACATATTAACCAATGCAACGGAAGCAAACTCTCTTAATAAGGTGAGCATGATAATTAAAGAGAGTTCAAGCAACCAACTAAACAAAAGCTCTTTGAAAAGATAAGCATGAATACTAAGAGCAGAGCATGATAGTAGCTATTAAAAGACAAAGAACACACACATCAAAGATAGATATGAAAATTCTATGTTATGTTCTAGGTAGAAGTGGAGCGTGTTTCTCTCCCAGATAAAGGATGCTGAGTTCCGACTCGTTATGAGAAACTAAAAAGAAAACTAAAAGCAAGACGCTCCAAGTATAACACATAACACATGAAGTGATAAAAATATAGCGAAACGAAAGACGAACTGATAATGTTGATGGAGAAGGGGGTGCACGGGGGCATCCCCAAGCTTAGACGCTTGAGTCTCCTTGAATATTTCTTGGGGGTGCACGGGGGCATCCCCAAGCTTGAGCGCTTGACACTCCTGAATCTTTTTATCATCTTCCCTCGCACACTTGAAAACTCCCTTCATACATAACTCATCATAATCTGATTAGCGAGGTTAGTACCCTTAATAAAATAATTATACCTTGCTGGAAATAAAGATATTCTTGAAGTTCTACTGTTTCTCAAGATTGCCAAAAGGTTTTTGCAAAGAAAAAGCAAGCTCTTGATTTGCAAAATGAAGGAAAGGCAAAACAGGACAGAATCTGTGAAAAACAGAACAGCAGGTAGTAATTGATCTGTTCGGGATACTTCTGCAACTCAAATCAAAAAACTCAGAACAGACGCACGAAAGAAAATTATATAGATAACGCTGTCGAAAAAATTCAGACCAAAAAGATGATCTGGTGATTTTATACGAATTTTTCTATCCAAGGACAGAATCTGTTTTCTGGACAGCACCTCACAACTTTTGAACTTTCAAAGCAATCAGAGGCTATACTTGGCACAAATATGAAAAGCAAAGATACAATGATGATGCTACAGCAGTAAACAACATCAAGACACAACAAAAGCAAAAAATTTATTCATGTGGGCTGCCTCCCAAAAGCGCTTTCTTTTATGCCTTTAAGCTAGGCATAATGCATAGATCAAGTTGTATCAATTGAACCATCATCAAGATCATCAAAAAGCTCTTCAATAATACAACTAGTTTTAAGAGGACTCTCAAATAAAGGCCTCATAGAGATACTCCTAGGTAGAAGACCAAAAGGATAAAAGTCAAGGGAAGATTCATTTATAAATTTATCAAAGACAGGTATTTCTTCCAAGGTCTTAACAGTTTCAACCCCTTTGGCAATAGATGGATTACTTTTAGAACGGGGAGCCTTTGGAACGTGAACGAACTTAGGCTCCCTCTTTGCCGGAGTTTCTACCTTTTTGGTTTTGATTGAGGAGAAGGTGGTTCCTAGAGTGTCAAAGATATCCTCAATCTTGTCTATCCTAGAAGAGTCTAAGTCATGGAATTTGACGGTCTCCAAAATTTTAAAATTTTTATGCATGGAGCTATCAAGTCTATTCAAATTCCCTTGGATCTTGCGATCCAACTCATTTATCTTATTAATGCTTGGCATCTCTAGCTCTATCTTTTCAAGTTTTTTCATAATGTGAGCTAGGGTGATGTCCTCTCGGATGCTAACAACAGGGAGATTCCCAACAAGATTTTCAATAATACTAAGAGACTCCCAAACTGGGGCCTCTAGGAAATTCTCATTGATAGCAGTATCTAGAATAAACCTATTCCAAGAAGTAATTCCAACATAAAAATTTCTAAGCAAGATAGTAGTAGGTTGCTTCTTGGTGGCTCTTTTTTGTGAATCATTAATTCTATACCAAGCATCTTTCAAACTTTCCCCACCTCTTTGTTTAAAGGTGAGAACTTCTGCCTCGTCAAAGACAAAAGGACCCGACATAATGATAACTAAAGAACAAGATAACTATTTTTGTGATTTTTGATAAAAGGTACTAAAGCAAAAACTGAAAGGTAAACTAACAAGACTAAAAAGCAAAGGTAAAAGATAGCGTGCAACTCCCCTATCCTGAAGAGTGGAGTCCCCGGCAACGGCGCCAGAAAATACTCCTTGATGGGCCTCGAACCCCTCGTTGGTTACCCCAAGTGGAAGGTGTAAGATGCAGTATGTAGAAGTGTTTTCCCTTAGCAAAGATACCAAGGATCGAATCCCCAGAGACTCCTAGGTTCAACAAGTAGGTGTCAATTGCTAATGGCGCAATTAGCAATCAACGTGGACCTGCACACAGATACAAATAACTTTGCTCCCAACGAGTACAGAGAGGTTGTCAATCCCTCCGGCCTTGTAGTTCACAAAGGGTTAAAAGCAATATGATAGTAGTGATAGATAGTGTTTTGCAATAGTAAATAAATAGCGGGTGTGATCAATGATGGTAATATGGACCGGAGTCTCATGATGTTCACTAGTGATGTCTCTCTCCCAAAAGACGATAAAACAGCTATGTGAGGTAAACAAATTACAGCTGGGCAATTGACAGGACCACGAACGCAAACCAATGCTGATTACATTGCAGAAAGGTTGAGGTTCAAAGCATGGGCGGTACGCCAAAATAAGTAGACCGAAATCCATCAATATCTACTACTAATCATCCACCTTGAGATATCTATCCAGAACATCTTGCTGGTATTAAGTTGCGAGCCCCACCCATAGTGTAAACTCAAAGCAACAGACAACTGCATTAAAAGAACTTTGCGTAAAGTAAACAATCCTTGCACCCACGGGCACAAGCACCGTTGTTTTCCCCCTTGTGGCAACAGCACATCCCCTAGACTCATGTTTCTGTCACTCAAGCTAGTCATCGAGGGGCATGAACCCACAATCGAGCATAACGTTCCCTCTTGGAGTCACTACGTATTACTTGGCCAAAGCAATAAATAACAACGGAGAACATGCAAGAATTACTTATGAACATAAATATAAAAGAGGTAGATCAAATATATTACTCAAGATCAATCTGAACATAATCTCATAATCCATCGGATCCCAGCAAACTCAACATAGCAACAGCATAAGGATTACATAGGTGCCTCGATCATGTAGGGCAGCTCACGAGGACTAATTAGTGAAGCACAAGAACGGGAGGAGAACATCACATAACTACTGGTCATGGACTCATGGTCCAAGGGAGACTACTCACGAGTCATCCGGGAGGCGTCCATGGTGGTGGAGAAGCTCCCGGTGGTGATCCTCCCCTCCGGCAGGGTGCCGGGAAGAGTTCTCCTGGTGCTCCCGATCTTGGAAGCGGCGGCGGCGGCGGAACAGAGATGGGATCGCGAAAAGAGTTCCTGTTCTGAGGGTTTCGGAGGACGCTTTAAATATATGCCAAAGGGGAGCATCGGGGAAGCTTCGGGGGGCCCAGGCGCACCCCCGGCGCGGCCCAGGGGGGGCGCGCCGCCAGGGCGCCTGGAGCCCTGGTGGCCCCCCCGGCTGCCCTTCGGACGCAGTGTTGTTTCCGGAACGCTGATTTTTTATATAATTTTTCTGGATTTTTCTGGGCAGTTCTCGTAACGTGAAAACCTGAAATACAAAAACAGCCGAAAACAGAAACTGGCACTGGGGTGCACTGGATTAGTAAGTTAGTCCAAATATGATCAAAAGTGTGTGGAAGTGTATGAATATCATAGCAATATCACCCAAAAGTGGCATGGAGCAAGCATAAATTATAGATACGTTTTGGACGTATCAGTTACCCGCTTGCTCAGCCCCTCTTATAGCGTTGTTAGTTGCAGGTGAAGATGAACATCGTTCCAGGTGGGAACTTGTTGTTGGAATATCACAATATCTATTATTATTATTAACACACCTATATATTGGGCATGGGTGGAAGGCTTGGCCTTTTGTTCGGTGTTTTGTTCCACTCATGCCACCTTAGGCGCCGATAAACCGGCATTATGTTCCTTGATTTTGCGTTCCTTACACGATGGGTGGATGGGGACCCCTTGACAGTTCGACTTTGAATAAAACTCCTCCAACAAGGCCCAACATTGGTTTTAATTTGCCTCATAATAACAACTTAATTAATTAATTAAATTTGCATAGGGGGTCGCGTCCCCGGGTTCTTAATTCTACATAGCAGGGGGGGCCAGTGCTGATGGTGTTGGTCTCAAACTAGAGCCACTTGCGGTACCACCCAGTTATCTGGGGTCTTCGGTTACTGTACGTAGCGCTCATCCGGACGTGGCCTGAGACGAGATGCGCGCGGCTACCATCAGGGTGTCGGCACGCCGGGAGGTCTTGCTGGACTTGTTTTACCATTGTCGAAATGTCTTGTGCACCGGGATGCCGAGCCTGATCGGATTTCCCTAAGATAAGGGGTGATGATATTATATTTATCACTTCAGCTAATCGTGAGAGCTTGTGATGGGCTAAGTTAGGACACCCCTGCAGGGTTATAATCTTTCGAAAGCCATGCCCGCGGTTATGTGGCAGATTGGAATTTGTTAATGTCCGGTTGTAGAAAACTTGACAGAGGATCCGAAGTAAAACACACAACTGTGTGAGTAACCGTGACTGTCTCTTTTCACTTTGAGAAGAGAACACGGTGGGGTTATGTTTGACTCGTATGTAGTTCAGGATCTTTAGCGATCACTACTAGTTGCGACCGTTTGCGTAGATGCTCATCTTATTCTGGTACTCGTAAGCTAGCCACCATATTATGCTTAGCCGCTGCTGCAACCTCACCACTTTACCTCTTCCTACCCACAAAGCTTTGCTAGTCTTGATACCCATGGTTATGGGATTGCTGAGTCCTCGTGGCTCACATGTACTACAACACCAGATGCAGGTTCAGCCAAGTTTGATGCAGGAGGTGATTCAAGTTCTACACTGGGAGCTCGATGAAGAGAGTGGCCGTTTGCTTGTGACGTTTTCGACGATCAGTAGTGGTTTCTACTAGGATTCGATCTAGACCTGTGGTTTCACGTTATGTTGGTATCTTGTCTTTTGGATCTTACCCTTAGATGGGTTGTGATGTTTTGAATGATGTTTTGCTTATGTAATGTATTGTGTGAAGTGGCGAGTGTAAGCCAACTATCTCCTTTTGCAATTTAATCCCTCTTTTACATGAGTCGTGCAAAGATACCAAACTTGAGATCATTCCAGAATGGGCTTATACCTTTAAGTCGTGCCTCGACACGTAGGAGGTATAGTCCCATCCTGGGCATCTAGGAGCCCCCACAGATTGATCGAATCGTTGACGGTTGAGTCTAGGCACACACTTAAATTTTTTTGAGTCCTATATATATATCGGAGAGTAGGATTTCTGTTTGCTCCTCATCTCTTTTCACTCTGGTGGGGACTCCTGACGATTACTCTTATCTCTTCTACTCTAAAAAATGCACCAACTTTTTTTAGGATCTCGCGAGTATTGTTTGGATTGTTCCGATGTCTTTGTGACGAGAACATTGTTCTCGATGCCTCCTGTCATTAGGGGTTGTGGCAGTGTCCCGGGGAGTTGAGCTCCGAGGTGTTGTCGTCACAAATCCATCGCGGCAGTACTAGAATACTTAAGACGGCCGACATCGAAAACTATGTTAGCCGCGTTCCTATTAAATGCCACGCGCGTGCTCGGGCCCGCGCGTTAGCCGCACAACCTCATCCATGTCAGTACTGGAACACGAGCTTGGAGATATTTTCACATACACAAAAAAGACAAATACACACATGAAAATAGGCCAATTTTTCCTTTTGTTGGACCGGGATTTGTTTTCATGTAGCGTACAAATCTTAATGTTTTCTGAAAGAAATTTTACAGATACACCATGAACATCATAAGTATTCATAGATTTTTCATTTTGATTTTTTTGTTATCTTGGAAATATCTTTTTTGAATTTTTAAATTAATTAAAGGGCTCCCTAGAGCAAGAACTTCACACTCCACGCTCATTAATTAAAGGCCCCGGTTGGGATTGTGTGGGGGTGGCGATGTCCCTCAGTTGGAATAATGTCTCCCTCGGCCTATCCCCTTCTCGATGGTGCGAATAGCGTCGTCGGAGGATGCGTGTCTCCGTCGAATCTCGCGGGATTCGGTCGGTTCTTGTCTTCGATGGATCTATTTGGATCCAGTTTTTATTCGTCTTCGTTCGTGTGGTTACAGGTTTGATCTTTTCGATCTACAACTCTCTTCATCGGCGATGGTTGCTGCTCTGGTGCGCTTGTCTACTACAACCAGGTTTGCCCGGCTCCGTTGAAGAAGGGGTGATGACGGCAGCGCGCCTTCGGCTTGCTCAAGTGCTTGTAGTTGCTGCTCTGATGCGCTTGTGTACTACAATTTGGTTGTAATTTTTATTACCTCTCGTGTTCTATGTATTGTCATGATTAAGAAATACTCCCTCCGTTCAAAAATGGATGACCCAACTTTGTACTAACTTAGTACAAAGTTGGGTCATCTATTTTGGAACGGAGGGAGTAGACTGGAAATTTCTCTCTCTAAAAAAATAGCCTCTTTGGAATGAAAAGCACAGGTCGATGAGCTGCAACATTGGACATGAAGGCATGAAGCAGCTCGCAGCACTCGGGCCAACAACAGCCCACAGGAGCTGGCGATCGGTGATAATCACAGGATGGAATCGATCCATCTCAGCCGTCGAGCGAGGGGCCCAAGGGAAGAGGCGAGGATCGCCGTCCGTTAACTGAACCCGACCCTGTCTCGGCTTCACTGAAGAATTGGACACTTCGTCAGGGATAGCGTCCTGCGGCCTGAGAGAGATCAGGTCGCGCCTCCGCCGCCGCTCGCCGCGCGCGCGCTGCCGACGCCGCCGGTCCGCCCGCTCGACGGGGGAGCTCGTCCGGCCTCCTTCGCCGCGCGCTGCCGAACGCCGCTGGCCCGGTCCCCGACTCCGGCCGCGCGACCCCGATTGCCGCCGCTCTCCCTCCCCTTTCCAGGACCCCGCCACCGCCTCGCGCCTCCCCTGACCCGGACGCCCCTGAGCCGCATCGCATCGCCCCTCCTCCTGGCCAGGACACCGCCGGCCTCGCGTCGCCCCTCCTCGCGAAGGTTGGTTTCCTTTTTCTTTCGGCAGCAGACAGTTCTTGGCTTCTTGCAGATGAATGTTGGTTGCTGATCTGTGAGATGCCCTAGGTAGAGACCCCTCGCCGGCGATGGACGCGCCGCCGCCCCGGCCGGAGGCGGAAGAGGGAAGCAAGGGCGCCGAGGTCTGCCTGTTCGACCAGTCGCAGGAGGATTTCTCCAGGGCGGTACGCACCATCTCGGAGCTCGCCTCCGGCGACCCCCAGCCGGGGTTCCCAGACGCCGAAGTAGAAAGGCTCGCCTCCTCAGTGACGTTCCTCAGGTGAAAACCGCTCTCCTTTGCTCCCGCAATGCCCCTGCCCGGATCACCGCGATAAAATCGGCAAGTTTCAGTTTCGGCAGAATGGACTTGCAGTAATCCAAGAAACATTAAAATGTGAAAATAGGAAAGTATAGAGTAAACTAGTTAAAAGGAAAAGGGGAAGGCAGATTGTGCTCTCCAATTAGGTATGCTGCCAATGGAACTAGTCCAGCTGTTCGCAATGTGCTAAGATTATAGTTAAACAGAGCATCAAATGTTTTTTTTTTGGATTAACCAGATTTCGTTCTGCAGACATTTGATCTATTGATAATGGTATTCTGTTATCTTCCCAGAGAATGGATGCATTTCTCTTATGAGCCAAAAGGTGTAAGTTTTACTTACGGCGCTGGATCAGCTTCATCCGGAGATGACACACCTGAGATAACCTTACCACAGTTCTCATCTGCATCTTTTCCTCAGGTTAGTAAAACTGGAACTGGTTGCTGGCGTTAATTTGTGAGTCTAAATTTCCAGTTACAGCATCAGAGGGCTTAGGCTTTTAGCTGATTTTTTGGATCATATAAGTGTGGATCAATGCAGGTCACGCACTTGGAAGATGGGAGAGATAATAATAAAGACAGGTATTATTTCTGTAATCTAGACTTCTTCAACTTTCTACTCCCTCTGTACCGAAATACATGTCGCTGGAGTAGCTAAACTTCAGCTACTCCAGCCGTCCAGCGACATGTATTTCGGTACAGAGGGAGTAGTATCTACTTATGTTGTTACATGATTTTCCCTAACTAATTACTCAAGGTAGTATTGTTGTGGAGAGTTGCATTATGATTTAAGTTCCTCTGGTTGTGTTATTTGAAGTATTGAAGTTATTACCTAATGTATTCTGCAGACCAATATCTATTCTCATCTTGTTGTTGTTGAAGAATTTCTACAGAAGTACAATAATTTCCTTGTTGTTTCACATGCAACATAACTTGATTTCAAATACACCTTTGACCCGAAAGGACTCTTTCACCCTAGCTCGCTCCAGCGAGTGATCCATCCGAAACTAGTCTTTCGGTTGACAGGCTGAACCCCTTGGGCTCCACCAAGTGGATGAGGTTTGAGCGCATGATACAGCTAGCTGATTAAGGCATGCATTGCTGCAGGGGGGCCCACTCTTACTGATCCAAATCCCCCACCTAATTCACTGACGCCACTTTCCAAATCGGGAGAAAACTACATGTCTGAAAGTGAGCGCTGCAACGCGCGAATTAGCATCTTCCCCTTTGACCAGTACCTTTTCTAGTTACAAGTTATTAGATAAAAATAATTAGTGATATGGACTTCCATTATTAACCCATATACAAATACCATTTTGTGCTATCGTGTATATTAGTGATCAAAGCTTTAAATCTTTGACTGAACACTCTAAAAAGTACAGTCATTTGAGAATGCAAGCAGTATTCTCTTGGTCCAGGAGTGAGTTGGGTCGTCAACTGCTGTCAACCCATGCTTTTGGGAGATTTGTTGATAAAAAGAGAGACGTAGGCAATCTGCACAATATCTTGTGTTGTTTCATTAATTGAAAGATCAGTGGTGTCATAAATTAATGAGACGTGGATACGCTACTAATTTTGATCTCCGTATTTCTACCCTCTTTCACTTTTTTCTGTTACACTATCTATATGATTGTGGTGAACCATCTTGAGTGAACTGTGATTAAATATCTTAATTGTTGCAGTTCTGATTTCATTTTGTTCGCTGGGGGAAGTGTTTGGTCGCTGGACTGGTGCCCAAAGTTGTGCGACAAGCCTTGTTCTCGTGTAAATTGTGAGGTTGTGATCAACTGACTGATGGTCATGAACTAGTAGCTCTTTTGTTGTGAGTCATTATTCCAAAAAAGCTCACCTGTCATCTTATTATCCAATTTCTGCCTTGTAAGACTATCTGGAGAAATGTTTTGTTCATTGCCCAAATTTAACAATGAGAAAAATGCCATTATAGTGGCTCCCAAACCCACATCTCAATGATATATTGATTTGTTTTACTCAACTGTATACTTTATGTTGGCATATAGAAATATGTCTAAGAAAACCTCAAGACAACTATCAAAGTACTTCTCTCAAATGCATCTTTGCATGCAGGCTCATTGCATGGTTTGCGCTTGTTTTTCATTGTCTATGAATAGTAATCTTTTGTTTTGTTTTAATTGCAAGAATTTACTTGGATATAAAAAAAGATAACAGGTAGAACATATGAGGTACTTAGAGCTGATCATGATTTTCTATCTGTTGCAGTATCTTGCTGTTGCTGCTCATCCTCCTGGTTCTTCTTACCATAAGCTTGGTATGCCATTGATTGGCAGAGGTATCATTCAAGTTTGGTGTCTCGTAGCACCCTTTGAAGAGGCAGATGCTCATCAGTCTATGATTGCGTACAGTAAGAGCAATCGCAGAGGAAGGCCTAGAAAAATACCAGACGAGAATAACTCCATTGAGAGTTCATCAGTTCCTCGAAAACCGATAGGGAGACCAAGAAAGACAGAACTGACAACCACTGATGATCACACAGAACCATGTCTGAAAAAACCAAGGGGCAGACCAAGAAAGATAGAACCAGCAACTACCGATGATCACGAAGAACCAAGTATGAAAAAACCAAGGGGGAGACCAAGAAAGACAGAACCAGCAACTACTGATGATCACGAAGAACCAAGTATGAAAAAACCAAGGGGAAGACCAAGAAAGATAAAACCTGCAATTGCTGATGATTATGCAGAACCAAGTCTGAGAAAACCAAGGGGGAGACCAAGAAAGATAAAACCTGCAATTGCTGACGATTACGCAGAACCAAGTCTGATAAAACCAAGGGGGAGACCAAGAAAGATAAAACCTGCAACTACTGCTGATCATGCAGAACCAAGTCTGAAAAAACCAAGGGGCAGACCAAGGAAGACCAAGTGCAATGTCCATTTGAGTGCTGCATCATTTGATGCCGCATCATTAGTGCTTGGCTTGTGCAATGCAAATTACAAGGAAGAATCAAGTGCCCAACATAGAAAGAAGCCTGTTTCAACAGAGTGTAGTTCTTCAACCACATTCAGTGGCAAAGAACAGAACAATCAGCCAACTCCCAAACCAATTGACAATGTGATCTCAGTTGAAAAGTGCAAGAAAGAATTACTTGTCTACACCAGAAGGCGTGTACGACCTCCTACAAAGAAATCTGCTCCGAATGAGACTTGCTCACTGGCTCTTAGTGGTGACGTACAGAAGATGGAGACATCCTACACATCCATCATGCCAAATAATCATTTGTCTTCTGTTGAGAATCCCAAACTATTGGGTTCATCTATGAGTGAAGACATGGCTAATGAGGCTGGTTTGGTTGGATGTAAGAGCGCAGTTATTAGCCGTGAGGTCATGGAAATGAATGATGGTGAGGCTGCCAATCAAGTTGTCCATGCTCCTTTTGAAGATAGTGCCCAGATGATTGTTGAAGTGGAAAATACAGAAGTAGCCCCAATACAAAAAGCAAGTAAAAATGATAATATAATTACTTGTGCAGAAAACTCAAACCTCTCTGCAATCCCCAAGGGCATTCATCTACCAAGGGTCGTCTTGTGCTTAGCTCATAACGGAAAAGTTGCTTGGGACATCAAATGGAAGCCTCCTTTACAAAATCAGTCAGAACAGAAATCACGTTTGGGTTTTCTTGCAATACTGTTGGGAAACGGCTCACTAGAAGTGTGAGTACATCCTATGCTAAATCATAATTTTGAATTGTTTTGCTATCACTTTATAAATATCACCATTTATGTACTTATTCATTATTGTGCACAGATGGGAAGTTCCATCTCCAAGCATAATCCAGAAGATATATTCATCTTCTTTAATGAAGGGTACCGATCCTCGCTTTCTAAAGCTGAGGCCTGTATTTAGGTGTGCTAAAGTGAAGTGCGGGAACATACAGAGGTATTAAGACTTTTACTTTCATCGTTCTGCTATTAAACTAGGTGGCAGATTTAAAATTTCTGTTAAATTCGTCAGCATGAGTTTTCATTTTTTAATTCATTGCCTCTTTGTAATGGTAAACAGCATTCCCTTGACAGTTGATTGGTCGCCTTCTCCTCATGATATGATACTGGCAGGATGTCATGATGGAACGGTATCTTTTCTGCCTGTAGTAAATTATTTTCTTAGTTTAGATCTAATAACAGAAGGTGATGTGCCAAAAAAAATCATTGTTGGATTTTGATGTTCCAGGTTGCTTTATGGAAGTTCTCTACAGACTTGCCAGCACAAGGTATTTTAATGGTTTGCTACCTCCCTTTTCATAGGATTTCATATGACTTATGCCATTCAGATGACATGTTTGACTCAGGAACTGTTTACTTTCACATGTTAAAGTGCAAGCTTTTAGATTTCCTGAACTGCATATCTCTTATTTTATTTCGTTTGTGTGTTATATTAACCGGCTGTTCTGGTTAATGTATAGATTCAAAACCTTTTATGTGTGTCACTGCTGAATCTGTTCCCATCAGAGCCCTCTCGTGGGCACCATATGTAAGGTACTAAGTTGTGTTATGCTTCTATCCCATTCCAAAAGGTAAACACTGAGTCTGACTCCGTATCATTTTCGCAGTGAGGAGACAAATACCTTTGTCACTGCTGGAGAGGATGGCCTAAAATTCTGGGATTTAAGGTAGCATAAACCTACTAGGAACTGTAATTAATAATTCTAATCTTTGTTGTGGACAAAACTACTCTTTGCCACCCATTTCTGATATTGCATATATGTAGCTGTACTGAGGTTTATCTCAATAGTCAGTACAATTTCTTTTCTTCTCTTTTTGGTTAATATTTCACCCAGGAATGTTTTTCCACAAGCGAATTGGCTGCACTTTGCAGTTTATAGAAAGATGCATCTTTCTTGTGCTGTTTTGTAATGATAACATTTGGGTCAATAAACAAAGGTGCATTTAATCTGCAAAATCTGTTATCCTCACATGAACATATATGGAACACCTTTGAACAACAAAAAATCATGACTTTTAGTTGCAACAGGCCACAGCTGTCCTCAAGTTTTACGAAAATTTGAAGCGAAAGTAAGTAACGATAGGTGTAGCAGCTACTATTGAAGACACAAATTTCCTTGCACCAGCATAACCTTAACTGAGTAAACATTGTCAACAGATAATAATATGATCGTTGGGTTCACAACCTTTTTCCGCTATAATTTTTTGAATGGGCTGCAATATTTGAATACTGATTTGCATCCATAAAACTCGTTTGTTGCAGAGATCCATACCGTCCTCTGTGGGAACTAACTACTGCCCCAAGGGCTGTTTTAAGTCTTCATTGGTTAAAGGATGCAAGGTAATATTCCCGTCCCATTTGCAGCAAATAAATCTCATTTGATTTGTGGTAATATGTCCCATTCCTTCCGTAGTAAACAAAACCTGCAGACACTAGTGTTACTCAGCTTCCTTCAGTACCCAGTGAGATAGTGACTTGGTTTTGTCTTGTTTCCCATTTTCTTTTCTTAAGTTAAAACTAGGTAAATTCAGATGCAGATCGCTATTCTCATTGAAGTTGAAATGCAAATCACACTTGCAAGAAAATAAGAAAAATGATTTATTTATGTTCTTATGCAATCCATGGGTCATTTGATCTCTCATATGTCAGCATGCTAACTTGCTAAGGTACTTGTATTATTTGTTTACAGAACAAATGGCTTCTTAAAAACGTAAATGATTCTCCATTAATTCTCTGTTGCTTTGCTATTCGTACTCTACGTTTGTGTTGATCTAGGCCCTGCTGTAGCTTGTACTTTGAACTCTTCTACCTTTTCAATGAAAAGAAACACAAAGGTTTTGTGTCTTCTTGAGAAAAAAGTAAATGATCTAGAACCATGCCTAATCATATATTGACTATTAGGCATGAAAATAGCAAACGACTTTATCTACCCATGGAAATGCTCCTTTTATTGCGAGGATCTAATGTGTTACATTCTTTATTATTGACCCAACTAACAGTGATTGTTGCTGATGAATAAAGTCTACTGTGCTTGAATTAAAGCCAGTTCTTCCTGGCATTTTGTTTGAATCAATACGGCAACTTTTTCTTCTATCTTTTAACCTTATCTGGTTAATAAATTTTACCTTGGGGTTTTCCCTTATTTAATCAAGCATCAGATAGCTTAGTTACCATTATGTCCTGTATCGACATCGTAAGGCAACCATGTTTACCTTGGTGAGGCAAGTAAATTGGGGACTAGGCCTATCCATTTTTGTCAAAACTGATGCGTCTATAAAGTGGTAGGCTTGTAGTTTCCACTTTTCAGGTATATAAACCCATGAGGAACATGACATAGATCCAGGCCTATCCTTTCGCTTGTCCTAAACATAGCGAAGACATATGACTCAGGTGGCTTGTAATGTTTGGTTGGAATTAATTGACATTGAAGGATGGCTAATCAAAACTTTCGTATTCCACTCTTTTTTGTGTGTTTTTGTCCATGATTAGGCTTCCCTTGTTTATAACGGTATGGTCTGGATTAGTAAAATACAGTTGTAAAATCTTTATGGGTTGAAAGTTCTACTTCGCTCCCAACATGGCCTTACTATGTACTCCCTCCGTCCCAAAATAAGTGTCTCAACCTTAGTACAACTTTGTACTAGAGTTAGTACAAAGTTGAGACACTTATTTTGGGACGGAGGAAGTATATACGCAGGTTATAAAAAAATTTATGTCTACTAGTAGGTTAATAATGCTAACTGTTACTATCTTTCATGTCCAGAGGTATTGTCATCTCATTGGAAGATGGTACATTGAAGTTCCTCAGCTTACCTACAATAGCCAATGATGTTCCTGTCACCGGAAGGCCATTCACTGGGGCTAAAACTCAGGGCGTTCATACTTATCAATTATCAGAATATTTGATATGGGACGTCCATGTCTCAGAAATTACCGGTACATTTCCAGAACCATGCCTAATCATAGTCAATATCCGGCCTAAGCAGAATGCAGTTACAAGTTTCCTAGTAAGAAGCCTTGGGTAGTACCTTTTGTTAGACTGTTGTGTCAAAGAAATGAATGTAAAGCTTATAATTGTGTTATTTGCCGTATATACTAATACTTGAATTGTTTATTATTTTAGTAATATTCACCTCTGATAAGATTCTGTTTTGGACACTTGATTTTTCTTTTTGTGATATTTATAATTTTAACAATGCTCTCCTACATTTTGGACACTTAATATTTTTTTAAAATGAATCTCTATACAGAAGTAAGGAGAATGAGTAGCTTCTCGTGAAAATATATCATACTGAAGCACATACGGGTGGAATGTTATCTTCGATATGATTCTTGAATTGGCAATAATTCTTTGCCTGTATACAGGTCAAGCAGCTTATTGCGTGGTAGATGGTACTGCTGTACGCTTCCAGGTGAACTCCCTAGCCTGTATTCATTATCTACTTGTGCCTGTCATCCAGATCTGTGTGCTAAATGAATACTGCACACGTGTAGCTTACTAAGAGATTCTGGGAGAAGAAACCTGGGAGGAACCGTGTACCTTATTTCCTCTGTGGTTCACTGGCAGAGGAGGGGACAGTCATTAAGATCGGTGGCACATTGCAAAGCTCTCCTTTATCGAATGTTCCTCTGGTCACGAAAAAGGGTCCAGAATCATGCCAAGATGTAGATCAAACGGACGACATGAGGAAAGAGGAACTACAGGCTCTCACTAACTCAGGTAAAGTAAAACCCTCTCCATTTTTCTGCAAGTCATATTATCATTCGCTTACTGCCTGAAATGCCTGCTGAACTACACTGCAGAACATGTAGATCCAGAACTCAGAGATGGCGAACTAGACGAAGGCCGAGAAACTAGTGCTCTAGTTTTAGCTGACGCTCTAATGCAAGAGAGTGATGGCATGCACAACGGCCCGGTTGATGAGAACGCTAAAGACGACTTCGAGGTCTTCCCTCCCAAATCCGTAGCGCTGCATCGGTTGAGATGGAACACAAACAGAGGCAGCGAGAGATGGTTATGCTATGGAGGCGCCGCAGGCATTATTCGCTGTCAGAGGATCTAAGGGACAAGCATGTATATATAATTGGGCCGCAAACCAGGAGAATCTGTGGGTGTCCACCCACCTACACAATAAGCTGTTGCAGCAGCAATATATGGTAGGTTTGCCGGTTTCCGCAGTTATGCCTGACAGAGCTAGCTGTGTATCTTAGCAACTCCAACAGCAGCAGATCCTTGTAGTTTAGGAATTCAAGTTGAGGCAATTGGAGCTTCATATCTTGGGCTCAGAAAACAATAGGAGCTACGTACTTGTGAGAAGTATCAGCTTAGCAACTGACTGATGTTTTTCTTAGGCTGTAACATGTGTACATGTACTGTTGACGCAATCAGACAAATTGCGCCGATTTGTAAGTAATATTGACAAACTGAACAGTGTTCTGCCAAATATGTAAGTAATAGATGAATAATATGAAATCATAATTGGTCGAAAGCTGCGTGCAATTTTCTTAAAGGGCTGGACTAGTGTTCCCATCTTCTAAAAAATTGACTTGTATTCCCATCTCAAATTTAAAGTTGTGTTTGATTTTTTACGGTCTTCAGTATACTATTTTGACTAAGATTTTGATACATAATACACGTGTCCAGAGTAAAAAGACAGGGCAAAAAAGTACTCCCTCCGTTCCATAATTCTTGTCGTTTAGTTTAAATTTGAACTAAAACAACGACAAGAATTATGAAACAGAGGGAGTCGTATGCATGAAAATACACCGATATTATTTTTACTTGTTCGATCCATATACTTTTGTGAGTATTAGTGCTTGAAGTTTTAAGACGTTATTCCGCAAAAAGTTTTTCTGTCAATTTACCGGACAAGTGTCTTCTTAGTTAATGGATGAGGCGAAACTTTTGCCTCCGTTCCAAGAAAAAAGCACTCTGGCTATGTACAGCTCTACAGTACATTAGCAAAAAGAATCACTAGCCGCTACTCAACAATCTCCATGACGCACAGCTTGTCAGGAGAGCAAGAATCCAAAACGCTTGTAACATCGGTACTCAACCGGTGAGAGTTCGGCGCCTCCGGCTGGACGGTGACCCACCGGCCGTCGACATGCTCGACGTGTTCATGCTGCTCCGGGTGGGCAGAGAACCTGGCCTTGGCCACGTCTCGGCACATCTTGTTCAAGTGGTCGATGGAAAGGATCATATCGAAGCCATCTTCCGTCTTGGTCTTGCCGCTGGTCTTGCGGAGCTTGACGCCGACGTCCACGCCGCGGGAACTTGCAGCGCCCAAGAGCAGAGGATGCCCGAGGACTAGCTCGTCGGAGAGGCTACATATCTGTCGGAAAGTAAAGTTCGTTTCAGGTATCGGTTCAACACAAAGAAAGATGGCAGTTCTTGGAAGAGCATAAAATATAACTTATATTCATGAAACGAAGAGTCTGAAGTTGCGACGTTTAGATCCCCGATATTTAAGTTCATATGTTGAAACCCCAACGATTTATAATGCTGGCATGCTTATCGCTGATGTTGTTTTAGCAGGCTATAAGTGTTCAGTTGCAGATTGCAGAGCAAGACGAGCTTAGGTAGCCGGAAGTTTTTAAAGAAGACTTGTATTTCGTAGAACGGATAAGTCAACGCAACGAAAAGTAAAAAGTGAGAAGAAATGCGAGATGGGGGGAAACGCGATGCGAATGTCACAACATGATCATACCTGTACATACTCTATGCCCGTTGAATTGAACGATTCCAAAATTTTATTTGATGACAGTGAGCTGAAAATCGCCCCAGTTCCGGCTGGCCTTTGAAGTATCTCCCATGGGGACTTCAGCAGAATTTTTTTGCTCTCTAGCTCAGAGGACAGACTGACAACTGGTAGTTTCATCTCTTCAAGGACCCATACCTGCAAACGGATTCCGTGGAGCATTAAAAAAGTAGAGGAGCTTGGTCATATTGAGATCCAAAGTTACAAACAAATTAGAGATAATGCTGGTGAAGAAAGATTTCTATATTCATAACTGAACATGACGGGGATCTCCCCCCTTTTGCCACTCGACTGTCTTAAGGCTGAAAATCAAAAGAGAGTCAAGCACTCCAGGCTACATGCACAACTGAACTGATGTACATATGCTGGTAATAAGCTTATATACACAAGAACAAATTCCAGGTTCTCCGTACATTCCAAAACGCAATCTTAAAGTAACTGCTTCTTCTCTGGACTGGAATGTTCAATGCGGAATGTACAATAACACAAATGTGAGGTGTGGGCAGTTCCACCAAGAATGTGAACTCTAATGAAACTGCCAAAGTATTAAGTCGAAAAATGGAAACGTACAGTCACATTCACACCTTTTTTTTTTTGGCAAAACAGAGAGCACCTACATAAACACGTGGTAGGACAATGTACTGTACCTTCTGAGTGTCAAAACCAAAATAGTCGTTCTCTACCAAGTAGTTCCGAACTGAATCCACATGATCGTCAGGAGAGATAATAACAAAAGGGGGACATATATGATTTTCTTCAACCTGCATCAAACAAAAATGAATAAGATTTGACCACACATTAGTCGTTTTTGCAGGTGGAACTAGCAGGGCGAATTTTACAGCTCAATACACATGTACTCCCTCTGTACCGAAATAGTTGTCGCTGGAGTAGCTGAAGTTGAGCTACTCCAGCGACAACTATTTCGGTACAGAGGGAGTAGGAAACAAGCAGCAACTAACTGATGGCCACTGTAAATTCTATCCTTAGTGAATACTCCCTCCGTTTACCAATATAAGATGTTTTGGATATTTCAATATGGACTACATACGGACTGAAATGAGTGAACAAACACACTAAAATGCATCTATATACTTCTGAATCAGAAAAAAGTTATAACATCTTA
The DNA here is from genome assembly GCA_902687465.1 of Secale cereale. Classification (NCBI taxonomy): domain Eukaryota; kingdom Viridiplantae; phylum Streptophyta; class Magnoliopsida; order Poales; family Poaceae; genus Secale; species Secale cereale. The sequence goes on along the minus strand of LR738709.1, from coordinate 696,647,395 downwards.
TAACAGTTAACGGAGGGAGTAGTAGATTATAATTCAAATGATATACTCCCTCCGTCTCATAATATAAGAACGTCTTTTATACTACACTAGTGCGTTTTTGATATTACACTAGTGTCAAAAACACTCTTATATTATGGGACGGAGGGAGTATTCACCAAAGTTTATTCCGGAATAGTAGATTACAGCACAAAAACTTCAGAAGTAAAGGACATTGATCGACCTTGAACACAAGGAAGAGCGAACTTAGCAGTTCTCAACCTTTCCTACGATTATTATGTTCTTACACAACATATGAAACAATCAAAAACTGTGTCAGTCTGTCCTTATGGCAGTATGGTCATAAAATTTTAAATGACATTCAAAATAAATTATGGAGAAAGTGCATTTGATTGGTGCTACTATATTCAGTTCCAATATAGAAAAAAATACAGTGGCCATCATGAATAACACATACCTTCATCAACTCAGTAAAAGAGTTAAGCAATCTCTGTAACTCAGCATCCACAATATCAGAGTCAGAGCCATTTGTAACAAGTACGATTGCTGCTTTTGACTTCTCAAGGATTTCACGACCTTTGCTAAATTCATCACTGAAGACATTCTTCCCTTTCTCTCCATGGTTCATGAGGGTCTCGCGAGGTATCCTCATCACATTTTTTCTTGATGAAGAGTTGGCAAGAGCATTCTTTGACATACTGAAGATGACAAAAGTTTCGAAGAGTAAGCTGCAGGCTAGATTAAAAATTCAGGACAGACCAAAAATGCACATTGTTTGACCAAAACAACAGAAAGACTGATATTGTTACATATGAGGAGCATTCTGGAACTGCATTCATGAATATATAGTAAATATTTAGTGAACGCAATGATGACCAAATCAGCCTCTTTTGAAAATACTTTGGCAAGACAGGGAATAACGGGAATCCACAGTTCATACCTGCCAACCTGCTTGCTGACACTATGCATTGCATGTTTGAACAATTGAAAGTCAATGCCCGCAATTTGCTCAGCAAGTGAAGCCTTTTCGAGCTTGTCCCCTGATAGCAAACCTTCCAGAATATGACCCTGTTCCATTTCATGTAGTACCTTCTTTGCTGCAGTTATGCGGCGCTGTAGTTTCTTCTTTTCCTTCCAATCCTGTAACGATTTAAAATAGAAACGCTTTATTTGAAAGAGCACAACAAACAACAAAAAATAGCTCAGATCATTGCATCAATCTTGGTTAGAACCTAAAGCAAGACATTTCAATCACATATGCTCATTGAAAGAACTGTTACATGAGATGCATCTATCATCTACGATAGTCAGGAGAGCTGCTGCTATCAACATTATAGCTCTTTAGATCAGACATGTTCTTTTTTGTAAGTGCAAGTTATGTACTATAAAAGGGATCATGGCATGCAAAAAAAGGATGGCGCGGACCTAACCATCGCACGCCTTTCTTTCTTTGATTTCTCAGGACGTGTGTTGACCTCAAGAAGACCCTTTGGTGGTGTAATCCACATCTCTCTACTCTCCATATCAATATCGGGCACAATATCTTCAGCAAATGGAATCCACACGTGCTGACGGGATGCAGTTGAATCCTGATTTTCTGAATGAGTCTGCACAGCATTCTCAGCAGAGCCAACCATAACCTGGAGAAGATCGCCACCTCCAAAATTGAAGACCTGTGCAACAGTGCCTACAAGCTTGCCTGTATCCTAGGAAGGGAAACAAAAGGACTAACTTCGATTATCAAAATTGTGAAGAAAACCATCTATGGAGGAAACAACCAGCATAATATGTCAGTGCCGGTGTACATTTTGATGGTGGTATTTACTTATAGTGGGTAGAAAGAGCAATTTGGCGACGCAACAATGACAAGTTCTAACATTAGCAATAACATAGTTTGTTATATATATATATATATATATATATATATGATATCACAGCTTTTTAATAGGAAAAAGCATATGGTTATGGTATTTAATGTTACTTAACCCGAAGTATCTTATACAAGATCACATAAGAATGACATAAGTATAGTACTATTTTACAGGATGTGTGCGCCTTTAATTTGATTACCCAAGGGCCAAGGCCAAGGCAACCACCCAGAGAGCCAGCAGCATACCACATGTACTTTTCATCCAACTATCCAACTGCAATTCAATTCTTGTAGGCATAAAAGAATAACGACGTACATACCGCTGTGCTTTTCACCTTACTCATGATGTGGCCTCATTTTTGTAATGTAAATGAACAAATGAAACACACCAGAAACTTAGGGGGTGAAAACATCATGGAGGAAATATATATGTACCTTGACAATAACACTCATGCCAACGAGATCGAGCGAATAGATCTCATCCTCCTCCAGCTCCGGCCTATCCTCGGTCTTCACGAGAACAGCCGAACCAACTATCTGCCTGGCCTAAGAACAGTCACAAGCAAAATCACGTCAGAAGCTAACCATATAGCAACCCATACCACAGCTAGATTGTCTACCTATGAATGCTGGTTCCATAAATTAAACTTTGCTACTAACTAGGAGGCCAACACTGTGACTAGTTCTTCAGACCCACAGATTCAGAGACAACAAGTGACCCGGGCACAGAAATGCAAACAAGCAGACCTCGTCCAAGGAGTCGACGCCGTGGAAGCGCACGATCCAGCCCTTCTTCCCGGTGTGCGCTTTCCCCCTGACGAGCTCGAACTCCCTGACCTGCATCTTCCCGGCGGCGCGAGCCCTCAGCCACCTCTTCCCCGGCTGCCAGAACCGAATCCGAAGAGACAGACGAGAAATGCTCAATTCGACCGGCAACTAGCATCAAACCAAGCTCGGCGGTGAGGAAGAGTTACCGTGGCGAAGCGGAGCTCGGGGAAGTCGGTGCGGGGCGAGACGAGGACGTCGCCGCGCACCCCGTGCGCGCCGCTCACGTACCCCACCTCCACCAAGCCATCCTCGTCCATGAGCTCCTCATCCTCCCCGTACTCCTCTTCTTCCTCTTCCTCGTGCTCGTGCTCGTGGCTGGGGCTGGGGCTGGGGCTGGAGAGCAGCGCGGCGGCGGGGCGGGGCGGCGCGAGGGCGAGGTGGCGGGGAGGGGGGCGGGAGAAGGGCGCGGGGAGGCGGCGGCACGGGGAAGGGCGGAGCGGGAAGGAGAGGGAGAGGGAGACCGGCGCGGAGGTGGAGGCCGGAGACGCCATTGGCAGCGAGGGAAGAGGATAGAACCAGAGAGGCTAGGGGGAGAAGGGGGGAAGGTGGTTCTGGCTCTGCTCGGGGTTTTAGCCCCGGCCCGTGGGCTCCGAACATGTATGCGGTTGGGCCGTGCGGGAATTGCCGATCAGAGCATCTCCAGGCCGTTGGTGCCCCAGGAGGCATAAAAACCGTCGCCTGTGGGCGAGCCGACGGTATAGTCGGCCCTGGGGCGGTTTGGCACCCAACCGTCGCCCACAGGTCGCATCCAGGCGTCGAAGCAGGTTTATTTTTCGGCCCAATAAAGTATGAAAATGGCATGATATCAGCGCGAATCGGCCCATTTTCGGCGTGGTTGGGCGTGGATCGCCATGAATTCTGAACACAAATAATTTATCTATCGCATTATTCATCACAGAAAATCAATATTAAATATATAGTTCAACAAAAAATAGTTTAACACAAATTATATAGTTCAACAAATAAAACTCATATTTCTTCACACGTCGAGCTAGGGGTCGCCTTTGATCCTCCACAGGTGCTCCACCAGATCCTCCTGCAGTTGTTGATGCACCTGTGGGTCCCGGATCTTCTGACGCATGTTGAGGTAGGCACTCCAGGTTGCCGATAGCTGGTGATCGACTTGGGCAAGATGACCCTGCCTGTAGTATGGTTCAGTGTCAAACACTGTCTCTTCCTGCTCGCTCTCAATGATCATGTTGTGCAAGATGACACAGCAAGTCATGATGTCCCGCATTTGATCTTTCGACCATGTCTGAGTAGGGTACCGGACAATAGCAAATCGAGACTGTAGCACACCAAATGCCCGCTCGACATCCTTCCTGCAAGACTCCTAAACCTTGGCAAAGTGGGACTTCTTGCCTCCTGACACAACGTTTGAGATAGTCTTCACAAATGTCGACCATCTTGGATAGATGCCATCAGCTAGGTAGTACCCCTTGTTGTACTGCCGCCCATTGACCTCGAAGTTCACCGGAGGAGAATGACCTTCGACAAGCTTGGCAAAGACAGGGGAGCACTGCAGCACGTTGATGTCATTGTGAGTTCCTAGCATACCAAAGAAGGCGTGCCAAATCCAGAGGTCCCGTGTGGCCACTGCCTCTAGTACCACACTACAATCGCCTTTGGCGCCTTTGTACATTCCCTGCCAAGCAAATGGACGGTTCTTCCATTTCCAATGCATGCAGTCGATGCTTCCAAGCATCCCAAGGAATCCTCTCGCTGCATTCTGTGCTGGGATCCGAGCAGTGTCTTCCGCATTAGGTGTTCGCAAGTATTGCTTTCCAAACACTGCCACCACTGCCCTGCAGAACTTGTAGAAACACTCAATGGTGGTGGACTCGGCCATGCGCCCATAGTCGTCGAGTGAATCACCGGGAGCTCCGTATGCAAGCATCCTCATCGATGTCGTGCATTTCTGGATTGATGTGAATCCAAGTTTGCCGGCGCAATCCTTCTTGCATTTGAAGTAGCTGTCAAACTCCTGGATGGAATTCACAATCCTGAGGAAAAGCTTTCGGCTCATCCGATAATGGCGCCGAAATACTTTGTCGCCGTGCAGTGGAGCATCGGCGAAGTAGTCGGAGTAGAGCATGCAGTAGCCTTCCAGACGATGCCGGTTCTTTGCTTTCATCCGCCCCGGCGCTGAGCCACCTCGCCGCGGCTTTTCATTGCTCACGGGCAGGCCGGCGAGGGCGGCGAGGACCATGAGATGTTCCTCTTCCTGAACGTCGGCATGGGCTTCCTCCTCCAACAGCGCGGCAAGCACCTCCTCGTTGTCCGAGTCCATTACCGGGGTAGGCAAACCGTCGAACACCTTGCGGGCGTGCTGGACGCAGACCCGCCGGCACACTGCCCTGTGCGGCCGCAACGCCGACAAAAATCGCCCGGGCGGTGGCGGAGTGCCTGCCGCCGCCGAAACCTCTTCTCTTTCCCGACGCGGAACGACCTATCTAGCGGTGGTGGGCGGCGGGCATCATCGGGATCGGCAGTCCGGCGGCCGAACGCGCGGGGGAAGGGGGGAAATGGACGGTTGGTTCGCGTTTTCGCCTGACAGCGTGGGCCAGACGTGCTTTCCACTTGCGTCGGAGCCCCCAAGCGACCCCCATTGCGCCGGGTTCGGCCTGCGACTGCCGGGCCAAAAAATGGGCCGAGCCGATGGATTTCGGGGTCTTGGGGGCGCGACTGGGGCATTTTGTCGGCGCCGGCGCGAAAAAAGTGGCCTGGGGTTGCTATTGGGGGCGCGGCTGGAGATGCTCTCATATCTTTAAGGGAATCGTTTGTAATCGGCGCGGCGGCCGAAAACTCAGCCGGTCGCTTTCCCACGCGCGTACGAAGGATGGTAAATGTTGTTCCATGCACCCCTGCCTGCCTTCCTTTGCCTCTAGGGAGTCCTCTCTCTTGGTTTTCATTCCACATAGAAATCTTGGGTTCCAAGATAGATGGAGCATCAAGGTCGGATCCAAATAACATGAACGCAACCAAAGGAACCGATAGAGAGGCTCAGACTATTTTTGGAGTATCTAATTGATGTTGTGTTCAAATAGGAACGGTTGATCAAAAAATTCATGATAGTTAGGAACACGCTGTTCATACTAGTGTTTCTTTCAATTGGCTTTGGTTCTTCTCCAACATGCAATCTGCTTAGGGTCTGGCTTGTGACGTGCGCTTCTGCGTTGTTGGTGTAAACATGTCCATCATGCAGTTCTTTTTGCCTTGGATATTGGTTAAGGGTGATGCAATGTTGTCTTTGGAACCTTTGACAAAACATGGTCTTCATCAAGCCATATATTTTGCAATAATAGAATATTAGCTAATAACAGAAGCAACAAAGCCCAACATTCTTCACCCATATAATCATGCCTTCTATGATGTCAATACCCTAAAAGCTACTTCAGTCGTCATATATGCTGCTGAAAAATATTAAGGGAAAAACACATTACAACAAATCACTAGAGTGTTTAGTAGTACCTCAAGCAAAGCCCAACATTCTTCACCCATATAATCATGCCTTCTATGATGTCAATACCCTAAAAGCTACTTCATTCGTCATATATGCTTTTTAAAAATATTAAAGGAAAAACACATTATAACAAATCACTAGTGTTTAGTAGTACCTCAAGCAAACCCAACATTCTTCACCCATATAATCATGCCTTCTATAATGTCAATACCCTAAAATCTACTTCAGTCGTCATATATGCTTCTGAAAAATATTAAAGAAAAACACATTACAATAAAAATAAAACTACAGTAGTATGATTTTTCCATAAACTGGTAAGTACGAACTTACAAGAAAATGCAAGCACGTGCTGATACGTCCAAAACGTATCTATATTTTCTGCTTGCTCCATGCCTCTTTTGGGTGATATTGCTATGATATTTATACACTTCCATACACTTTTGATCATATTTGGACTAACCTATTAACTCAGTGCACCCCAGTGCCAGTTTCTGTTTTCGGCTGTTTTTGTATTTCAGGTTTTCACGTTACGAGAACTGCCAGGAAAAATCCAGAAAAATTATATAAAAAATCAGCGTTCCAGAAACTACCGTGCGCCCGAAGGACAACCGGGGGGGGGGGGCACCAGGGCTCCAGGCGCCCTGGCGGCGCGCCCCCCTGGGCCGCGCCGGGGGGGCGCCTGGGCCCCCCGAGGCTCCGTTGATGCCCCCCTTTGGCATATATTTACACCGCGTCGAGGAAACCCTGATTCCAGACCCCTTTTCTCCAGACGCAATCCCGATCTCCGCCGCCATCGCCATCAAGCTTCGGGGGACCAGAATTCCTGTGCCGGCACCCTGCCGGGACGGGGAAGTGCCCCCGGATTCATCTCCATCGACGTTGCTTCCTCCCTCCATGATGCGGGAGTAGTTCCTCCTCGGGGCTGAGGTTTCTACCAGTAGCTATGTGGTCAATTCTCTCTCCCATGATGTGATCTTCGTTGTGATCATAGGCTATGTTAATCTAGGGTGATCCCATGATATTTCCCCTTCCTCTATGTATTGGATTGATGTACTCACTTGTCTTTATCTAGTATAATCCCCGAGACCAAGGTGACAGCGGTCTATTGGACATGGATTAGAAGAATAATTTCATGAGTGATTTCCTTTTTGTGTGTTGATTGAAGATTGAGAGTCTCTTGGTGCTTGTCTTTGACTATCCTTTAGATATGTTGTGGTGATTGTGGGACTCTCTTTGGATGGCCGCGGTGACATTGGGAAATCCTTAGATTGAGAACTATGAACTTTGAGGTGTGCTTTTGTAGCCCTACATAATTCTCGTCCTCTCTTGACCACGAAGGAATGACCTCCGAGTGCGTCCCCTTTGCATGTTTTATGGGAAATATCATGTGATTCGATTATGTTAATGTTGTTGGGAGTTGCCACTAGTGAAAGTATGAAGCCTAGGCCTTGTTTCCACCATTGCAATACCATTTGTGCTCACGTTTACCACTTGTTTGCTTGCTGCACTTTTTATTACAGATTAATATTACTTTGTTTTGCCATCCATATCACTTGCCATTTAACATCTCTTCGCCGAACTAGTGCACCTATACATCTGACAAGTGTATTAGGTGTGTTGGGGACACAAGAGACTTCTTGTATCTTAGTTGCAGGGTTGCTTGAGAGAGACCATCTTCAACCTCTACTTCCCTGAGTTCGATAAACCTTAGGTCATCCACTTGAGGGAAATTTGCTGCTGTCCTACAAACCTCTGCGCTTGGAGGCCCAACATAGTCTACAAGAGTAGAAGCGTGTGTAGACATCAAGCTATTTCTGGCGCCGTTGCCGGGGAGGTGAGCGCTTGAAGGTATATCTTTAGATCTTGCAATTAAATCTTTTTGTTTCTTGTTTTTATTTCACTAGTTATGTTTATGGAAAACCATGCTATTGGATCGTTGCTTGCGGGAAGACGCCCCACACCTATGGTGGTTGCTCCTCCCCGTACTGAAATTGTGCCCTATAAAATACCAGCTGGTATTATCGATTATGTTTTGGCTAATCGTTATGTAGGAGACAGACATCCCGGTGAACACTTGCTATATCTGTCACAACTATGTTCATTATTTAAGCTTGCAGGTGTATTGAGGGAGTTTGTCATGAGGAAATTACTTGCCTTGTCACTGAAAGGAAAAGCATTGGAATGGTATAGGCTACTAAATGACTCTCACCTGCTGGAGTGGGAAGAGATCCAGTCTCTCTTTTACTCCAAGTTTTATCCTCTTCATGAAGTCCATGAGAATAGGAATTATGTTTATAATTTTTATCCTCATGACGGAGAGAGCATAGCTCAAGCTTGGGGGAGACTGAAAACATTAATGCTAAAATGTCCTAACCATGGGCTCCCCAAAGATATGATTATTACTAATTTCTATGCGAGGCTCTCTCGACAGGATAAAGATTTGCTCGATGCTTCCTCTATGGGTTCTTTCACAAACGAAAAGACTGATGCTAAATGGGAACTCCTTGAAAGAATTCAACGCAACACTGAAGATTGGGAGATCGACAAAGGTAAAGAGTCAGGTATAATTTATGAGTATGATTGCATTAAGTCCTTTGTTGAAACTACAAGTTTTAATAAGTTTAGTGCTAAGTTTGGACTTGATTCTCAACTCCTTGTTGATTTCCTCAAATCTTTTGCTTCACATCTTAATATGCCTAAGGAGGATTGGATCAAGCATCATAAACCTTTTAAAGAGATTTGCAAAGAAAATGAAATTGTTCATGATGATTGCAACATGCATGATCCAATTCCTAAAAATGAAGTTTTATATAAGCATGTTAATTTTTGTGGAGTGGATAGACCTTGTGAAAAGCCTATGATTGAAGAAGAGAAGTATTGTAAGCAACATAAGCATGAAAGAACAATCACTTGGGTTAGAGATTTAAATGAAATTGCTAGAGAATTGTGTGACCTTTATCCTTTTACTTGTGAACTTTGCCGTATAGAGGGTCACTTTAATTTTCAATGCATGCACTTTCAAAACATGACTGTTAACCAGTTGTGTGATAACATGATCACCTCTGATCTTTATGACGAGCTTATGTTATTTTTGATGTGTGAAGAGTTAACAGAAAAGACTTCTTGGCTAGATGTTAATGCCATAGGAATAAAAAACACTTTGCAAAACTGCCATCTCTATTGTGTTGTTAATTGCCATGAAAATGATTACATAAGTAAGATTAGAAAGGAGGGAACTTTACCAAAGTATGAAAATGTCTCTTATATTTCTGCTAATAAAAAGGAGAGTTTCTCCCAAGTTTCCCCTATTGTTTCTAATGATAAACCAGGATATGTGGAGAAGCTTCATCTCCAACCACTCCCTTCTAAGGTGAAGAAGAAGAAAAAGAAGAGGAGGAGGAAGAGGAGCAAGAAGGAAGAAGAATGGGTATCAACCTGGCCTGAGCATATTCCTCCCATCAACTTTTATCCTAACAGTTGTAAGTTTAAAGAAGAAGGTGAAGTCCATTGCCTTAATTATCATCTTGATGATACGTCCGTAGGTACTATTGAAGATGATTTTGATTATGATATGCATGTTACTTATTGTGATTGGGAAAATGATGATAATGCTACTTATGATCTTGAAAATCTTTTTGGTACCAACTCTGAAAGTGATGATATGGAAAGCTCTAAGCTTGGGGATGATAGGATTGCAAATCCTTTACCCACTAGTGATGTGACAATTGATAATTCTTTTTCTAGTAAGAATAAAGACAACATGTTTACAAATATAGTTGCTAGCAATGATAATGCTCTTCTCTACTATGATGATGTTATAACTCCAATCTATAGTGATTGTAAAGGTACCTATGACATAAGGAGAAATTATCCTTATGAAACTTGTCATAATCATGGAGCGAATTACTCCCTTGTTGAACACCACCCTCCTAATACACAATTAATCTATAGTGTTCAAGTTGTTTATGATAGTCCTACTCCCACTATTACCAATGAGAAAGATTATGCTTATGTGGAGAGTAAGAGTACCTTTTTGCATGTGGATCAATGTAACAATGCTTTATGTGATGCTTATATTGTTGAGTTTATTCGTGATCCCACTGAAAATTATTATGAGAAGGGAACATATGCTTATAGATATTTCAATAATATTAAGTCCCCTCTCTTTATGTTGAAGGTTTTGAAGCTGCACTTGTTTTGTCTTCCTATGCTTATTGCTTTGTGCTTCAATGAATTATCCTATTGCAATATTCCTATGCATAGGAAGCATGTTAGGCTTAAATGTGTTTGGTATTTGCTTCTTGATGCTCTCTTTTGTTCTTCAACTCTTATTCCTACGAGAGCATCATTAAAGTCTTATGCCTAGCTTAAAGGCATAAAAGAAAGCGCTTTTGGGAGGCAGCCCACATGAATAAATTTTATTTTGCTTTTGTTGTGTCTTGATGTTGTTTACTACAGTAGCATCATCATTGTATCTTTGCTTTTCAATTATGTGCCAAGTATAGCCTCTGATTGCTAGAAAGTTCAAAAGTTGTGAGGTGCTGTCCAGGAAACAGATTCTGTCCTTGGATAGAAAAATTCGTATAAAATCACCAGATCATCTTTTTGGTCTGAATTTTTTCGACAGCGTGCTCTATATAATTGTCTTTCGTGCATCTGTTCTGAGTTTTTTGATTAGAGTTGCAGAAGTGCCCCGAACAAATCAATTACTACCTGCTGTTCTGTTTTTCACAGATTCTGTCCTGTTTTGCTTTTCCTTCATTTTGCAAACCAAGAGCTTGCTTTTTCTTAGCAAAAACCTTTTGGCAACCTTGAGAAACAGTATACATTCAAGAATATCTTTATTTCCAGCAAGGTATAATCATTTTATTATGGGTACTAACCTCGCTAATCAGATTATGATGAGTTATGTATGAAGGGAGTTTTCAAGTGTGCGAGGGAAGATGATAAAAAGATTCAGGAGTGTCAAGCGCTCAAGCTTGGGGATGCCCCCATGCACCCCCAAGAAATATTCAAGGAGACTCAAGCATCTAAGCTTGGGGATGTCCCCATGCATCCCCTTCTCCATCAACATTATCAGTTCGTCTTTCGTTCCACTATATTTTTATCACTTCATGTGTTATGTGCTATGCTTGGAGCGTCTTGCTTTTAGTTTTCCTTTTTAGTTTTCTTTAGCTTTTCATAACGAGTCGGAACTCAGCTTTCTTTATGTGGGAGAGAAACACGCTCCACTTCTACCTAGAACATAACATATAATTTTCATGTCTATCCTTGCTGTGTGTGTTCTTTGTCTTTTAATAGCTGCTATCATGTTCAGCTCTTAGCTTTCATGCTTATCTTTTCAAAGAGCTTTTGTTTAGTTGGTTGCTTGAACTCTCTTTAATTACCATCCTCACCTTATTAAGAGAGTTTGCTTCCGTTGCATTGGTTGGTATGTCTATGATAAAGATGCTACGTGCATAATGGCGCTTAGTAGTTCATGTTTTCTTATGGTTAGTCTCAAATAGCTGGGGGATTCCCAATGTGTTATTGGAGTACCAACATGATTTGTTTGCCTATGATGTGGTATGGTTTAGTAATATCTTCCTTCAAGAATTTATTTTGATTGACTTGGCGTATGCTCACGCATATTTAAGACTGTAAAGAAAGTCTGTCAAGCCTTGATGATCTTTTGTTTCTGAGTAGCGATATAACTTCCATGCCTGATTCAATGTTGCTTTGTCGCTCTGCATGATTATGACCGTCATTGCTCTCTTAGTTGGTCGCTCCCAGTCTTTTGCTAACCTTCGCCTGTACTAAGCGGACTGACTGCTTGTGCATCCAAAATCTTTAAACCAGTTATGCCATATGAGTCCACCATACCTTCCTATACATGGTATTTACCTGCCATTCCTAACGAAGACTTTCATGTGCCATCTCGAAATTATTCAAAAAAATGCATTTCTATTTAGTGCCTCTGTTTTAGCTCATGAGGAAGTAGTAGTTAATTCATGATCTTTTTAAGTTGGACAAGCTTCACCCCGGGATTGCATGTATAATGTGCAAACCCATAATACGAGAAGGAACTGGAAATGAGTGCGCCCGACTCAAAATTAATATAACAAACAAACCCTCCTTCACGCTTTGTTCATGAGAAATCAGAAAACTTTGGCAGTGATAAACAAAGGAGATTAAGAGGATGTGATCGTCCTCATTCGGGAGCCGTTCCTCGAAACTTGTCCATCTCAAAAAGTAATTGAGTTATCTGCTAGCATTCGTTGACGAAACATGCATATTCAAATAATAATAATAATAATTATTACCTCTGTTTTTTAAAATCAAGAGCTCTGGTACATGTTTTGTCTTTGTTTCCGACTACGGGTTTTCAACCTTGCCAACAAAAGCCACGGTTCGAGAGTCTCCACCTTCTTTTAAAAGCACCAACTACTGAGAGCATGATTGTCATTCTGAGTGTAATGTGCATTGTCCCAAAGTAGCATTGTCTTTTGCATGATTGTGATATCGTTTATTTTGAAATCATTGTATCTAGTCATCACTTAAACCTTGGAGGTGCCCCTGCATTTATGTTTTGCTTCACTAAAGGGGCCAAGCTAGATATCACTTTATCATATTTGCACATCATGTTCATTACAAATCTTTTTGATGTTTCAGTATCATATTGTAAAACTTTCAGTCCTTTGTGATTCTCATGAGGCAACTTAATTACTATAGATTCATTGTCTCAGTAAGCTTTTGTCATATGACTATGAAAAAGTCCTATATGGTTAATAGCATGTCACCACAGAAATTATTCTTGTTATCATTTACCTACTCGAGGACGAGAAGGAATTAAGCTTGGGGATGTTGATACGTCCAAAACGTATCTATAATTTCTGCTTGCTCCATGCCTCTTTTGGGTGATCTTGCTATGATATTTATACACTTCCATACACTTTTGATCATATTTGGACTAACCTATTAACTCAGTGCACCCCAGTGCCAGTTTCTGTTTTCGGCTGTTTTTGTATTTCAGGTTTTCACGTTACGAGAACTGCCAGGAAAAATCCAGAAAAATTATATAAAAAATCAGCGTTCCAGAAACTACCGTGCGCCCGAAGGACAGCCGGGGGGGGGGGGGG
>LR738709.1:696589983-696633867 GCA_902687465.1 Secale cereale | reverse complement strand
GGTCTATTGGACATGGATTAGAAGAATAATTTCATGAGTGATTTCCTTTTTGTGTGTTGATTGAAGATTGAGAGTCTCTTGGTGCTTGTCTTTGACTATCCTTTAGATATGTTGTGGTGATTGTGGGACTCTCTTTGGATGGCCGCGGTGACATTGGGAAATCCTTAGATTGAGAACTACGAACTTTGAGGTGTGCTTTTGTAGCCCTACATAATTCTCGTCCTCTCTTGACCACGAAGGAATGACCTCCGAGTGCGTCCCCTTTGCATGTTTTATGGGAAATATCATGTGATTCGATTATGTTAATGTTGTTGGGAGTTGCCACTAGTGAAAGTATGAAGCCTAGGCCTTGTTTCCACCATTGCAATACCATTTGTGCTCACGTTTACCACTTGTTTGCTTGCTGCACTTTTTATTACAGATTAATATTACTTTGTTTTGCCATCCATATCACTTGCCATTTAACATCTCTTCGCCGAACTAGTGCACCTATACATCTGACAAGTGTATTAGGTGTGTTGGGGACACAAGAGACTTCTTGTATCTTAGTTGCAGGGTTGCTTGAGAGAGACCATCTTCAACCTCTACTTCCCTGAGTTCGATAAACCTTAGGTCATCCACTTGAGGGAAATTTGCTGCTGTCCTACAAACCTCTGCGCTTGGAGGCCCAACATAGTCTACAAGAGTAGAAGCGTGTGTAGACATCACGTGCTAAATGACAGATTTGAAAAAAATCCATCGAAAAATCTTAATCACAACTATGAGGCTCATCATGTGATGTGGTAGACACATGCGATTGGTCAAGTCCACTTTAGTCACTCTATCCATAAGATATAGAACTTACAGTCGTCGGAGTTCCACAACACAAAAAAGTCATCCAAGTTATTGTTGGGGAACGTAGCAGAATTCAAAAAATTTCTACGCTTTCACCAAGATCCAACTAAGGAGACATCTAGCAACGAGCATGTAAGAGTGCATCTACATACCGTTATGTAGATCGCGAGCGGAAGCTTTCGAAGAAGCGTGGATGAAGTAGTCGTACTCTTCGCGTTCTTCGTCACCGATGATCTAGCGCCGAACGGACGACACCTCCGCGTTCAACACACGTCCGGTGCAGCAACGTCACCTCCTTCTTAATCCAGCAAGGGGGGAGGAGAGGTCGTCGGAGATCCAGCAGCAAAACGGCGTGGTGGTGGATGCAGTGGAGATTCCTGCAGGGCTTCGCCGGGCGCCCTGCGTTAAGGAGACGGAGGTGTGACGGGAGGGGGAGAGGCGCCAGGGCAAGGGTGCGGCTGCCCTCTCCCCCCCACATATATATAGGGGGCCAGGGGGGGTGCGCCGGCCCTGCAGATGGCATATGCAGGGTGGGGCGGCGGCCAAGGGGGGAATCCTTGCCCCCCAAGGCAAGTGGCGCCCCCTCCCCCTAGGGTTTCAACCCTAGGCGCATGGGGAGGAGGGCCCATGTGGTGCGCCAGCCCATTAGGGCTGGCCACTCCCCCTTTGCGGCCTAGGGGCCCCACCGGGATGGGTGGCCCCACCCGGTGGACCCCCGGGGCCCCTCCGATGGTCCTGGGACACTCCCGATGACCCCCGGAGATCACCCGATGGCCGAAACCTGACTTCCTATATATCATTCTTTACCTCCGGACCATTCCGGAACTCCTCGTGACGTCCGGGATCTCATCCGGGACTCCGAACAACTTTTGGGTTTCCACGTGCATGTATCTCTACGACCCTAGCGTTACCGAACCTTAAGTGTGTAGACCCTACGGGTTCGGGAGACACGTAGACATGACCGAGACGACTCTTCGGTCAATAACCAACAGCGGGATCTGGATACCCATGTTGGTTCCCACGTGTTCCTTGATGATCTTCATCGGATGAACCACCGTGTCAAGGATTCACTTAATCCCGTATGTTATTCCCTTTGTCCATTGGTACGGTACTTGCCCGAGATTCGATCGTCGGTATTCCCGATACCTTGTTCAATCTCGTCATGGCAAGTCTCTTTACTCGTTCCGTAATCCATCATCCCGTGACTAACTCCTTAGTCACTTTGAGCTCATTATGATGATGTCTTACCGAGTGGGCCCAGAGGTACCTCTCTCGTCATACGGAGTGACAACATCCTAGTCTCGGTTCATACCAACTCAACAGACACTTTCGGAGATACCCGATGCATACCTTTATAGCCACCCAGTTACGTTGTGACGTTTGGCACACCCAAAGTATTCCTACGGCATCCGGGAGTTGTACAACCTCATGGTCTAAGGAATAAATACTTGACACCGAAAAGCTTATGCATTACGAACTATACGATCTCGTGTTATGCTCAAGATTGGGTCTTGTCCATCACATCATTCTCCTAATGATGTGATCCCGTTATCACTGACATCCTATGTCCATGGTCAGGAAACCGTGACCATCTGTTGATCAACGAGCTGGTAACTAGAGGCCTACCAGGGACTCATTGTGGTCTATATATTCACACATGTATCGCTGTTTCCGTACAATACAATTCAAGCATGAATAACAGACGATTATCATGAACAAGGAAATATAATAATAATACTTTTATTATTGCCTCTAGGGCATATTTCCAACAGTCTCCCACTTGCAGTAGAGTCAATAATCTAGTTACATTGTGATGAATCGAACACCCATAGAGTTCTGGTGTTGATCATGTTTTGCCCGTGGAAGAGGTTTAGTCAACGGGTCGGCGACATTCAGATCCGTATGCACTTTACAAATATCTATATCTCCATCCTGAACATAATTCCGGATGGAGTTGAAACGGCGCTTGATGTGCTTGGTCTTCTTGTGAAACCTGGGCTCCTTGGTAATAGCAATAGCACCAGTGTTGTCACAGAAGAGAGTCATCGGGCTTGACGCGCTTGGAATGACTCCTAGGTCGGTGATGAACTCCTTCATCCAGACTCCTTCCTGTGCTGCTTCGGAAGCAGCTATGTACTCCGCTTCACATGTAGATGCTGCCACGACGCTTTGCTTGCAACTGCACCAGCTGACTGCCCCTCCGTTCAAAATATACACGTATCCGGTTTGAGACTTAGAGTCATCCAGATCTGTGTCGAAGCTAGCATCGACGTAACCCTTTACGACGAGCTCTTCGTCACCTCCATAAACGAGAAACATATCCTTAGTCCTTTTCAGGTACTTCAGGATGTTCTTGACCGTTGTCCAGTGTTCCATACCGGGATCACTTTGGTACCTCCCTACCAAACTTATGGCAAGGTTCACATCAGGTCTGGTACACAGCATGGCATACATGATAGAACCTATGGCCGAGGCATAGGGAATGACACTCATCTTTTCTCTATCTTCTGCCGTGGTCGGCGACTGAGCCTTGCTCAATCTCATACCTTGCAAAACAGGCAAGAATCCTTTCTTTGACTGATCCATATTGAACTTCTTCAATATTTTGTCAAGGTATGTACTTTGTGAAATACCAATGAGGCGTCTCGATCTATCTCTATAGATTTTGATGCCTAATATGTAAGCAGCTTCTCCAAGGTCCTTCATTGAAAAACTTTTATTCAAGTAGGCCTTTACATTTTCCAAGAATTCTATATCATTTCCCATCAGCAATATGTCATCCACATATAATATGAGAAATGCCACAGAGCTCCCACTCACTTTCTTGTAAATACAGGCTTCTCCATAAGTCTGTATAAATCCAAACGCTTTGATCACATCATTAAAGCGAATATTCCAACTCCGAGACGCTTGCACCAGCCCGTAAATCGAGCGCTGGAGCTTGCATACCTTGTTAGCGTTCTCTGGATCGACAAAACCTTCCGGTTGCATCATATACAACTCTTCCTTGAGGAAGCCATTAAGGAATGCTGTTTTGACGTCCATTTGCCATATTTCATAATCATAGAATGCGGCAATAGCTAACATGATTCTGACTGACTTCAGCATCGCTACGGGAGAGAAAGTCTCGTCGTAGTCAATCCCTTGAACTTGTCGATAACCCTTAGCGACAAGCCGAGCCTTATAGATGGTCACATTACCATCCGCGTCTGTCTTCTTCTTAAATATCCATTTGTTTTCTATGGCGTGCCTGTCATCAGGCAAGTCCACCAAAGTCCATACTTTGTTTTCATACATGGATTCTATCTCGGATTTCATGGCTCCAAGCCATTTATTGGAATCCGGGCCCGCCATCGCTTCTTCATAGTTCGAAGGTTCACCGTTGTCTAACAACATGATTTCCAGGACAGGGTTGCCGTACCACTCTGGTGCGAAACGTGTCCTTGTGGACCTTCGAAGTTCAGTAGTAACTTGATCTGTTTCTTCATGATCATCATCATTAGCTTCCTCCCTTGTCGGTGCAGGCACCTCAGGAACAGTTTCCTGCGCTGCGCTACTTTCCGGTTCAGGAGGGGTGACTGTCACCTCATCAAGTTCTACTTTCCTCCCATTCACTTCTTTCGAGAGAAACTCTTTCTCCAGAAAGCATCCATTCTTGGCAACAAAGACTTTGCCTTCGGATCTGTGGTAGAAGGTGTACCCAATCGTTTCCTTTGGGTATCCTATGAAGACGCATTTTTCCGATTTGGGCTCGAGCTTTTCAGGTTGAAGTTTCTTGACATAAGCATCGCAACCCCAAACTTTTAGAAACGACAACTTTGGTTTCTTGCCAAACCAAAGTTCACACGGAGTCGTCTCAACGGATTTCGATGGAGCCCTAATTAAAGTGAATGCGACAGTCTCTAAAGCATAACCCCAAAAAAGATAGCGGTAAATCGGTGAGGGACATCATAGATCGCACCATGTCCAACAGAGTACGATTTCGACGTTCGGACACACCGTTACGTTGAGGTGTTCAGGGCGGGGTCAGTTGTGAAACAATTCCACAGCTCCTAAGGTGTGTGCCAAATTCATGACTTAAATATTCACCCCCACGATCTGATCGTAAGAACTTTATTTTTCTGTCACGTTGATTCTCAACCTCATTCTGAAATTCCTTGAACTTTTCAAAGGTCTTAGACTTGTGTTTCATCAAATAGATATACCCATATCTACTCAAGTCATCTGTGAGGGTGAGAACATAACGATAGCCTCCGCGAGCCTCAACACTCATTGGACCGCACACATCGGTATGTATGATTTCCAATAAGTTGGTTGCTCGCTCCATTGTTCCGGAGAACGGAGTCTTGGTCATCTTGCCCAATAGGCATGGTTCGCACGTGTCAAATGATTCATAATCAAGAGACTCTAGAAGTCCATCTGAATGGAGCTTCTTCATATGTTTGCACCAATATGACCAAGGCAGCAATGCCACAAGTATGTGGGACTATCATTATCAACTTTACATCTTTTGGCATCTACACTATGAATATGTGTATCATCACGTTCGAGATTCATCAAAAATAAACCATTGACCAGCGGGGCATGACCATAAAACATATCTCTCAAATAAATAGAACAACCATTATTCTCCGATTTGAAAGAGTAGCCATCTCGCATAAGACGAGATCCAGATACAATGTTCATGCTCAAAGCTGGTACTAAATAACAATTATTAAGGTTTAAAACTAATCCCGAGGGTAGATGTAGAGGTAGCGTGCCGACGGCGATCACATCGACCTTGGAACCATTCCCGATGCGCATCGTCACCTCATCCTTCGCCAGTCTCCGTTTATTCCGTAGCTCCTGTTTTGAGTTACAAATGTGAGCAACTGCACCGGTATCAAATACCCAGGAGCTACTACGAGTGCTGGTAAGGTACACATCGATAACATGTATATCATATATACCTTTGACGTTGCCGGCCTTCTTGTCTGCTAAATATTTGGGGCAGTTCCGCTTCCAGTGACCCGTTCCCTTGCAATAAAAGCACTCTGTCTCAGGCTTGGGTCCATACTTTGGCTTCTTCCCGGCACCAGGTTTGCCGGGCGCGGCAACTCCCTTGCCGTCCTTCTTGAAGTTCTTCTTACCCTTGCCTTTCTTGAACTTAGTGGTTTTATTGACCATCAACACTTGATGTTCTTTCTTGATGTCCACCTCCGCCGATTTCAGCATCGAATACACCTCGGGAATGGACTTCTCCATCCCCTGCATATTGAAGTTCAACACGAAGCTCCTGAAGCTTGGTGGGAGCGACTGGAGGATTCTGTCAACGACCGCTTCATCTGGGAGATTCATTCCCAGCTGAGACAAGCGGTTGTGCAATCCAGAAATCTTGAGGATGTGCTCACTGACAGAACTATTTTCCTCCATCTTACAGCTATAGAATGCGTCGGAGACATCATATCTCTCTGTTGGGGAACGTTGCATGGGAAACAAAAATTTTCCTACGTTCACCAAGATCAATCTAGGAGATGCATCTACGAGGGGAGAGTTGGATCCACATACCCTTGTAGATCGCTAAGCGGAAGCGTTCAAGGACGCGGTTGATGGAGTCGTACTCGCCGCGATTCAGATCGCCGAAGATCCTAGCACCGAAGCAACGGTGCCTCCGCGTTCTTCACACGTACAGCTCGGGGACGTCTCCTCCTTCTTGATCCAGCAAGGGGGAAGGAGAGGTTGATGGAGACACCGGCAGCACGACGGCGTGGTGGAGATGGTGGTGGAGGATTCCAGCAGGGCTTCGCCAAGCACCGCGGGAAAACGAAGATTGTTGTGGGAGAGGGAGGGCAGCACCAAGGCACGAACGTGTGTGGCTGCCCTCCCTCTGCCTCTCTTTATATAGGGGGAGTAGAGGGGAGGGGGCGCCCTAGGGTTTCCCCTAGGGGCCGGCGGCCAGGGCAGATGGGGAGGGGGCGGCGCCCCCTGGGGCTAGGGTTCCCCCCCCAGGTGCCTTGCCCCCCAAGCCTAAGGGGGTGCGGCAGCCCTAGGGGGGTCCACCCCTCTTGGCGCATGAGGAGAGGGCCCAGGGGGGGGCGCACAGCCCTATGAGGGCTGTTGTGTCCCCCCTTTGTGGCCCATTAGGCCCGAAACTCCTTCCGGGACCCCGAAACCCCTTTCGGTCATCCGCCGTCTTCCCGATACTCCCCGGAACACTTCCGGACTCCGAAACCTTTCATCCTATATATCAATCTTCGTCCCCGGACCATTCCGGAGACCCTCGTCACGTCCGGGATCTCATCCGGGACTCCGAACAACCTTCGGTAACCATGCACTGTTCTCACTAACAACCCTAGCGTCACCGAACCTTAAATGTGTAGACCCTGCGGGTTCGGAAACTACGCAGACATGACCGAGACACTCCCAGGTCAATAACCAATAGCGGGATCTGGATACCCATATTGGTTCCCACACGTTCCTCGATGATCTCATCGGATGAACCACGATGTCAAGGATTCAGGCAATCCCGTATACAGTTCCCTTTGTCTCGTCGATATGTTACTTGCCCGAGATTCGATCGTCGGTATCTCTATACCTAGTTCAATCTCGTTACCGGCATGTCTCTTTACTCGTTACTGTAATACATAATCCCGTGACCAACTACTTAGTCACTTTGAGCTCATTGAGATGATGTATTACCGAGTGGGCCCGGAGATACCTCTCCGTCACACGGAGTGACAAATCCCAGTCTCGATCCATGTCAACTCAACAGACACCTTCGGAGATACCTGTAGAGTACCTTTATAGTCACCCAGTTACGTTGCGACGTTTGGCACACACAAAGCACTCCTACGGTGTCAGTGAGTTACATGATCTCATGGTCATAGGAACTTATACTTGACATGCAGAAAACTATAGCGATAACTGATACGATCAAAAGCTATGTTTAACGTTTGGGTCTCGTCCATCACATCATTCTCCTAATGATGTGATCCCGTTATCAAATGACAACTCATGTCTATGACCTGGAAACCGCGGTCATCTTTGATCAACGAGCTAGTCCTGAAGAGGCTTACTAGGGACTTCAAGTTTGTCTATTTATCCACACATGTATTTGAGTTTCCAATCAATACAATTATAGCATGGACAATAAACGATTATCATGAACAAGGAAATACAATAATAACTCTTTTATTATTGCCTCTAGGGCATATTTCCAACAGTCTCCCACTTGCACTAGAGTCAATAATCTAGCATTACAAGGTAATGAATCTAACACCCATAGAGTCTTGGTGTTGATCATGCTTAGCCCGTGGAAGAGGCTTAGTCAACGGATCTGCAACATTCAAATCCGTGTGTACTTTGCAAATGCTTATGTCCTCCTCCTTGACTGAATCGCGGATGGAATTGAAGCGTCGCTTTATGTGTCTGGTCCTCTTGTGAAACCTTGGTTCCTTGGCTAGAGCAATGGCACCAGTGTTGTCACAAAACAGAGTCATTGGGTTCAATGCACTAGGCACAACTCCAAGATCTGTCATGAACTCCTTCATCCAGACACCTTCCTTTGCTGCCTCCGAGGCAGCTATGTACTCCGCTTCGCATGTAGAATCAGCTACCACGCTTTGCTTGGAACTGCACCAGCTTACCGCTCCCCCGTTGAGAATATATACGTATCCGGTTTGAGACTTAGAGTCATCCGGATCAGTGTCAAAGCTTGCATCGACGTAACCCTTTACGACGAGCTCTTGATCACCTCCATAAACGAGAAACATCTCCTTAGTCCTTTTCAGGTACTTTAGGATATTCTTGACCGCTGTCCAGTGATCCATACCAGGATTACTTTGAAACCTTCCGGCCATACTTATGGCAAGGCTGACATCTGGTCTTGTGCACAGCATTGCATACATGATAGAGCCTATGCCTGAAGCATAGGGGATGACACTCATCTTTTCTCTATCTTCCGCAGTCACTGGGCATTGAGTCTTACTCAACTTCGTACCTTGCAATACCGGCAAGAACCCCTTCTTGGATTGATCCATTTTGAACTTCTTCAAAACTTTATCAAGGTATGTACTTTGTAAAAGTCCTATCAAGCGTCTCGATCTATCTCTATAGATCTTGATGCCCAATATGAAAGCAGCTTCACCGAGATCCTTCATTGAAAAACTCTTGTTCAAATACCCCTTCACGCTATCCAAAAATTCTATATTGTTTCCAATCAGCAATATGTCATCCACATATAATATTAGACACGCTATAGAGCTCCCACTCACTTTCTTGTAAATACAAGCTTCTCCGTAAACTTGTACAAACCCAAACGCTTTGATCACCTCATCAAAGCGAAGATTCCAACTCCGAGATGCTTGTACCAGCCCATAAATGGAACGCTGGAGTTTGCAAACTTTGTCAGCATTCTCTGGATCGACAAAACCTTCCGGTTGTATCATATACAACTCTTCCTTAAGAAAACCGTTAAGGAACGCTGTTTTGACATCCATCTGCCAAATTTCATAATCGAAATATGCAGCTATCGCTAACATGATTCGGACGGATTTAAGCATCGCTACGGGTGAGAAAGTCTCATCGTAGTCAATCCCTTGAACTTGTGAAAAACCCTTTGCCACAAGTCGAGCTTTATACACGGTGACATTGCCGTCAGCGTCCGTCTTCCTCTTAAAAATCCATTTATTCTGAATGGCCTTCCGCCCTTCAGGTAATACTTCCAAAGTCCATACTTTGTTTTCGTACATGGATCCCATCTCGGATTTCATGGCCTCTAACCATTTGTCGGAATCTGGGCCCACCATTGCTTCTCCATAGCTCGTAGGTTCACTGTTGTCTAACAACATGACCTCCAAGACAGGGTTACCATACCACTCAGGTGCAGTGCGTACCCTTGTCGACCTACGAGGTTCGGTAGTAACTTGATCAGAAGTTTCTTGATCATCATCATTGGCTTCCTCTTCAACCTCTGCAGGCTCCACAAAAACATCTTTCTGTGCTGCGCTACTCTCTGGTTGAAGTAGAGGTTCAATAACCTCATCAAGTTCTACCTTCCTCCCACTCAATTCTTTCGAGAGAAACTCTTTCTCGAGAAAGGACCCGTTCTTAGCGACAAACACTTTGCCCTCGGATCTGAGATAGAAGGTGTACCCAACTGTCTCTTTTGGGTATCCTATGAAGACACATTTGTCCGCTTTGGGTTCGAGCTTTTCTGGCTGAAGCCTTTTGACATAAGCATCGCAACCCCAAACTTTGAGAAAAGACAACTTAGGTTTCTTACCAAACCATAGTTCATACGGTGTTGTCTCAACGGACTTAGATGGAGCCCTATTTAAAGTGAATGCAGCTGTCTCTAACGCATATCCCCAAAACGATAGTGGCAAATCGGCAAGGGACATCATAGAACGTACCATATCTAATAGGGTTCGATTACGACGTTCGGACACACCATTACGCTGTGGTGTTCCAGGTGGCGTCAACTGTGAAACAATTCCACATTTTCTTAAGTGATTGCCAAACTCATAACTCAGATATTCTCCCCCTCGATCAGATCGTAGGAACTTGATCTTCTTGTTACAATGATTCTCAACTTCACTCTGAAATTGCTTGAACTTTTCACAAGTTTCAGACTTATGCTTCATTAAGTAAATATACCCATATCTACTTAAGTCGTCAGTGAAGGTGAGAAAATAACGATATCCACCGCGCGCCGTGACACTCATCGGACCACACACATCAGTATGTATGATTTCCAATAAGTCACTTGCCCGTTCCATTGTTCCTGAAAACGGGGTCCTTGTCATCTTGCCCATGAGGCACGGCTCGCATGTGTCAAGTGATTAAAAATCAAGAGACTCCAAAAGTCCATCAGCATGGAGCTTCCTCATGCGTTTCACGCCGATATGACCCAGACGGCAGTGCCACAAGAAAGTGGTATTATCATTATTAACTCTACATCTTTTGGCATCAATGTTATGAACATGTGTATCATCACTATCGAGATTCAATAAGAATAAACCCCTCACTTCGGGTGCATGACCATAAAAGATATTACCCATATAAATAGAACAACCTTTATTCTCTGATTTAAATGAGTAACCGTCTCGCATCAAACAAGATCCAGATATAATGTTCATGCTCAACGCAGGCACTAAATAACAATTATTCAGGTTCATAACTAATCCCGATGGTAATCGAAGAGCGAGCGTGCCGACGGCGATCACATCAACCTTGGAACCATTCCCCACGCGCATCGTCACTTCGTCCTTCGCCAGCCTCCGTTTATTCCGCAGTTCCTGTTTAGAGTTGCAAATGTGAGCAACCGAACCGGTATCAAATACCCAGGCACTACAACGAGAGTTGGTAAGGTACACATCAATAACATGTATATCACATATACCTTGCTTGTTGTTGTTGGCCCCCTTCTTGTCTGCCAGATACTTGGGGCAGTTCCGCTTCCAGTGGCCGTTCCCCTTCAATAGAAACACTCAGTCTCTGGCTTGGGCCCAGCCTTGGGTTTCTTCACTGGATGAGCAACTGCCTTGCCACCCTTCTTAGAGTTACCCTTCTTGCCCTTGCCATTCTTCTTGAAACTGGTGGTTTTATTGACCATCAACACTTGATACTCCTTCTGGATGTCTGCCTCAGCGACTTTCAGCATCGAAAACAGCTCGGCGATGGTTTTGTTCATCCCTTGCATGTTATACTGCTGTACGAAGCTCTTGTAGCTAGGCGGGAGTGACTGGAGAATTCTGTCAATGATAGCCTCGTCCGGGAACACAAGTCCCAGATCAGCTATGCGGGTATAGTACCCAGACATCTTCAGTAAGTGCTCACTGACAGACGAATTCTCCTCCATCTTGCAAGCAAAGAATTTATCGGTGGTCTCATACCTCTCGATCTTGGCATTCTTTTCAAAGATGAACTTCAACTCCTGGAACATCTCATATGCTCCATGACGTTCAAAACGCCTTTGAAATCCTCCTTCCAAGCTATACAACATGGCACACTGCACTATTGAGTAGTCATCCGAACGCGACTGCCAGGCGTTCATAACGTCCGCAGAGGCCTGAGGAGCGGGGGGTTCACCTAGCGGTGCATTTAAGACATAAACCTTTTGGGCAGCTGTGAGGATGATCCTCAGATTGCGGAGCCAGTCCGCAAAGTTGCTCCCATCATCTTTCAGTTTAGCTTTCTCTAGGAACGCATTAAAATTCAGGGGAGCTACTGCGCGAGCCATCTACAACAAAAGATTTGCAAAGACATTTTAGACTATTGTTCATGATAAGTGAGTTATTACCTAATCAAATTATTTATAACTCCCACTCAAATTGACATCCCTCTGGTCATTCGAGCGTGACATGATCCAGATCCACCAACCCAAGTCCGATCATCACGTGAGATGAGGTGGTGTCAATGGTGAACATCTACATGTTGATCATATCTACTATATGACTCATGCTCGCCCTTTCGGTCTTCCGTGTTCCGAGGCCATGTCTGTACATGCTAGGCTCGTCAAGTCTAACCCGAGTGTTCTGCATGTGCAAAACTGGCTTGCACCCGTTGTATGCGAACGTAGAGTCTATCACACCCGATCATCACGTGGTGCTTCGAAACGACGAACCTTCGCAACGGCGCACACTCGGGGGGAACACAATTTTATCTTGAAATTTTAGTGAAGGATCATCTTATAATGCTACCGTCGTCCTAAGCAAAATAAGATGCATAAAAGGATTAACATCACATGCAAATCATAAGTGACATGATATGGCCATCAACTCGTGCTTTTGATCTCCATCTCCAAAGCACCGGCATGATCTCCATCGTCACCGGCGCCACGCCATGATCCCCATCATCATGATCTCCATCATCGTGTCGCCATCGAGGTTGTCGTGCGCCCACCATGCTCTTACTACTATTGCTACCGCTTAGCGATAAAGTAAAGCATTACATAGAGCTTAATGATTGACACGCAGGTCATACAAAAATTAAAGACAACCCTATGGCTCCTGCCGGTTGCCGTATGCATCGACATGCAAGTCGATATTAACTATTACAACATGATCATCTCATACATCAAATATATCTCATCATGTCATTGGCCATATCATATCACATACATACCCTGCAAAAACAAGTTAGACGTCCTCTAATTTGTTGTTGCATGTTTTACGTGGCTGCTATGGGTATCTAGCAAGAACGCTTCTTACCTACGCAAAGCCACAACGGTGATATTTAAGTTGCTATTTAACCTTCTACAAGGACCGCCTTTGTCTATTCCGATTCAACTAAGATAGGAGAGACAGACACCCGCCAGCCATCTTATGCAACAAAAGTCGCATGTCTGTCGATGGAACCGGTCTCATGTACGTGGACATGTAAAGTTGGTCCGGGCCGCTTCATCCCATAATACCGCTGAATCAAGAAAGGCCAAGGAGGGAAGCAATCTAAACATCAACGCCCACAAACCCCTTTGTGTTCTACTCGTGAAAGCATCTACGCAAGAACCTAGCTCATGATGCCACTGTTGGGGAACGTTGCATGGGAAACAAAAAATTTTCCTACGCTCACCAAGATCAATCTAGGAGATGCATCTACGAGGGGAGAGTTGGATCCACATACCCTTGTAGATCGCTAAGCGGAAGCGTTCAAGAACGCGGTTGATGGAGTCGTACTCGCCGCGATTCAGATCGCCGAAGATCCTAGCACCGAACGGACGGTGCCTCCGCGTTCTTCACACGTACAGCTCGGAGACGTCTCCTCCTTCTTGATCCAGCAAGGGGAAAGGAGAAGTTGACGGAGAAACCCAGCAGCACGACGGCGTGGTGGAGGAATTCCAGCAGGGCTTTGCCAAGCACTGCGAACTGGATGAAGATATTCGTGGGAGAGGGAGGACAGCGCCGAGGCACGAACGTGTGTGGCTGCCCTCCCTCTGCCTCTCTTTATATAGGGGGAAGAGAGGGGAGGGGGCGCCCTAGGGTTTCCCCCTAGGGGCGGCGGCCAAGGGGAGATGGGAGGGGCGGCGGCCCAGGGGCTAGGGTTTCCCCCCCCCCCAGGCGCCTTGCCCCCCAAGCCAAGGGGTGCGGCTGCCCTAGGGGGGGGGCAGCCCCCATGCGCAGGTGGAGAGGGCCCAAGGGGGGGCGCACAGCCCCATGAGGGCTGTTGCGTCTCCCACTTATGGCCCATAGGGCCCGCAACACTTGCCGGGACCCCCCGAAACCCCTTTCGGTCATCCGACGACTCCCCGGTGCTCCCCGGAACACTTCCGGACTCCGATCACTCTCATCCTATATATCAATCTTCGTCCCCGGACCATTCCGGAGACCCTCGTCACGTCCGGGATCTCATCCGGGATTCCGAACAACCTTCGGTTACCATGCACTGTTCTCACTAACAACCCTAGCGTCACCGAACCTTAAGTGTGTAGACCCTGCGGGTTCGGAAACTATGCAGACATGACCGAGACACTCCCAGGTCAATAACCAATAGCGGGATCTGGATACCCATATTGGTTCCCACACGTTCCTCGATGATCTCATCGGATGAACCACGATGTCAAGGATTCAGGCAATCCCGTATACAGTTCCCTTTGTCTCGTCGGTATGTTACTTGCCCGAGATTCGATCGTCGGTATCTCCATACCTAGTTCAATCTCGTTACCGGCAAGTCTCTTTACTCGTTCCATAATACATAATCCCGTGACCAACTACTTAGTCACTTTGAGCTCATTGAGATGACGTATTACCGAGTGGGCCCGGAGATACCTCTCCGTCACACGGAGTGACAAATCCCAGTCTCGATCCATGTCAACTCAACAGACACCTTCGGAGATACCTGTAGAGTACCTTTATAGTCACCCAGTTACGTTGCGACGTTTGGCACACACAAGGCACTCCTACGGTGTCAGTGAGTTACATGATCTCATGGTCATAGGAACTTATACTTGACATGCAGAAAACTATAGCGATAACTGACACGATCAAAAGCTATGTTTAACGTTTGGGTCTCGTCCATCACATCATTCTCCTAATGATGTGATCCCGTTATCAAATGACAACTCATGTCTATGACCTGGAAACCGCGGTCATCTTTGATCAACGAGCTAGTCCTGAAGAGGCTTACTAGGGACACAAAGTTTGTCTATTTATCCACACATGTATTTAAGTTTCCAATCAATACAATTATAGCATGGACAATAAACGATTATCATGAACAAGGAAATATAATAATAACTCTTTTATTATTGCCTCTAGGGCATATTTCCAACAGTCTCCCACTTGCACTAGAGTCAATAATCTAGTATTACAAGGTAATGAATCTAACACCCATAGAGTCTTGGTGTTGATCATGCTTAGCCCGTGGAAGAGGCTTAGTCAACGGATCTGCAACATTCAAATCCGTGTGTACTTTGCAAATGCTTATGTCCTCCTCCTTGACTGAATCGCGGATGGAATTGAAGCGTCGCTTTATGTGTCTGGTCCTCTTGTGAAACCTTGGTTCCTTGGCTAGAGCAATGGCACCAGTGTTGTCACAAAACAGAGTCATTGGGTTCAATGCACTAGGCACAACTCCAAGATCTGTCATGAACTCCTTCATCCAGACACCTTCCTTCGCCGCCTCCGAGGCAGCTATGTACTCCGCTTCGCATGTAGAATCGGCTACCACGCTTTGCTTGGAACTGCACCAGCTTACCGCTCCCCCGTTGAGAATATATACGTATCCGGTTTGAGACTTAGAGTCATCCGGATCAGTGTCAAAGCTTGCATCGACGTAACCCTTTACGACGAGCTCTTGACACTCATCGGGCCACACACATCAGTATGTATGATTTCCAATAAGTCACTTGCCCGTTCCATTGTTCCTGAAAACGGGGTCTTAGTCATCTTGCCCATGAGGCACGGCTCGCATGTGTCAAGTGATTCAAAATCAAGAGACTCCAAAAGTCCATCAGCATGGAGCTTCCTCATGCGTTTCACGCCGATATGACCCAGACGGCAGTGCCACAAGAAAGTGGTACTATTGTTATCAACTCTACATCTTTTGGCATCAATGTTATGAACATGTGTATCATCACTATCGAGATTCAATAAGAATAAACCCCCTACTTCGGGTGCATGACCATAAAAGATATTACCCATATAAATAGAACAACCTTTATTCTCTGATTTAAATGAGTAACCGTCTCGCATTAAACAAGATCCAGATATAATGTTCATGCTCAACGCAGGCACTAAATAACAATTATTCAGGTTCATAACTAATCCCGATGGTAATCGAAGAGCGAGCGTGCCGACGGCGATCACATCAACCTTGGAACCATTCCCCACGCGCATCGTCACTTCGTCCTTCGCCACCCTCCGTTTATTCCGTAGTTCCTGTTTAGAGTTGCAAATGTGAGCAACCGAACCGGTATCAAATACCCAGGCACTACAACGAGAGTTGGTAAGGTACACATCAATAACATGTATATCACATATACCTTGCTTGTTGTTGTTGTTGGCCCCCTTCTTGTCTGCCAAATACTTGGGGCAGTTCCGCTTCCAGTGGTCGTTCCCCTTGCAATAGAAACACTCAGTCTCTGGCTTGGGCCCAGCCTTGGGTTTCTTCACTGGATGGGCAACTGCCTTGCCACCCTTCTTAGAGTTACCCTTCTTGCCCTTGCCATTTTTCTTGAAACTGGTAGTTTTATTGACCATCAACACTTGATACTCCTTCTGGATGTCTGCCTCAGCGACTTTCAGCATTGAAAACAGCTCGGCGATGGATTTGTTCATCCCTTGCATGTTATACTGCTGCACGAAGCTCTTGTAGCTAGGTGGGAGTGACTGGAGAATTCTGTCAATGATAGCCTCCTCCGGGAACACAAGTCCCAGATCAGCTATGCGGGTATAGTACCCAGACATCTTCAGTAAGTGCTCACTGACAGACGAATTCTCCTCCATCTTGCAAGCAAAGAATTTATCGGTGGTCTCATACCTCTCGATCTTGGCATTCTTTTCAAAGATGAACTTCAACTCCTGGAACATCTCATATGCTCCATGACGTTCAAAACGCCTTTGAAGTCCTCCTTCCAAGCTATACAACATGGCACACTGCACTATTGAGTAGTCATCCGAACGCGACTGCCAGGCGTTCATAACGTCCGCAGAGGCCTGAGGAGCGGGGGGTTCACCTAGCGGTGCATTTAGGACATAAACCTTTTGGGCAGCTGTGAGGATGATCCTCAGATTGCGGAGCCAGTCCACAAAGTTGCTCCCATCATCTTTCAGTTTAGCTTTCTCTAGGAACGCATTAAAATTCAGGGGAGCTACTGCGCGAGCCATCTACAACAAAAGATTTGCAAAGACATTTTAGACTATTGTTCATGATAAGTGAGTTATTACCTAATCAAATTATTTATAACTCCCACTCAAATTGACATCCCTCTGGTCATTCGAGCGTGACATGATCCAGTTTCACCAACCCAAGTCCGATCATCACGTGAGATGAGGTGGTGTCAATGGTGAACATCTACATGTTGATCATATCTACTATATGACTCATGCTCGACCTTTCGGTCTTCCGTGTTCCGAGGCCATGTCTGTACATGCTAGGCTCGTCAAGTCTAACCCGGGTGTTCTGCATGTGCAAAACTGGCTTGCACCCGTTGTATGCGAACGTAGAGTCTATCACACCCGATCATCACGTGGTGCTTCGAAACGACGAACCTTCGCAACGGCGCACACTCGGGGGGAACACAATTTTATCTTGAAATTTTAGTGAGGGATCATCTTATAATGCTACCGTCGTCCTAAGCAAAATAAGATGCATAAAAGGATTAACATCACATGCAAATCATAAGTGACATGATATGGCCATCAACTCGTGCTTTTGATCTCCATCTCCAAAGCACCGGCATGATCTCCATCGTCACCGGCGCCACACCATGATCCCCATCATCATGATCTCCATCATCGTGTCGCCATCGGGGTTGTCGCGCGCCCACCATGCTCTTACTACTATTGCTACCGTTTAGCGATAAAGTAAAGCATTACAAAGCGCTTAATGATTGACACGCATGTCATACAAAAATTAAAGACAACCCTATGGCTCCTGCCGGTTGCCGTATACATCGACATGCAAGTCGATATTAACTATTACAACATGATCATCTCATACATCAAATATATTTCATCATGTCATTGGCCATATCATATCACATACATACCCTGCAAAAACAAGTTAGACGTCCTCTAATTTGTTGTTGCATGTTTTACGTGGCTGCTATGGGTATCTAGCAAGAACGCTTCTTACCTACGCAAAGCCACAACGGTGATATTTAAGTTGCTATTTAACCTTCTACAAGGACCGCCTTGTTCTGTTCCGATTCAACTAAGATAGGAGAGACAGACACCCGCCAGCCATCTTATGCAACAAAAGTCACATGTCTGTCGATGGAACCGGTCTCATGTACGTGGACATGTAAAGTTGGTCCGGGCCGCTTCATCCCATAATACCGCTGAATCAAGAAAGACTAAGGAGGGAAGCAATCTAAACATCAACGTCCACAAACCCTTTTGTGTTCTACTCGTGAAAGCATCTACGCAAGATCCTAGCTCTGATACCACTGTTGGGGAACGTTGCATGGGAAACAAAAATTTTCCTACGTTCACCAAGATCAATCTAGGAGATGCATCTACGAGGGGAGAGTTGGATCCACATACCCTTGTAGATCGCTAAGCGGAAGCGTTCAAGAACGCGGTTGATGGAGTCGTACTCGCCGCGATTCAGATCGCCGAAGATCCTAGCACCGAAGCAACGGTGCCTCCGCGTTCTTCACACGTACAGCTCGGGGACGTCTCCTCCTTCTTGATCCAGCAAGGGGGAAGGAGAGGTTGATGGAGACACCGGCAGCACGACGGCGTGGTGGAGATGGTGGTGGAGGATTCCAGCAGGGCTTCGCCAAGCACCGCGGGAAAACGAAGATTGTTGTGGGAGAGGGAGGGCAGCACCAAGGCACGAACGTGTGTGGCTGCCCTCCCTCTGCCTCTCTTTATATAGGGGGAGTAGAGGGGAGGGGGCGCCCTAGGGTTTCCCCTAGGGGCCGGCGGCCAGGGCAGATGGGGAGGGGGCGGCGCCCCCTGGGGCTAGGGTTCCCCCCCCAGGTGCCTTGCCCCCCAAGCCTAAGGGGGTGCGGCAGCCCTAGGGGGGTCCACCCCTCTTGGCGCATGAGGAGAGGGCCCAGGGGGGGGGCGCACAGCCCTATGAGGGCTGTTGTGTCCCCCCTTTGTGGCCCATTAGGCCCGAAACTCCTTCCGGGACCCCGAAACCCCTTTCGGTCATCCGCCGTCTTCCCGATACTCCCCGGAACACTTCCGGACTCCGAAACCTTTCATCCTATATATCAATCTTCGTCCCCGGACCATTCCGGAGACCCTCGCCACGTCCGGGATCTCATCCGGGACTCCGAACAACCTTCGGTAACCATGCACTGTTCTCACTAACAACCCTAGCGTCACCGAACCTTAAGTGTGTAGACCCTGCGGGTTCGGAAACTACGCAGACATGACCGAGACACTCCCAGGTCAATAACCAATAGCGGGATCTGGATACCCATATTGGTTCCCACACGTTCCTCGATGATCTCATCGGATGAACCACGATGTCAAGGATTCAGGCAATCCCGTATACAGTTCCCTTTGTCTCGTCGGTATGTTACTTGCCCGAGATTCGATCGTCGGTATCTCTATACCTAGTTCAATCTCGTTACCGGCAAGTCTCTTTACTCGTTACCGTAATACATAATCCCGTGACCAACTACTTAGTCACTTTGAGCTCATTGAGATGATGTATTACCGAGTGGGCCCGGAGATACCTCTCCGTCACACGGAGTGACAAATCCCAGTCTCGATCCATGTCAACTCAACAGACACCCTCGGAGATACCTGTAGAGTACCTTTATAGTCACCCAGTTACGTTGTGACGTTTGGCACACACAAAGCACTCCTACGGTGTCAGTGAGTTACATGATCTCATGGTCATAGGAACTTATACTTGACATGCAGAAAACTATAGCGATAACTGACACGATCAAAAGCTATGTTAACGTTTGGGTCTCGTCCATCACATCACTCTCCTAATGATGTGATCCCGTTATCAAATGACAACTCATGTCTATGACCTGGAAACCGCGGTCATCTTTGATCAACGAGCTAGTCCTGTAGAGGCTCACTAGGGACACAAAGTCTGTCTATTCATCCACACGTGTATTTGAGTTTCCAATCAATACAGTTATAGCATGGATAATAAACGATTATCATGAACAAGGAAATATAATAATAACTCTTTTATTATTGCCTCTAGGGCATATTTCCAACAT
The DNA here is from genome assembly GCA_902687465.1 of Secale cereale. NCBI lineage: Eukaryota > Viridiplantae > Streptophyta > Magnoliopsida > Poales > Poaceae > Secale > Secale cereale. The sequence continues at coordinate 696,613,694 of LR738709.1, read as the reverse complement.
ATGAAAACCACGAAATCGGTGCTTGTTCTCACTTGCTTTGAGAGTCTCGATCAATTCGGACTCTAGGTTGATTTTTGTATTTTCTTTGATCACCGTTTCTTCGCGAGAGTTGGCCTAACACCCTATTGTATCCATACATGGGTGGGGCGCCAAGGACCTGAACACCAAAGTGATATGCCGGCTCATCAAAATTTGAGCTGTAATTGCGATAACTTTCATTTTTTCCAATCCTGCAGGCCATTTTTGAGGGCCAAGACGACCCTTTTTGGGCTCAGAATTTTCCACGCACGTGATCCTGTGTGTGCACGTATGTAAAATCCTCCAGATCGTAAAAACTAGAAGTCCTATCACCTCAATTCCCCAATAGCTTTCCAACGCCTATGAAAACGACGCAATCGGTGCTTGTTCTCACTTGCTTTGAGAGTCTCGATCAATTCGGACTCTAGGTTGATTTTTGTATTTTCTTTGATCACCGTTTCTTCGCGAGAGTTGGCCTAACACCCTATTGTATCCATACATGGGTGGGGCGCCAAGGACCTGAACACCAAAGTGATATGCCGGCTCATCAAAATTTGAGCTGTAATTGCGATAACTTTCATTTTTTCCAATCCTGCAGGCCATTTTTGAGGGCCAAGATGACCCTTTTTGGGCTCAAAATTTTCCGCCCATGTGATCCTGTGTGTGCACGTATGTAAAATCCTCCAGATCATAAAAACTAGAAGTCCTATCACCTCAATTCCCCAATAGCTTTCCAACTGTTGGGGAACGTTGCATGGGAAACAAAAATTTTCCTACCGTTCACCAAGATCAATCTAGTAGATGCAACTACGAGAGGGGAGTGTGATCTACGTACCCTTGTAGATCGCTAAGCGGAAGCGTTATGAACGCGGATGATGGAGTCGTACTCGTCGCGATTCAGATCGCCGAAGACCTAGCACCGAAGCAACGGTGCCTCCGCGTTCTTCACACGTACGGCTCGGGGACGTCTCCTCCTTCTTGATCCAGCAAGGGGTGGAGGAGAGGTTGATGGAGAACCGGCAGCACGACGGCGTGGTGGTGATGGTGGAGAAGAACTCCAGCAGGGCTTCGCCTAAGCACCGCGGGAGAGGAAGATGTAACGGGAGAGGGAGGGCAGCACCGAGGCACAAACTGTGTTCGCTGCCCTCCCTTTGCCCCACTATATATAGGGGGGGTGGAGAGGTGAGGGCGCCCTAGGGTTTCCCCCTAGGGGCTGGCGGCCAGGGCAAGGGGAGGGGGCGGCGGCCAGGGCAGGGGGGGGCGCCCAGGCCCTAGGGTTTCCCCCCTAGGTGCCTTGCCCCCCAAGGCCAAGGGGTGCGGCCAGCCCTAGGGGGTCCCACCCCCTTAGCCGCATGGGAAGAGGGCCCAGGGGGGGCGCACAGCCCCCTGAGGGCTGTGGTGTTCGCCCTTGTGGCCCAATAGGCCCAGAACAACTTCCGGACCCCCCGAAAACCCTTCCGGCACTCCGCCGATTTCCCGATACTCCCCGGAACACTTCCGGTACTCCGAAACCTTTCATCCTATATATCAATCTTCGTCTCCGGACCATTCCGGAGACCCTCGTCATGTCCGGGATCTCATCCGGGACTCCGAACAACCTTCGGTAACCATGCACTCTTCTCACTAACAACCCTAGCGTCACCGAACGTTAAGTGTGTAGACCCTGCGGGTTCGGAAACCATGTAGACATGACCGAGACACTCCCAGGTCAATAACCAATAGCGGGATCTGGATACCCATATTGGCTCCTACATGTTTCTCGATGATCTCATCGGATGAACCACGATGTCAAGGATTCAGGTAATCCCGTATACAGTTCCCTTTGTCTCGTCGGTATGTTACTTGCCCGAGATTCGATCGTCGGTATCTCTATACCTAGTTCAATCTCGTTACCGGCAAGTCTCTTTACTCGTTACCGTAATACATAATCCCGTGACCAACTACTTAGTCACTTTGAGCTCATTGAGATGACGTATTACCGAGTGGGCCCGGAGATACCCCTCCGTCACACGGAGTGACAAATCCCAGTCTCGATCCATGTCAACTCAACAGACACCTTCGGAGATACCTGTAGAGTACCTTTATAGTCACCCAGTTACGTTGCGACGTTTGGCACACACAAAGCACTCCTACGGTGTCAGTGAGTTACATGATCTCATGGTCATAGGAACTTATACTTGACATGCAGAAAACTATAGCGATAACTGATACGATCAAAAGCTATGTTTAACGTTTGGGTCTCGTCCATCACATCATTCTCCTAATGATGTGATCCCGTTATCAAATGACAACTCATGTCTATGACCTGGAAACCGCGGTCATCTTTGATCAACGAGCTAGTCCTGAAGAGGCTTACTAGGGACTTCAAGTTTGTCTATTTATCCACACATGTATTTGAGTTTCCAATCAATACAATTATAGCATGGACAATAAACGATTATCATGAACAAGGAAATACAATAATAACTCTTTTATTATTGCCTCTAGGGCATATTTCCAACACTCTCGACTCGGGCATGAGCTTGGAAAACCATTTTCAGCTCTTCGAACATCTCATATGCTCCGTGGTGCTCAAAACGTTTTTGGAGCCTCGACTCTAAGCTGTAAAGCATGCCGCACTGAACCAGGGAGTAATCATCACTACGCGACTGCCAGACGTTCAAAACGTCTTGGGCCGCATCGGGAGCAGGTGCATCACCTAGCGGTGCTTCAAGGACATATGATCTCTTGGCAGCTATGAGGATAATCCTCAGGTTACGGACCCAATCCGTATAGTTGCTACCATCGTCTTTCAGCTTGGTTTTCTCTAGGAACGCGTTGAAGTTGAGGGAAACCTGAGCGTGGGCCATTTGATCTACAAGAGATATTGTAAAGAATTTAGACTAAGTTCATGATAATTAAGTTCATCTTAATCAAATTTTAATGAACTCCCACTCAGAATGACATCTCTCTAGTCATCTAAGTGATACACGATCCGAATCGACTAGCCCGTGTCCGATCATCACGTGAGACGGACTAGTCATCAACGGTGAACATCTTCATGTTGATCGTATCTTCTATACGACTCGTGTTCGACCTTTCGGTCTTCCGTGTTCCGAGGCCATGTCTGTACATGCTAGGCTCGTCAAGTGAACCCTAAGTGTATCACGTGTGTAAATCTGGCTTACACCCGTTGTATGCGAACGTTTAGAACCTATCACACCCGATCATCACGTGGTGCTTCGGAGCAACGAACTTTAGCAACGGTGCACAGTTAGGGGAAACACAATTCTTGAAATTTTAGTGAGAGATCATTATATTTACTACCGTCGTTCTAAGTAAACAAGATGCATAAACATGATAAACATCACATGCAATCAATTAAAGTGACATGATATGGCCAATATCATCTTGCTCCTTGGATCTCCATCTTCGGGGCACCATGATCATCTTGTCACCGGCTCGACACCATGATCTTCATCATCATGATCTCCATCATCGTGTCTTGAAGAAGTCGTCACGCCAACTATTACTTCTACTACTATAGCTAACGTTTAGCAATAAAGTAAAGTAATTACATGGCGTTATTCAGTGACACGCAGGTCATACAATAATTAAGACAACTCCTATGGCTCCTGCCGGTTGTCAAGTTCATCGACATGCAAGTCGTGATTCCCTATTACAAGAACATGATCAATCTCATACATCACATATAACATTCATCACATCTTCGTTTTTGGCCATACCACGTCACATAGCACATGCTGCAAAAACAAGTTAGACGTCCTCTAATTGTTGTTGCAAGTTTTTACGTGGCTTCTATAGGTTTTCTAGCAAGAACGTTTCTTACCTACGCCAAAACCATAACGTGATTTGTCAATTTCTATTTACCCTTCATAAGGACCCTTTTCATCGAATCCGATCCGACTAAAGTAGGAGAGACAGACACCCGCCAGCCACCTTATGCATCTAGTGCATGTCTGTCGGTGGAACCAGTCTCACGTAAGCGTACGTGTAAAGTCGGTCCGGGCCGCTTCAACCCACAATACCGCCGAATCAAGATTGACTAGTAAGGGCAAGAAAGTTGAACAAACTCAAACGCCCACAACTGCTTTGTGTTCTACTCGTGCAAGATGCTACGCATAAAACCTGGCTCAGATGCCACTGTTGGGGAACGTAGCAGAATTCAAAAATTTTCTACGCTTTCACCAAGATCCAACTAAGGAGACATCTAGCAACGAGCAAGTAAGAGTGCATCTACATACCGTTATGTAGATCGCGAGCGGAAGCTTTCGAAGAAGCGTGGATGAAGTAGTCGTACTCTTCGCGTTCTTCGTCACCGATGATCTAGCGCCGAACGGACGGCACCTCCGCGTTCAACACACGTCCGGTGCAGCAACGTCACCTCCTTCTTAATCCAGCAAGGGAGGAGGAGAGGTCATCGGAGATCCATCAGCACAACGGCGTGGTGGTGGATGCAGTGGAGATTCCTGCAGGGCTTCGCCGGGCGCCCTGCGTTAAGGAGACGGAGGTGTGACGGGAGGGGGAGAGGCGCCAGGGCAAGGGTGCGGCTGCCCTCTCCCCCCCACATATATATAGGGGGCCAGGGAGGGTGCGCCGGCCCTGCAGATGGCATCTGCAGGGTGGGGCGGCGGCCAAGGGGGGAATCCTTGCCCCCCAAGGCAAGTGGCGCCCCCTCCCCCCTAGGGTTTCAACCCTAGGCGCATGGGGAGGAGGGCCCATGTGGTGCGCCAACCCATTAGGGCTGGACACTCCCCCTTTGCGGCCTAGGGGCCCCACCGGGATGGGTGGCCCCACCCGATGGACCCCCGGGGCCCCTCCGGTGGTCCCGGGACACTCCCGGTGACCCCTGGAGATCACCCGATGGCCGAAACCTGACTTCCTATATATCATTCTTTACCTCCGGACCATTCCGGAACTCCTCGTGACGTCCGGGATCTCATCCGGGACTCCGAACAACTTTCGGGTTTCCACGTGCATGTATCTCTACGACCCTAGCGTTACCGAACCTTAAGTGTGTAGACCCTACGGGTTCGGGAGACACGTAGACATGACCGAGACGAGTCTTCGGTCAATAACCAACAGCGGGATCTGGATACCCATGTTGGTTCCCACGTGTTCCTCGATGATCTTCATCGGATGAACCACCGTGTCAAGGATTCACTCAATCCCGTATGTTATTCCCTTTGTCCATCGGTACGGTACTTGCCCGAGATTCGATCGTCGGTATTCCCGATACCTTGTTCAATCTCGTCATGGCAAGTCTCTTTACTCGTTCCGTAATCCATCATCCCGTGACTAACTCCTTAGTCACTTTGAGCTCATTATGATGATGTCTTACCGAGTGGGCCCAGAGGTACCTCTCTCGTCATACGGAGTGACAACATCCCAGTCTCGGTTCGTACCAACTCAACAGACATTTTCGGAGATACCCGATGCGTACCTTTATAGCCACCCAGTTACGTTGTGACGTTTGGCACACCCAAAGTATTCCTACGGCATCCGGGAGTTGTACAACCTCATGGTCTAAGGAATAAATACTTGACACCGAAAAGCTTATGCATTACGAACTATACGATCTCGTGTTATGCTCAAGATTGGGTCTTGTCCATCACATCATTCTCCTAATGATGTGATCCCGTTATCACTGACATCCTATGTCCATGGTCAGGAAACCGTGACCATCTGTTGATCAATGAGCTGGTAACTAGAGGCCTACCAGGGACTCATTGTGGTCTATATATTCACACATGTATCGCTGTTTCCGTACAACGCAATTCAAGCATGAATAACAGACGATTATCATGAACAAGGAAATATAATAATAATACTTTTATTATTGCCTCTAGGGCATATTTCCAACAGTTATATCTATTTTTGCAAAAATGCCAAAGACCATATATTAAGTAGCACATATCTTACTAAAACACCTTTACATGAATTTAAATATACATCCAAGTCTTTGGGGTACCGAAGTCTTCTTCCTCATCCATCGTCGGCGTGCCGAAACCGAGATCCAGGAGCAAAAGAACCAAAATTTCGCAACAAAGATCAATAGACATTCCAAGAAACTCAACTAGACCTTAAAATAAACACTAATAATGGATATTAAAATATATATTGCAATAATAGAATATTTACTAGTAACATAACGTACAAATCATTAGAGTGTTTAGTAGTACCTCAAGCAAAGCCAAACATTCTTCACCCTTATAATCATGACTTCTATGATTTCAATACCCTAAAAGCTACTTCAGTTGTCATATATGCTGCTGAAAAATATTAAAGTACAAATAGATTACAAACACAATAACACTATAGTAGTATGATTTGTTCCAACACACATGATTGTGCAGCGAGAATTGTGTGCTCTCTGTGCACACGATGAAGACCACCAATATAGCGCAAAATTTTACGTGGGCAACCATGCGTATCAATAGAACAAAAACCTTATGACGACTGAAACCCTAAAAACTAAGGGAAAAAAGTAGGGAAAACACAACAACTACATATGTGGTTAAAACATCAAACTTCATATTTCATGATAATCCAACACACCATTTTTCATACTAGGATGTGCAAATCATATATCAAAGAGAAAACTAAAAATGGGAAGCATACGACAAATTGTCACAACTCAAAACGAAAAAAAATCCAAGGTAGTTGTCATTTAGAATCCAATAAGCTGCCCTGCGCAGTTGCTGCCCATACTCCCAACATAAGGGAAGGATCAAAACAATATGAATGGATGGTCAAATGAAGATTAAACATCAGTATGTCACACATGCAGGAATTGCTCACTTAATAGCCAATTTAAAGTGACATGCATACACATGGTGTGGAATGAATTCTATTATAGCAAACTATACTAACTTACTAATATAACAAACTATCCCAACAAAATACAATGGAAAGCTCGTAACACGTATAACTAGACTAGATGAAAACTTTTTGTACAAGTTGCTACAAAATGCCAAACATACTACTATAGCAAACAGTCCTAACATAGTACTATGGCAAACTATTACCACATGACACATAATTAGATCAAAACTTTGTCCACAAGTTGCTAAGACATGCTTCCTAAAATCCTGACATATTACTATAGAAAATAGTCCTAACATAGTACTATGGATAACTATTACCACATGGCACGTAATTAGAGGACAATATTAAAGGAAAAACATATTACAATAACAATAACAATATGGTAGTATGATTTGTTTCATAAACTAGTACATGCAAGCACGTGCTTAATGACATGTTTGACAAATGCCATCCAAAAAACTTAATCACCACTATGAGGCTCATCATGTGATGTGGTAGACACATGAGATTGCTCAAGTCCACTGGCGTGACATGCTTTTTCTCCCTGCATCTCCTTGCTCATAGACAACTGCAAAACATGGACCTTTACGACACACTCTCGCCGGTGATCGGGAAACTGCGGAAGCTATGGAATCTTAAGACTTGTTCCATACTGCCACCTTACGCTATGATCCGTTCCGACACAAGATTAATTTGAAGTACTGGTCTGGATGTTTCCTTCCAGACTCCCTCTGTCAGTTTTTTAGATAATTCGCACGATGCTGCTTGTGTGCGTTGCGGGTAATGGGCCTGCCTTTTTTTTCACAGAAAGTAGTATACCCACTCTTTTTATAAAGAAAAAAAATGTATATCAACTTTAGACACTCTATCCATAAAACATACAACTTAGAGTCGTCGGAGTTCCACAACACAAAAAAGTCATCTGAGTTTTATCTGTTTTTGCAAAAATGCGAAAGACCAATATTAAGTAGCACATATCTTACTAAAACACCCTTACATGAATTGAAAAATACATCCAAGTCTTTGGGGTGTCGAAGTGTTCTTTCTCGACCATTGGCTTTGTGTCGTAAACAAGATCCATGAGCAAAAGAACAAAAATCTTGCAACAAAGATCAATAGACATTCCAGGAAATTCAACTAGACCTTAAAATCAACACTAATAATGGAGGGTAAAATATATTTTGCAATAATATAATATTTACTAATAATAGAACCAACAAATTACTAGAGTGTTTAGTAGTACCTCAAGCTAAGCCCAATATTTCACTCATATAATCAGTGCCTTCTATGATCTCAATACCCTAAAAGGTACTTCATCGTTGTATATGCTTCCGAAAAATATTAAAGGAAAAAAAGATTACAAACACAATAACACTATGGTAGTATGATTTGTTCCGTAAACTAGTACAAACAAACTTACAAGACAATGAAAGCTCGTGCTTAATGACAGGTTTGAAAAAATCCACCAGAAATCCTAATCACCACTATGAGGATCATCATTTGATGTGGTAGAGACCTACGATTGCTCAAGTCCACTAGCTTCACATGGTTTGTCTCCCTGCACATGCTTGCTCGCAGACAACTGCAAAACATGGACCTTAACGACATACTCTTGCCGGCGGTCGAGAAACCACGGAAGCTACAGAATAAGTAAGACTTGCTCCATACTACTAGCTTACACTCTGATACGTTCGAACGCTGGACTAGTATGAAGGTCTGGTCTAGATGTTTTCTTCCAGACTTTATTTGTCTGGTTTTTAAAGAAAATTTGCACGATGCCACATGCGTGCGTTGCGGGTAATGGGCCCGCCTTCCTACTTTGCAACTCACGGGTTGTCTAGTGTTGGGTTGTATTATTAGCATTTTCCTCGAATATAAATTACACTCTATCTGAAAAAAGAGTGTAAAATAAATTCATGGTATACCCATTTTTTTTCTTAAAAAGTGGTATAACTACTTTTTTTCGAAATTATGGCATCGGATTGTCAAACGTCACATGATTGGTCGAGTGGGTTTTAATTATTTTAACCATTCAGTACACAAGAGAATTCTATAATAACATGATATCAATGTGCCCCATGTCTTGTTTCGCATATGCAGAATATTATTTGGACGCAATAGATCAAAAATTTATAAGATCACTCAATTAAAAGACATCTTTGTGAATCTTAATAATTTATCATTTGGTCTGAATGCTCATGACGTAAACACTCCATATGCTATTGGATGATTAGGGATTAGCACACAACAAAAATTGTTGGTGGAAAGAGCACAGAAGAACATGAGTACACCAACCTTGTCATACTGCTTCCCATCTTTTCAAAATTGTTTAACAGCCGTCCACATTCCTGCTCCTGAATCTATATCCTTTAGCCACTTAGGGAGAGGTATATCTACATAGTCTCCGGGTTGTGCTACTGGTAAAGATTCTGGGCTGACAACAACCCTCCCAGCATGGGAGGCAGAATCAATCTCATGGCCATCGGTATAACCATGCCCGTCAGATCTTGCTTGCTTCCGTCCGATAGCAGGTAATACCATAGTAGAATCTGCTTCCAGGTCGTCATCTTCAGCTTGGCTGCCACAGTATGCGATCCCCACAGAATCATTTCTTACTGTCCTCTCGCTATCAATCGAATCTTCTGCTATTTCATCAGGTAGCTCCATTTTCTCTCTCTGGTTTTGTCAGCAGGAATGGGCGATGTTTTTCACATACCTCCTTTTCGATCTTACCCTAGTTATCAACAAGATTAACAAGATGGGGAAGCAGAAACGGGATGAGCAGCATATATTCAAGGAAGGTAGATGAAAGCTAACCTGATTTCTGGAGTGTAGAAGGGGGCATGCTTGGCAGGGAACCCCTGGGATGATTTTTTTCCCTGCAGATATGGGGAGGAAGGTGGGAGTGTGTACCTGTGTTTTGAATTTTGGCCGAGAAAAATGAATTTCGGCCATCTCGGCCAGGGGCGAAAAATACCTTCCAGCAAAAAAAAAATTGGATTTTGGTTAAAATTTGGTCAAATTTAAACCAAATTTGGATTAAAATTTGGTCAAATTTCAGCTGAAATATTTGAAAATGACCGAAATTCGGCCATCTCGGTCTGGGGCGAAAAATTTCACAAACCGAAAGTCAAAACCTTGGTGTGTACACAAAGAGAAAACATAGATTTGAAAATTGTGTTCTGGCCAGGAATATAAAGAGGGGGGCGTTCTACAGCTAATGCAACATGTTGTCAGCTGCCGAAATCTTCTTGCCTCCTATGACCTAGGAGCTTACGAATCCATGCACTGCCTCACGTCTGCACCTCACCCTCCTCCTCGACGGGATCCATTCAACTAGCCCATCGCTAGGAATCAATTCATCTCAAGAAGACCTACCCATGCAGTAGGAAACTAGCTAATAGGGAAGACGTGAAAAACCCTAGCAGCGCCCCAATATAGTTCTACATGGGTACTTAGGATAACTGCATATAGTTGAGCTCGCTTCGCCTATGTCCTCTTGGCCGACTTAAAATAGATCAGGAATACCGTATATGAGTACGTCCTCACGCACGCGGCCATCGCGTTAGCATTCGACTGGGCGCCGTTGGCTGGACGACTATCCTGTACCATTGAAGACTTGTCTCATAGTAGCAACTTGATGGATCTAAAACATGCCTAATCCACAAAATTCGGAGCTATGCACTAGCACGTGATAGCTAGGTATACGCATTGTTTTACTACCCGCTATGTATAATACAATACACCATCTAGATTTTATCAGTATCAACAAAGACATTTTAAAACAAAGAGGTGAGTATATATCTGTATATATCATGGCTTTTTTAGATGACCAATTTATTTACTAGATGTTCACTGGAAGAGATACATTTGTAGATCAAATTATTTTATTTCTCTCCCAAACACTGGTACACAATTCCATATTTTCTTGCAATGATAGGGCCCATCCTTCAAGCTATTTGTTCAGGTAGAATGAAGCATGTATTATCTCATTCGAGATTGTACCAAATGGTCAGCTCATCGTGAGTGGAAACATATTTTTAATTACCTATCATTTCAGTTGCATGCCGTATTGGCGAATCTTGCATTCTATATTATGGCTTCTAAACAATTGAATATTAAATATTTTTTTCGTACGTGTGGGATAGATGAAAATTTAAGAGCAAGTTCGAACAACATATCAAGAATTCTCATTTGAAGATTTCCCTTCTATGCTTCTTTCCGGTTCCTTGGATGGGGAAGTTGGTGCGAATGTTGTCATGTTACATATGAAATCCAGGAATTTTACATATCAAGAAATTCTCATTTGAAGATTTCCCTTCTATGCTTCTTTCCGGTTCCTTGGATGGGGAAGTTGGTTGTATTCTATATAGACGGTCGTTTCCTGAAAAAGTACCACCTACACTTATTTTATTTCTCTCCCAAACACTGGTACACAATTCGATATTTTCTTGCAATGACAGGGCCCATCCTTCAAGCTATTTGTTCAGGTAGAATGAAGCCTGTAATATCTCTTTCGAGATTGTACCAAATGGTCAGCTCATCGTGAGTGGAAACATATTTTTAGTTACCTATCATTTCAGTTGCATGCCGTATTGGCAAATCTTGCATTCTATATTATGGCTTTTAAACAACTGAATATTAAATATATATTTTGTATGAGTGAGATAGATGAAAATTTAAGAGCAAGTTCGAACAACATATCGAGAATTCTCATTTGAAGATTTCCCTTCTATGCTTGTTTCCGGTTCCTTGGATGGGGAACTTGGTGTGACTGTTGTCATGTTACATATGAAATCCAGGAATTTTACATCTCAAATTGAAATGGTTGGTCAAATTCGCAAAGTTAGAGTTACTGTTCTTTATAGGCAATCTAATAAAGCACAACAAACCCTCTCTATAATAATCCAAGAGAGAATAGCAAACCCTCTGTTGTGAAGCTTCTTCAGCGCCCAATGAAAAATTGATACCAATTTCATTACGGGAATTGCAACAATGAAAAGGTTCAACGTAGTGTTAATACTATTGTACATTTAGTAACACATAGAGTTTTCCTTTAGATACATGTGACCTTTCACTAAAGGAGATATTGACCACACACACATGTATTATACTCCCTCCATTCCGTAATGTAGTGCGTCCCGTGCTTTTCGAGATTTCAGTTGAGGAATTGCGGCGGAAGCAAAAGTTATACCATTGAAAAGTTCTTTCGAATATGAATTCAATGGTATAATTTTTGCTCCTGCCGCAGTCGTCCAGGTTGGTTAAATATATGGTCAAAGTTAAATCTCAAAAAACGCGGGCACACTACATTGTGGATGGAGGGAGTACATGTTACTCGCTGTGGCCAACTCAATAAAAGAAACTTTTCACAACAAATGAAATAGAAATTAATATTGCATAGTAGTTTCTTTACTTCTTTCTTCTGCTTATTTTGAATTTGGACTAACATTTATAAGCTGGTCGACCCTAAATAGTTAGATTTTCAGGGATGTGACTTTGCACGAGTAACCAAGTAAGAGGTTGATGGTGAATTAGGCGTTGAGTATGCATGTATACAACAACATTAGTTCCTAGATAAATCAAAGAGGCGGGCACGCATAATAGGATGGTTTAAACGACAATTAGAGAAAATGTTAAAGTAAATGATAGGTGTGTATATTCGAGGGGTAGATAGTATATGGGACTAAAAATAATTTGATACAGAAGACGAGGATGCGAATTTTCTTTTATCCAGTTTCCCATGACAAGCAGAATTAGAAATTAATATATATGTTGTATTGAACTTACTACTCATATGTATTTCAGATAATCTTGGGACAATGAAATAGTTCTCTGCCCACCAACCACCAAATTTCATATTTGTAATCAAGTTATTTTTTTCTATTATTTCGTTTGAGCCAAAATATACAATTGAGACAATGAAAAAGTACCACCTACACTTTTTCATTGACGGTCGTTTCCTGAAGAATGATATATGCAACTTCTTTGACAACAATATGCACTCATATATAGAATAATGCTAAATAACTATATGGCCTTACAAATTTATATTTTAAAATGAAAACTAATAAAGTGCTTCTATGTAATTATTTACAACAATAAAATAATATGATGTCATTAGTAATATGTCTAAAGTACGAGCCCGCGCATCGAGCGGGCCACTTTGCTAGTGTAAGAAAAAAATCCATCAAAAAATCTTAATCACCACTACCAGGCTCATCATGTGATGTGGTAGACACATGCAATTGCTCAAGTCCACTGGCTTCACATGGTTTCTTTCCCTGCATCTGCTTGTTCGTAGACAACTCCAAAACATGGATCTTGATCTCACCGGCGATCGGGAAACTGCAGAAGCTGCAGAATCTGTAAGACTTGTTCCATATTACTACCTTACACTCTGATACATTCGGACGCATGATTAATATGAAGTTCAGGTTTGGATATTCTTCCAGACTCTCTATGTCGGATTTTTAGTGAATTCACACGATGCTACATGTGTGCTTTGCGGGTAATAGGCTTTCCCAGTGGCGGAGGCAGGGGGTGCCAGCCAGGGCCTGGGCCCAGGCCAACATGCAAATATTTCCACTAAGTGCACAGAGTATTTCTCTAAAACAGTGTATTAGCTTTGTATTATGTTGATCTGGCCCTCCCCGAGCTAGTTTAGCAGCTCTTGGCCCTGTCCATTCAGATTTCCTGGCTCCGCCACTGGGCTTTCCTTCCTCCTTTGCAACTCATGGGTTGTCTAGTGTTGGGCTGTACTAGTAGCATTTTCCTCGAGTATAAATTACATTCTATCTATAAAAAGAGAGTGTAAAATACAGTCATGGTATACCAATTTTCTTCTTCTTAGAAAGTGATACACCCACTTTAAAAAAAGTGGTATATCCACTTTAGTCACTCTATCCATAAAACATACAACTTATAGTCATTGGAATTACATAACACAAAAAATTAATCCGAGTTCTATATATTTTTGCAAAAATGTGAATGACCATATATTAAGTAGCACATATCTTACTAAAACTCCCTTATATGAGCAAAAGAACCAAAATCTAGCAAAAAAGATCAATAGACATTACAGGAAACTCAACTACACCTTAAATTCAACACTTATAATGGAGAATAAATATGTTTTGCAATAATATAATATTTATTAATAACAGAACCAACAACTTACTAGAGTGTTTAGTAGTACCTGAAGCAAATCCCAACATTCTTTATCCATATAATCAGTGCCTTCTATGATCTCAATACCCCTAAAGCTACTAGAGTCACATATATGCTTCTGAAAATATTAAAGGAAAAACAAATTACAAACACAATAACACTATGGTAGTATGATTTGTTCCATAAACTAGTATGTACGAACTTACAACACAATGCAAGCACGTGCTTAATGACAGGTTAGAAAACAAAATTGCCTACAAAAAGGACAGGTTAGAAAAAATCCATCCAAAAATCTAAAACACCACTATGAGAGTCATCTTGTGCTGTGGTAGACACATGCGATTGCTCAAGTTCACTGGCTTCACATTGTTTCTCTCCCTGCATCTGCTTGCTCGTAGACAACTGAAAAACATGGACCTTGACGGCACACTCTCGCCGGTGATCGAGAAACTGCGGAAGCTGCGGAATCTGTAGAACTTGTTCCACACTACTATACGCTCCAATCCGTTCGGACAAAAGATTAATATGAAGATTTGGTCTGGATGTTTTCTTCTAGACTCCCTCAGTCAGATTTATAGTGAATTTGCACGAGGCTACACGCGTGCGTTGCGGCTAATGGGCATGCCTTCCTCCTTTGCAACTCATGTGTTGTCTAGTGTTGGGCCGCACTAGTAGCATTTTCCTCGAGTATAAATTACACTCTATCTCAAAAAAGAGAGTGTAAAATACACTTATGGTATACTCACTTTTTTCTTTTCTTAGAAAGTGCTATACCCACTTTTCTAAAAAGAAAAGTGGTATATCCACTTTAGTCACTCTATCCATAAAACATACAACTTACGGTCACTGGAATTACACAACACATAAAATTCATCTGAGTTATATATATTTTTACAAAAATGCGAATGACCATATATTAATTAAGTTGCACATATCCTACTAAAACCCCCTTTCATGAATTTAAAAATACTTCCAAGTCTTTGGGGTGTCGAAGTATTCTTCCTCATCCATTGGCGGCGTGTCGCAACCAAGACCCATGAGCAAAAGAACCAAAATCTCAAAACAATGTTCAATAGATATTCCTGGAAATACAACTAGACCTTATAATCAACACTAATAATGGAGAGTAAAATAATAGAACCCTTGCGCCCACCACTCTCTACGTATACCGCCGCACATCCCTCTTGTCTCGTCCGCTCTCCCAGCCGCCACTCTCCTCATCTCCTTTCTCCTAACCACATGTAAGATCCATTCTCGATTCGCGATAGCTAGATGGAAAACCTACTCCACATCCTGTCGGAAGGCGGTGGCCACAACATGCCCGACGGTGACGACGACCAGCTCCTGTTGATTGGTCTTCCCCAACACTGTGCTACAGTGTGTGAGCTGTTGCTGGTGCCGCCGGTTGCTCAGGAGGCGAGTAAAGTTAAGGCGGCCGCGGTGCAGCAGCTCGACAGGACGAAGAAGAAGAAGGGGGGAAGGGGTGGAAGAGGCACCTCTTGCCGTTGGGCTCGGCTGAGGCCGCCAGCGGTGGGATCAATGAACGCGTGTCTGCTGATCTGCTGGTGGCGCCGGCACCGGCCAAAGGGAAGAAGGCTAGCGGCGCAAGGAGGCGGCGGTTTATCAAGGACCGCATCACCGGGTGGTGGGAGGACACGGTGAACAGCCCGGGCTACATAGAGGCCGAGTTCTTGCGCGACTTCGGCATGCTCCGCCGCACGTTCAAGTCTCTCTGCGAGGAGCTGGCCGGCGCCGCCGGCAAGAAGGACGCTGCAGCCGCTACCCCCCTGGAAAAGCGCGTCCCGGTCTGGCGGTCTGCCTCTGGCGCCTCGCCACGGGGCAGCCCTTCCGTGCCGTGTCCGACAAGTTCAACCTCCCGGTCGCCACCTAGAATAGGCTCTTCGACGACGGCTGCACCGCGATCAAGGCCGTCCACTTCCGCCAGGAACTCACCAACACTGCCGCCATGGCCACCAACGCTGCCAGGTTCCAGGACGTGTCGGGAATCCCTGACATCATCGGCACCGTATACACCACCCAGATCGCCATCAGCGCGCCCAAGTGCAATGGTGGGCTCAGGCCATGTCCGTGTATGGAGTTGCGAGTCCAAGCTCCAACGGCCCTTTTGTTTCTCATTTCTCTGTCAAGCGTAACGTGCGCTCGTCCTTTTTTTTATTTCTCATTTCTCTGTGACCCACATGTGCTGATGAGGCGGCTTCTGTGTAATTAAAAACAAAGCAGCGGTGTTTCTGTAAAAAAAAGGTTCCAGTCATGCCTTGTAAGCCCAGGATACGTCCGGATACGGATACAATGACCGTATTTGCACGAGAACGCAAGTTAGGTGACCTCAAATCTGTATTTTCAAAGTTCTAGCACCAAACTGAACATGAAACGTAAGTTCTGTGACCTCTGATGATATTACCTCTTACTAAAACTCCCTTATATGAGCAAAAGAACCAAAATCTAGCACAAAGATCAATAGACATTACAGGAAATTCAACTACACCTTAAATTCAACACTATAATGGAGAGTAAAATATGTTTTGCAATAATAGAGTATTTATTAATAACATAACCAACAACTTACTAGAGTGTTTAGTAGTACCTGAAGCAAATCCCAACATTCTTCATCCATATAATCAGTGCCTTCTATGATCTCAATACCCCTAAGGCTACTAGAGTCATCATATATGCTTCTGAAAATATTAAAGGAAAAACAAATTACGAACACAATAACACTATGCTAGTATGATTTGTTCCATAAACTAGTATGGACGAACTTACAACACAATGCAAGCACGTGCTTAATGTCAGGTTAGAAAAGAAAATTGCCTAAAAAAGGACAGGTTAGAAAAAATCAATCCAAAAATCTAAAACACCATTATGAGAGTCATCTTGTGATGTGGTAGACACATGCGATTGCTCAAGTCCACTGGCTTCACATGGTTTCTCTCCCTGCATCTGCTTGCTCGTAGACAACTGCAAAACATGGACCTTGACGGCACACTCTCGCCGGTGATCGAGAAACTGCGGAAGCTGCGGAATCCATAGATCTTGTTCCATGCTACTACCTTACGCTCCAATCCGTTCGGACACAAGATTAATATGAAGATTTGGTGTGGATGTTTTCTTCTAGACTCCCTCAGTAAGATTTATAGTGAATTTGCACGAGGCTACAGACGTGCGTTGCGGCCAATGGGCATGCCTTCCTCCTTTGCAACTGATGTGTTGTCTAGTGTTGGGCCGCACTAGTAGCATTTTCCTCGAGTATAAATTACACTCTATCTCAAAAAAGAGAATGTAAAATACACTCGTGGTATACTCACTTTTTTTCTTCTTAGAAAGTGCTATACCCACTTTTCTAAAAAGAAAAGTGGTATATCCACTTTAGTCACTATATCATAAAACATACAAGTTACAGTCACTGGAATTACACAACACAAAAAATTCATGCGAGTTATATATATTTTTGCAAAAATGCGAATGACCATATATTAATTAAGTAGCACATATCATACTAAAACTCCCTTTCATGAATTTAAAAATACATCCAAGTCTTTGGGGTGTCGAAGTATTCTTCCTCATCCATTGGCGGCGTATCGCAACCAAGACCAATGAGCAAAAGGACCAAAATCTCGCAACAATGTTCAATAGATATTCCTGGAAATTCAACTAGACCTTATAATCAACACTAATAATGGAGAGTAAAATAACAGAACCCTTGCGCCCACCACTCTCTACGTATACCGCCGCACATCCCTCCTGTCTCGTCCGCTCTCCTAGCCGCCACTCTCCTCATCTCCTTTCTCCTAACCACATGTAATATCCATTCTCGATTCGCGATAGCTAGATGGAAAACCTACTCCGCATCCTGTCGCAAGGCTACTCCGGCGGTCACAACATGCCCGACGGTGAAGACGACCAACTCATGTTGATTGGTCTTCCCCAACACTGCGCTGCGATGTGTGAGCTGTTGCTGGTGCCGCCGGTTGCTCAGGATTCGAGTAAAGTTAAGGCGGCCGCGGTGCAGCAGCTCGACGAGACGAAGAAGAAGAAGGGGGGAAGGGGTGCAAGAGGCACCGCTCGCCGCCGGGCTCGACTGAGGCCGCCAGCAGAGGGATCAATGAACGAGTGTCTGTTGATCTGCAGGTGGCGCCGGCACCAGCCAAGGGGAAGAAGGCTGGCGGCGCAAGGAGGCGGCGGTGTATCAATCATGGACCGCAACACCGGGTGGTGGGAGGACACGGTGAACAGACTGGGCTACACGGAGGCCGAGTTCTTGTGCGACTTCCGCATGCTCCGCCGCACGTTCAAGTCCCTCTGCGAGGAGCTGGCCGGCGCCGCCGGCAAGATGGACGCCTCTGCCGCTACCCCCCCTGAAAAGCGCGTCCTGGTCTGCCTCTGGCGCCTCGCCACGGGGCAGCCCTTCCGCGCCGTGTCCGACAAGTTCAACCTCCCGGTCGCCACTTGCAATAGGCTCTTCGACGACGGCTGCACCGCCAACAAGGCCGTCCACTTCCGCCAGGAGCTCACCAACACCGCCGCCAGGTTCCAGGACGTGTCGGGAATCCCTGACATCATCGGCACCGTATACACCACCTGGATCACCATCAGCGCGCCTGAGATGCACCACATGGACTACTGCAACTGCCATGCCACTGCGCGCAACAAAAGCAGGCCCTCCACCTATAGCGTCACCCTGCAGGCGTCCGTCAACGCGGACGGGACTTTCGTCCATGTCTTCGCCGGCCCCCTCGGCGCCAAGTCCGACTCCGACGAGGAAACCCTCCTCGGGTCGTCGCTCAACAGTCAACAAGCCCGAGGGTGCGGGGGAGATCCTTGCCGAGGGCAAGTGCCTCGTCGGCGGCACCAGCTACCCGCTCCTTGACTGGATACTGGTGCCCTACTCCGGCCACAACCTAACGATGGCGCAGCGCAGCTTCAACGACTGTGTCGCCAAGGTGGGCGACGTCGCCGTGAAGGGGCTCCGCAGGCTCAAGGCGTGATGCGGCTGCCTCCAGAGCGCATCGACCTCAACATGGACGACCTTCCCACCGTACTCTATCGCTGAGAGCAGGGGCGGAGCTGGGCCCCGGGCACCCAGGGCCCAGGCCCGGGGCGTGGAAAAATTAATAGGCTATGAGTATATAGGCTTTTTTTGCAGGCCCGGGGCGCAACCAGTCAAAAGAAGAAGGCCCAACGCCTTGATGGGCTGTCATACGAGAAACCCACGCAAGCACGAGGCAACGCCACCCCAGGATCTAGCACGAGGGCACAGGAGAACGCAGCGCTGTTGGACGAAATGCTCACGCGGCCGCCGCAAGACAGCCCGATTGATTTCCATACTCCAGCGGCAGCAGGGACTCCAACGCCCGCGCCGCCGTCTGCCGTGGCTCCGCCCCCGGCCCACCCACTTTCTCCCTGTTCCCAGGTTGTAGGCCGCCGCCCTCCTGTTCATCGTTCCCCCGTGTGACGCCGCTTCACTGCTGGCTGCCGTAACTTGTAATTTTCTTTGATGCTTCCCCTGTTTCCTCCTTGATGCTTTCTACTTAAACCAAGTTCTATTTGTATGAGTTGTATTAGTGTACAAGATGCTTTGAACTGAAATTTATACCATGTTTTATCCAGTCAGATATCTAGGGCATTGTTGAACTCAAATTAATGTAATTGCCAATTTCATTTTATATTGTAGAAAAAGAAGATGAAGAGATTTTGCTTGTTGCAACCGCATCAGTGCAAAGAGCTTATGAGTATAATCAAGACTAAGTTGGGGAATAGAATGAATGAGTGATGATTTGCTGAATTAAAGAATGGTTTGCTATGTTGAGCAAGATGTATTTGCAAGTACTGATGGTGATGATATTGTGTATCACTTTCAATCATATAGGTCTCGCAAAGGGCTTTTAACTCCTCAAAGTGGTACAGTTTGAAATTTTTATCAATGATAATTGTTTATGCCTTTTTTTATGAAAAAGTTTCTTTTAATGTCTTGAAGGTGTTGACTCTTCTCCCACCGTTCATGATGTTATGCAAGGCACTGATGAAGCAAAGCAAACTATTGATTTGGTACTCTTTTTCATCACGTACTCTTCTTTGTAGTTTTTGTCATTTTTTTATTTTTCTGTTGTATTGTTAAGCATTGAGTTTAAAATTCTAAAGTTTTCATGCAATTGAATCATATTTTATATGGGGTTTCTTTTGAGGTAGCTAAACGCCTTATGAATGTTAAGTTTTTCCATCGTGGCATAAAAAATTTAGGCCCGGGACATGCTCCAATCCTGGCTCCGCCACTGGCTGAGAGTACTACCCAGCTAGCAAGATTGTTCTCCCCTTTAGTATTTTACTATCAGTGGTTGACAGGGAGAATTTGTCTCTCCCTTTGACCTATGTTGTACTTTCAGCTCGGTTTGTCTTCCCAGAGAGGAAACTTCACGTGAGACTTCACGTGAGAGGAAACTTCACGATGCTACATGTGTGCGTTGCGGGTAATGGGCCTGCCTTCTTCCTTTGCAACTCATGAGTTGTCTAATGTTGGGCTGTACTAGCTAGCAGCATTTTCCTCGGGCATACTCTCGAAAAAAGCATTTTCCTCGAGTATAGATTACACTCTATCTCAAAAAAAAAGAGTGTAAACTGCACTCGTGGTATACTCACTTTTTTCCTTAGAAAGTGCTATACCCACTTTTTTTTAAAGAAAAGTGGTATATCCACTTTAGTCACTCTATCCATAAGACATGCAACTTACCGTCATTGGAATTACACAGCACAAAAAATTCATCCGTGTTATATATATTTTTGCAAAAAATGCGAATGACCATATATTAAGTAGCACATATCCTACTAAAACTCCCTTTCACGAATTTAAAAATACATCCATGTCTTTGGGGTGTCGAAGTATTCTTCCTCATCCATTGGTGGCGTGTCGCAACCAAGACCCATGAGCAAAAGAACCAAAATCTCGCAACAAAGTTTATAGACATTCCTGAAATTCAACTAGACCTTAAAATCAACACTAATAATGGAGAGTAAAATAACAGAACCCTTGCGCCCACCACTCTCTACATATATATACCGACGCACACCCCTCCTGTGTCGTCTGCTCTCCCAGACGCCATTCTCCTCATCTCCTTTCTCCGAACCACATGTAAGATGGATTCTCGATTTGCGATAGCTAGATGGAAAACCTACTTTGCATCCTGTCGTAAGGTTACTCTGGCGGCCACGAGATGCCCGACGGTGATGACGACCAGCTCCTGTTGATTGGTCTTCCCAAACACTGCACTGTGATGTGTGAGCTGTTGCCCGTGCCGCCGGCTTCTCAAGAGGCGAGTAAAGTTAAGGTGGCCGCGCGCGGTGCAGCAGCTCGACGGGACGAAGAAGAAGGGGGCGAAGGGGTGCAAGAGGCACCGCTCGCCGTCGGGCTCAACTGGGACCGCCAGTGGAGGGAGCTATGAACGCGTGTGTGTTGATCCGCTGGGGGAGCCGGCACTTGCCAAGGAGAAGAAGGCCGGCGGCGCAAGGAGGTGGCAGTGTATCAAGGACTGCAGCACTGGGTGGTGGGAGGACACGGTGAACAGCCCGGGCTACATGGAGGCCGCGTTCTTGCCGGCAGGAGCCGTCGGCAAGATAGGCGCCGCAGCTGCTCCCCCCCCCTTGGAAAAGCGTGTTGCGGTAGCCCTTCCGCGCCGTGTCCGACAAGTTCAACCTCCCGGTCACCGCCCACCTGGAATATGTCCTTCCACGACGGCTGCGCCCCCATCAACGCCGTCCATTTCCGCCAGGAGCTCACCACGCCGCCGTCATGGCTACCAACGCCGCCAGGTTCCCGGACGTGTCGGGAATTACTGACATCATCGGCGTCGTAGAGACCACCCGGATCGCCATCAGCGCGCCCGAGATGCACCGCATGGACTACTGCAGCCGCCGGGCCACTCGCACAACAAAAGCTGGCCCTCCAACTACAGCGTCACCCTGTTGGCATCCGTCAACGCGGACGGGACATTCGTCCATGTCTTCGCCGGCCTCCCCAGCGCCAAGTCCGACGAGGAAACCCTCCTCGGGTTATAGCTCAACACGTCCGAGGGTGCAGGGGAGTTCATTGCCCAGGGCAAGCGCATCGTCGGCGGCGCCGACTACCCGCTCTTTGACTGGATGCTAGTGCCCTACTCCGGCCACAACCCGATGATGGCACATTGCAGCTTCAACGACAGTGTCGCCAAGGTGCGCAACATCGCCGTGAAGGGGCTCCGCAGGCTCAAGGTGCGCTATGCCTGCCTCCAAAAGCGCATCGACCTCAACATGGACGACCTTCCCACCGTACTCTACGCCTGCGGTGCCCTCCACAACTTCTGCGAGCGCAGCGGCGACCTGCTCGGCCCTGAGCTAGTGTAGGGCTTGGAGCTCCGCGACGACATGGTCGATGATGACCCCGTGCCCTCCACCACCGCTGCACACCCGCGCGACGCTCTGGTACATGACTTACTCCATGGCGGCGCTATATCTTCCTACTATCTAGGAGTAGCTCGGAGGTTAGCAGTAGGTTGGTTTCCTGGTCGGATCAACGTAGAGAATGGAAAAAGGGGAAGAGCCAACAAAACCTTTGTCTGGATCGCGTGGGACTCCCATTTTACATTTGTGCTAAGATTAATTTTCAAGCAATTTGTTCTTGCCTTCATGCTTGTCGATCGAGTCCTGGGCACAAGATTGCTGTCTTGAGATCATTATCTCGTTTTCATGTTTTGGTGAGAGATTGCATGCAGACTCCTATCTTGTTTTGTGTACCCCAGTGATCATCATCAATTTTGTTAAACCTTTCTGGCATTATTATTTTTGTTAAGTATTACATTTGGGGGCATCCAAGATTCTGAGTAGGAGATCACCGATCTTTGTGGTATGTTCTTTCATATCATGATTTGCTCATAACTAATGTAATAATCTTCTTCCCCCGCCGGTCATTATCAATTCATGTTGCTCTAGCAAGTCTTTGGTACATTGTAGTATAGCCAGGCGCTTTCATTTTACATATGATGCGTGTACTTTACATTTTGTACAGCCAGGTGCTTTCCAAATCGTGTCAATGCCTTTAATTGCAAGCTTAATTACTTTCCAATTAAATAGTAGTACAACCAAGATCTCTCTTGAGGATACTACTATAGTATAACCAAGATACAGATGTACTCCTATTTAGATTCAGTGTATGTAGTTTCTACCCAATCGCTGTCGGGTGCGCGCGCGCTATTAGACGCGACGCAGCTGCCGCACCACGACCGTCCATCTCGTGCTCCCCCGCACGGACACGTGGCTGGTGGACCGACCAGGTGGGCGGTGGATTTTTGTCCGGTGGCTTCAAAATGTTGGGACACGCGCTGCTTCATCTATCCTGCCGTTCCCCATTCCCCTCCTCACACCCTCTCCCGGCGAGGAGCCAAATCCCTAGCTTTGCCGCGAGCGCGGGCGACGAGAGAGCCGGCGGCGAGTCTAATTCAACGAGCGCGGCGACGGCCCGGCGAAGGATCCCGCAGCAGGTCGACGGGGCGAGGGCGGCGCGCGCGTGCCGTACAAGGAGGAGAAGGCAGCGGCGACGGGGGAGGCGGGTGGAGCTGGTGGTTCAGCGCGAGGCGGCGACGACCACCCGGAGAGCGAGATCCCACTTGCTCCGACAACCTACGTGAGTTCATCCCACGTTCCCCCCCCCC
>LR738709.1:696564793-696582137 GCA_902687465.1 Secale cereale | reverse complement strand
GACTTATTCCACAGCGTCGCCGGATCTTTCTACTAGCTAGGAGTAGCTCGGAGGTGAGCAGCAGGTTGGTTTCCTGGCCGGATCAGTGAAGCGAAAGGAATAAGGGGAAAAGCCAACAAAAGCTTTGTCTGGATGGCGCGACTCTCATTTTGCATGCGTGCTAAGATCAATTTTCCAGCAATTTGTTCTTGCCTTCATGCATGTCGGTCGAGTCCAGGACACAAGATTGCTGTCTTGAGATCGTGAACTCGTTTTCATGTTTTGGTGAGAAATTGCATGCAGCACTTACTAATGAAATTCATGTTTTGGTGAGAAATTTCATGTTTTGGTGGCGCTCTGGCACACGACTTATTTCACAGCGTCACCAGATCTTTCTACTAGCTAGGAGTAGCTCGGATGTTAGCAGCAGGTTGGTTTCCTGGCCGGATCAGCGAAGAGAATGGAAAAAGGGGAAGAGCCAACAAAAGCTTTGTCTGGATCGCACGACCCCCATATTTTACATTCGTGCTAAGATCATGTTCCCACTTTCGGTGAGATTTCACTGAAATTCACTGAATTTCATTAATTTCAGTAGACACTGAAATATTACATTTCAGCCAAAATATTTCAACAATTTCAGTAGTACACAGGAAAACAAATAGTTTTCAAAATATTTTTTGAAAAAATTCAAATATTTAATTAAATTCAAGTGAATATTTGCAAACTGAAATAACTAAATTTCACTGAATTTCAGTGATTTCGTTTGGTGCTGAATTTATTTTGAAACTGAAGCCTAAGATTAATTTTCAAGCAATTTGTTGTTGCCTTCATGCTTGTCGATCGAGTCCAGGGGACAAGATTGCTGTCTTGAGATCGTGATCTCGTTTTCATGTTTTGGTGAGAAATTGCATGCAACACTTACTGAGGAAGTTGATGACGACGCGGCCGTCGGAGCACCGGCAGGTGGGGGTGTCGAAATAGGTCTCGCCGTAGGGGGGCTGCGTGAAGGTTGCCCTTGTCCGTGATCGAGTCGCTGAAGTTGAACACCGCGTTGTACTTCTGGGCCTGGGCGGACGCCGCGCCTGCAAGAAGCAGCAAGGCCAAGCATGGCAGCAGCTGCTGCTTCCGCGCCGCCACCGCCGACGACCTCAGCGTCCCAGCTGCTGGCTCCTGCGGACGAGAGAGAGGGAGGGAGGCACGCAAAGCGGCAAAGAAGAAAGCTACGGAAAGGAAAAGGAATGGGAATGGCTGGCCAGTGGCCGGCCTTTCTATAGCCCCCGTGACCGGCGCTTTAATTCGCTTTCGAATCTCTCGCGCGCCCGGCCGACCAGAGCCCAATGGTTGAGAGTGAGAACGAGCGTCCAGCATTACTAGTACCCAGCTCGCAAGATTGTTCTCCCCTTTAGTATTTTACTATCAGTGGTTGCCAGGGAGAATTTGTCTCTCCCTTTGAGGCCTTGTTCGTTTAATCCTTCTCCCAAGGGGATTGGAGTGGATTGAAGAAAATTTTGGCTTCTAGGGGATCTAATCCCCATCAAACCCTGTCATTCCCCTTCAAAAATTACCTCAACTGAACAAGGCCTGACCTATGTTGCACTTTCAGCTCGGTTTGTCTTCCCAGAGAGGAAACTTCACATGAGAGGAAACTTCATGATGCGACATGTGTGCGTTGCGGGTAATGGGCCTGCCTTCCTCCTTTGCAACGCATGGGTTTTCTAGTGTTGGGCTGTACTAGCTAGTAGCATTTTCCTCGAGTATAAATTACACTCTAAGAAAGTGTAAAATGCACTCGTGGTATACTCACTTTTCTACTTAGAAAGTGCTATACCCACTTTTTTAAAAAGAAAAGTGGTATATCCACTTTAGTCACCCTATCCATAAGACATGAAACTTACAGTCATTGGAATTACACAACACAAAGAATTCATCCGAGTTGTATATATTTTTGCAAAATGCGAATGACCATATATAAAGTAGCACATATCCTACTAAAACTCCATTTCATGAATTTATAAATACATCTGTGTCTTTGGGGTGTCGAAGTATTCTTCCCCATCCATTGGCTGCGTGTCGCAACCAAGACCCATGAGCAAAAGAACCAAAATCTCGCAACAAAGTTCAATAGACATTCCTGAAATTCAACTAGATCTTAAAATCAACACTAATAATGGAGAGTAAAATAACAGAACCTTGCGCCCACCACTCTCTACATATATATACCGCCGCACATCCCTCCTGTCTCGTCTGCTCTCCCAGCCGCCATTCTCCTCATCTCCTTTCTCCTAACCACATGTAAGATCAATTCTCGATTCGCGATAGCTAGATGGAAAACCTACTCCGCATCCTCTCGTAAGGCTACTCTGGCGGCCACAACATGCCCGACGGTGACGACGACCAGCTCCTGTTGATTGGTCTTCCCCAACACTGCGCTGCGATGTGTGAGTTGTTGCCGGTGTCGCCGGCTGCTCGGGAGGCAAGTAAAGTTAAGGTGGTCGCGTGCGGTGCAGCAGCTCGACGGGACGAAGAAGAAGAAGGGGGCGAAGGGGTGCAATAGGCACCGCTCGCCGTCGGGCTCGACTGAGACCGCCAGCGGAGGGAACAATGAACGCGTGTCTGCAGATCCGCTGGTGGCGCCGGCACCGGCCAATGAGGAGAAGGCTGGCGGCGCAAGGAGGTGGCGGTGTATCAAGGACCGCAGCACCGGGTGGTGGGAGGACACGGTGAACAGCCCGGGCTACATGGAGGCCGAGTTCTTGCGTGACTTCCGCACGCTCCACCGCATGTTCAAGTCCCTCTGCGTGGAGCTGGCAGGCGCCGCCGGCAAGATAGACGCCGTAGCCGCTATCCCTCTGGAAAAGCGCATCGCCGCAGCCCTTCCGCATCGTGTCCGACAAGTTCAACCTCCCGGCCACCGCCCACCTGCAATAGGCTCTACCATGACGGCTGCGCCGCCATCAAGGCCGTCCATTTCCGCCAGGAGCTCACCAACGCTGCTGTCATGGCTACCAACGCCGCCAAGTTCCGGGACGTGTCGGGAATCCCTGATATCATCGGCGCCATAGACACCACCCGGATCGCCATCCACGCGCCCAAGATGCATCGCATGGACTACTCCAGCCGTCGGCCACTCGCGCAACAAAAGCTGGCCCTCCACCTAGAGCGTCACCCTGCCAGGCGTCCGTCAACGCAGACAGGACATTCGTCCATGTCTTCGCCGGCCTCCCCGGCGCCAAGTCCTACAAGGAAACCCTCCTCGGGTTATTGCTCAACACGCCCGAGGGTGCAGGGGAGATCCTTGCCCAGGGCAAGCGCATCGTCGGCGGCACCGACTACCCGCTCCTTGACTGGATGCTGGTGCCCTACTCCGGCCACAACCCGACGATGGCGTAGCGCAGCTTTAACGATAGTGTCGCCAAGGTGCGCGACGTCACTGTGAAGGGGCTCCGCAGGCTCAAGGTGCGCTGCGGCTACCTCCAGAAGCGCATCGACCTCAACATGGACAACCTTCCCACCGTAATCTACGCCTGTTGTGCCCTCCACAAGTTGTGCGAGCGCAGCGGCGACCTGCTCGACCCTGAGCTAGTGCAGGGCTTGGAGCTCCGTGACGACATGGTCGCTGATGACCTCGTGCCCTCCACCACCGCCGCACACCCGCGCGACGCCATGGCACACAACTTACTCCATGGTGGCGCCGGATCTTTCTACTATCTGGGAGTAGCTGGGAGGTGAGCAGCAGGTTGGTTTCCTGGTCGGATCAGCGAAGAGAAAGGAATAAGGGGAAGATCCAACAAAAGCTTTGTCTGGATCCCATTTTACATTCGTGCTAAGATTAATTTTCAAAAATTTGTTCTTGCCTTCATGCTTGTCGATCGATTCCAGGGCACAAGATTGTTGTCTTGAGATCGTGATCTCGTTTTCATGTTTTGGTGAGAGATTGCATGCAGACTCCTATCTTGTTTTGTGTACCCCAGTGATCATCATCAATTTTGTTAAACCTTTCTTGCGTTGTTGTTTTTGTTAAGTATTACATTTTGGGCCATCCAAGATTCTGAGTAGGAGATCACTGATCTTTGTGGGATGTTCATTCATATCATGATTTGCTCATAAGTAATGTAATAATCTTCTTCGCCGTCGGTCATTATCAATTCATTTTGCTCTAGCAAATCTTTGGTACATTGTAGTATAGCCAGGCGCTTTCATTTTACATATGATGTGTGTACTTTACATTTTGTACAGCCAGGTGCTTTCCAAATCATGTCAATGCCTTAATTGCAAGCTTAATTACTTTCCAATTAAACAGTAGTACAACCAAGATCTCTCTTGAGGATACTACTATAGTATAACCAAGATACAAATGTACTCCTATTTAGATTCAGCGTATATAGTTTCTATATCTTTCCTTTTGTTTCCTGGCTGATCAATAAAGTTTCCTAATTGTTGTAAACGAAAAGGAGTTTCCTACTCTGCCCTGGGTGTGTGTGATCTTTGCGGGAGTGAAGAGGAAAGTTCTTTTCATCAAGCCCACATGTGGTGTGATGAGAGAACTTTGACCTCTCCCATGCCGTGAAGAAATCTGGAATGCACGCGGAAGAAGTGAATGGCTCTTTGATCGACTAGCTGACCGATTTGCTGAGTGTAGATCGATCATAATAATGTTGATCTGGAGAGTATGGAGCCTTCACAATAACATGATGCACTCCCAAAAGAAAACTGCGAGTGGAGATTACCATATCCTTCCATTGCAGCTGCTTACCTTTGATGCTTCACTTACAAGTTTGAGGATCGAGCATATGCTAAAGGGTAAACAACCGATTCTAGATGATGCTATCACATTGCCACCCAAAGCAGTGTCCACTACACCTCCATGGCCAACCCCTTCAACTGGCGACGGCTCATTTGTGGTCGTTGGTAGATCAGCTCAGACTAGCATGCATGATACTACGGAATGAATCAGCAGGGATGGTGTTCACTGCTTACGTCGTTTGTTCCATTGCAACAAAGCTTTATAAATAGAGTTACATGCGGTATTGGAAGGTTTGGCCCTGTCCTTGGAATGGTCAATTGCTTCTGTTATTCTTCAGACTGATTGCGATAAAGTACATGCTCTGAATGGGAGCTCTCTGCATTGGTCAGATTATGGCCACTTACTCAATGAGATTCGTCATCTCCTAGGACATGTACGTTTATTCTCTAGAAAATTTATAATCAAGGGTTGCTAATATTTTGACAAATTATGGTAGGATGGGTGATTCCACCGCTTGTTGTTGGGTGAGATAGATGCTCCCTTGTATCGAACAACTTGTTATGTAATCCTACCACTTGAGGAATAAAACTCGTTGGTTCATAAAAATATATATAATTTTCTAATATACCTTTTCTTACATTACACCATAGAGCAAATATCAAACTAGCAATATCTCGTGGATAGAACAGAACCCAGAATGGTAATCTCTTCGACTAGGTGAACTAGGACGCGCGTCATAATATTTAAGAATGATGGTGGGAACACCAACTCGAAACTGACAAGACATTGGACCAAATTATTCTGTAACCTTGGTAGGATTTCTGGATCGATTACCTTCTGAGAAATTGCATTGAGGAATGCAAATAGCTTCACAATGGCTAATCAAACATTTTCAGGTAGAAGCCCCCTTAATGCAACCAGAAGTAATTGCGTCATAATCGCGTGGCAGTCATGAGAATTTAAGTTTTGAAAAAATTTAGCTGCCATATTTATTATTCCCTTTATATTCGACGAGAAGCCAGACGGGACCTTCATACTGAGCGTACATTCAAAAAATATTCCCTTCTCTTTTTTGGTAAGAGCATAGCTGGCAGGACATTGATACTACTTTGGATACATGCCGTCTTTTTCGTGTATATGTTGCTGGTCCTCCCATGCCTACGGTGTATCTTTTGTCTTCCCATACACGCCTGATACATCTCCAACGTATATATAATTTTTTATTGTTCCATGCTATTATATTTTCTGTTTTTGATGTTTAATGGGCTTTATTATACACTTATACATTATTTTTGGGACTAACCTATTAACCCAAGGCACAGTGCAAATTGTTGTTTTTAGCCTATTTCAGTGTTTCGCAGAAAAGGAATATCAAACGGAGTCCAAACGGAATAAAACCTTCGGGAGAGTCATTTTTGGAACAATTGCAACAGAGAAGACTTGGAGTACACGCCAGGAAGCGAACGAGGCGGCCACAAGGGCAGGGGCGCGCCCAGGGGGGTAGGCGCGCCCCCACCCTCGTGGGCCCCTCGTGGCTCCCCTAACGTGCCTCTTCCTCCTATATATACCTATGTACCCTGAAAACATCGAGGAGCACCACGAAACCCTAATTCCACCGCCGCAACCTTCTGTACCCGTAAAATCCCATCTTGGGGCCTGTTCCGGAGCTCCACCGGAGGGGGGATCGATCACGGAGGGCTTCTACATTAACACCATAGCCTCTCCGATGAGTTTTGAGTAGTTTACCACAGACCTTCGGGTCCATAGTTATTAGCTAGATGGCTTCTTCTCTCTCTCTTTGGATCTCATTACAAAGTTCTCCTCGATCCTCTTGGAGATCTATTCGATGTAATTCTTTTTGTGGTGTGTTTGTCGAGATCCGATGAATTGTGGGTTTATGATCAAGATTATCTATGAACAATATTTGATTATTCTCTGAAATCTTTTATGCATGATTTAAATATCTTTGCAAGTCTCTTCAAATTTTTAGTTTGGTTTGGCCTACTAGATTGGTAGTTCTTGCAATGGGAGAAGTGCTTGGCTTTGGGTTCAATCTTGTGGTGTCCTTTCCCAGTGACAGCAGGGGCAGCAAGGCACGTATTGTATTGTTGCCATCGAGGATAAAAAGATGGGGTTTATATCATATTGCTTAAGTTTATCCATCTACATCATGTCATCTTGCTTAAGGCGTTACTCTGTTCTTATGAACTTAATACTCTAGATGCATATGCTGGATAGCGGTCGATGTGTGGAGTAACAGTAGTAGATGCAGAATCGTTTCTGTCTACTTGTCATGGACGTGATGCCTATATACAATGATCATGCCTAGATATTCTCATACCTAAGCGCTTTTCTATCAATTGCTCCACAGTAATTTGTTCACCCACCATAGAAATATGCTATGTTGAGAGAAGCCACTAGTAAAACCTATGGCCCCCGGGTCTATCTTCCTCATATTGATCTTCCATCAACTACATATCAAAAATACCAAAACTATTATCTTATCATCTCTATCAGATCTCACTTTTACAAGTGGACGTGAAGGGATTGACAACCCCTTTATCGCGTTGATTGCAAGATTCTTATTTGTTTGTGTAGGTACGAGGGACTCACGCGTGGTCTCCTACTGGATTGATACCTTGGTTCTCAAAAGCTGAGGGAAGTACTTACGCTACTGTGCTGCATCACCCTTTCCTCTTCGAGGGAAAACAACGCAAGCTCAAGAAGTAGTAAGAAGAATTTATGGCGTCGCTGTCTGGGAGATCTACGCAAAAGTCATATACCAAGTACCCATCACAAACTCTTATCCCTCGCATTACATTATTTGCCATTTTCCTCTCATTTTCCTCTCCCCCACTTCACCTTTACCATTTTATCCGCCCTCTTATTTTGCTCCATGTGTTTTATCGTTTGCTTTGCCGTCATGGCTAGCCCTCCTATCATTATCAATACTCCCAAGAGTGAAGTTCTTAATTTTAAACAAAGGGAGGAAGAAAATCTAAAAGATGCTTGGTATAGAATTTGCAATGCTCAAAATAGATCTACTAGGAAGCTTTCCACTTTCGTGCTTCATTGCAATTTTTATGTTGGCATCACTCCTTGGAATAGATATATTCTTGATACCATTACCGGAGGGAATTTCTTGGGTAGCTATTCTTTTGATTCTTATAATGCTATGACAGATTTGTTTGGCCCACCACCTCTCTTGGTTAATGGAACTATCTTAACTTTAGAGCATGTAATGCAAAGGCTTGAAATTATTGAAAATAAAGTTGCCATTGTAGAGTTGATTGAGAGTTTGGATAAAAATATCCATAACCAAATTACCCAATATGGATCCAAGGTAGGATTTATTCTGTTTTTTAAAGAAAAGGAACCCATAGTTAAAGAGAGAATATATCAAGATTCCACTAGAATTGATAAAATTGAGGATATTATTACCAATGTAGGGTCTACTTTTTCTGCTATGAGAAATACTTTGAATCCCTCTACTACTAAAATGGCCAAGTTTATGTACATTCCTAAACATAAGGGTGAGTCTTCTAGTTAAGAAACCGCGGATCTCAAATCAATAAGTGTTCACCCCAACTTTCTCACTGTCATAAGGGAACCTTTTGCTTCAAATGAATTTCTTGATTTCTTGCCTAGAAGTTTGATTATTAATAGGAATGAAGAAACTCCTAAGAATTATAAGTGTTCAATTGAAGAATTGCCTACCAAAGATGGCAATACCTAGATCTATTCCTGTATCGTGCCTAGCTAGGGGCATGAAAACGATAGCGCTTGTTGGGAGGTAACCCAATTTTATTTTATTTGCTTATGTTTAGTAATAAATAATGCATCTAGCTTCTGTTTAGATGTGGTTTTGTGTTTTAATTAGTGTTTGTGCCAAGTAGAACCTTTGGAAAGACTTGGGTGAAGTTTATGCGATCATGCTGTAAAAAGCAGAAACTTTTGCGCTCACGAGAATTGCTGCCATATTTTACTGGAGAGTAATTTTAAGTTGATTCTTTTTGCAAATGATTAATAGACAAATTCCTCACTTCCACCAATTTATTCAGAATTTTTAGAGTTACAGAAGTATTCGAAAGTTACAGATTACTACACACTGTTCTGTCTTTGACAGATTCCGTTTTTCGTGTGTTGCTTGCTTATTTTTGATGAATCTATGAGTAGTGTCGGGGGTATGAATCATAGAGAAGTTTGAATTCAGTAGGTTTAACACCAATATAAACAAAGAATGAGTTCATTACAGTACCTTTGAGTGGTGATTTGTTTTCTTATACTAACGGAGCTCACGAGATTTTCTGTTAAGTTTTGTGTTGTGAAGTTTTCAAGTTTTTGGGTAAGGATTTGATGGATTTGTTGGAAATATGCCCTAGAGGCAATAATAAAAGTGTTATCATTATATTTCCTTGTTCATGATAATTGTCTGTTATTCATGCTTGAATTGTATTGTACGGAAACAGCGATACATGTGTGAATATATAGACCACAATGAGTCCCTGGTAGGCCTCTAGTTACCAGCTCGTTGATCAACAGATGGTCACGGTTTCCTGACCATGGACATAGGATGTCAGTGATAACGGGATCACATCATTAGGAGAATGATGTGATGGACAAGACCCAATCCTGAGCATAGCACGAGATCGTATAGTTCGTAATGCATAAGCTTTTCAGTGTCAAGTATTTATTCCTTAGACCATGAGGTTGTACAACTCCCGGATGCCGTAGGAATACTTTGGGTGTGCCAAACGTCACGACGTAACTGGGTGGCTATAAAGGTACGTATCGGGTATCTCCGAAAGTGTCTGTTGAGTTGGTACGAACCAAGACTGGGATATTGTCACTCCGTGTGACGGAGAGGTACCTCTGGGCCCACTCGGTAAGACATCATCATAATGAGCTCAAAGTGACTAAGGAGTTGGTCACGGGATGATGGATTACGGAACGAGTAAAGAGTATTGCCATGACGAGATTGAACAAGGTATCGGGAATACCGACGATCGAATCTCGGGCAAGTACCGCACCGATGGACAAAGGGAATAACATACGAGATTGAGTGAATCCTTGACACGGTGGTTCATCCGATGAAGATCATCGAGGAACACGTGGGAACCAACATGGGTATCCAGATCCCGCTGTTGGTTATTGACCGGAGAGTGGTCTCGGTCATGTCTACGTGTCTCCCGAACCCGTAGGGTCTACACACTTAAGGTTCGGTGACGCTAGGGTCATAGAGATACATGCACATGGAAACCCGAAAGTTGTTCGGAGTCCCGGATGAGATCCCAGACGTGACGAGGAGTTCCAGAATGGTCCGGAGGTAAAGAATGATATATAGAAAGTCCAGTTTCGGCCATCGGGTGAACTCCGGGGGTCACCGGGAGTGTCCCGGGACCACCGGAGGGGTCCCGGGGGTCCACCGGGTGGGGCCACCCATCCCGGTGGGGCCCCTAGGCCGCAAGGGGAAGGGGGCCAGCCCCTGGTGGGCTGGCGCACCCTACTGGGCCCTCCCTCATGCGCCTAGGGTTGGAACCCTAGGGGAGGGAGGCGGCCCCTTGCCTTGGGGGGCAAGAATACCCCCCCTGGCCGCCGCCCCACCCTGCAGATGGGATCTGCAGGGCCTGGCGCACCCCCCTGGCCCCCTATATATATGTGGGGGGGGGGAGAGGGCAGCCACACCCAATTCTCTGGCGCCTCTCCCCCTCCCGTCACACCTCATACTCCTTACGCAGGGCGCCGACGAAGCCCTGCAGGAGTTCCCGCTGCATCCACCACCACGCCGTCGTGCTGCTGGTTCTCCGATGACCTCTCCTTCCCCCTTGCTGGATCAAGAAGGAGGTGACGTTGCTGTGTCGGACGTGTGTTGAACGCGGAGGTGCCGTCCGTTCGGCGCTAGATCATCGGTGACGAAGAACGCGAAGAGTACGACTACTTCATCCACGCTTCTTCGAAAGCTTCCGCTCGCGATCTACAAAAGGGTATGTAGATGCACTCTAATATGCTCGTTGCTAGATGTCTCCTTAGATGGATCTTGGTGAAAGCGTAGAATTTTTTTGAATTCTGCTACATTCCCCAACAGTGGCATCTGAGCTAGGTCTTATGCGTAGCATCTTGCACGAGTAGAACACAAATCAGTTCTGGGCGTTGAGTTTGCTCAATTTTCTTACCGTTACTAGTCTAATCTTGATTCGGCGGTATTGTGGGATGAAGCGGCCCGGACCGACCTTACACGTACGCTTACGTGAGACTGGTTCCACCGACAGACATGCACTAGATGCATAAGGTGGCTGGCGGGTGTCTGTCTCTCCTACTTTAGTCGGATCGGATTCGATGAACAGGGTCCTTATGAAGGGTAAATAGAAATTGACAAATCACGTTGTGGTTTTTGGCGTAGGTAAGAAACGTTCTTGCTAGAAAACCTATAGAAGCCACGTAAAACTTGCAACAACAATTAGAGGTCGTCTAACTTGTTCTTGCAGCATGTGCTATGTGATATGGTATGGCCAAGAAGATGTGATGAATGATATATGTGATGTATGAGATTGATCATGTTCTTGTAATAGGGAATCACGACTTGCATGTCGTTGAATTTGACAACCGGCAGGAGCCATAGGAGTTGTCTTTATTATTGTATGACCTGCGTGTCACTGAATAACGCCATGTAATTATTTTACTTTATTGCTAAACGTTAGCCATAGTAGTAGAAGTAATAGTTGGCGTGACAACTTCATGAAGACACGATGATGGAGATCATGATGATGGAGATCATGGTGTCAAGCCGGTGACAAAGATGATCATGGTGCCCCGAAGATGGAGATCGAAGGAGCAAGATGATATTGGCCATATCATGTCACTTTATATGATTGCATGTGATGTTTATCATGTTTTATGCATCTTGTTTACTTAGAACGATGGTAGTAAATAAGATGATCTCTCACTAAAATTTCAAGAATTGGGTTCCCCCTAACTGTGCACCGTTGCTAAGGATCGTTGTTCCGAAGCACCACGTGATGATCGGGTGTGATAGGTTCTAACGTTCGCATACAATGGGTGTAAGCCAGATTTACACAAGCAATACACTTAGGGTTCACTTGACGAGCCTAGCATGTACAGACATGGCTACGGAAGACCGAAAGGTCGAACACAAGTCGTATAGAAGATACGATCAACATGAAGATGTTCACCGTTGATGACTAGTCCGTCTCACGTGATGATCGGACACGGGCTAGTCGATTCGGATCGTGTATCACTTAGATGACTAGAGAGATGTCAATCTAAGTGGGAGTTCATTAAAATTTGATTAGATGAACTTCATTATCATGAACTTAGTCTAAATTCTTTACAATATCTCTTGTAGATCAAATGGCCCACGCTCATGTCACCCTCAACTTCAACGCGTTCCTAGAGAAATCCAAGCTGAAAGACGATGGTAGCAACTATACGGACTGGGTCCGTAACCTGAGGATCATCCTCATAGCTGCCAAGAAAACTTATGTCCTAGAAGCACCGCTAGGTGACGCTCCCGCCCCGGCAAACCAAGATGTTATGAACGCTTGGCAGTCGCGTTGTGATGATTACTCCCTGGTTCAGTGCGGCATGCTTTACAGTTTAGAATCGGGGCTCCAAAAGCGTTTTGAGCACCACGGGGCGTATGAGATGTTCCAAGAGCTGAAAATGGTTTTCCAAGCTCATGCCCGAGTCGAGAGATATGACGTCTCCGACGCATTCTACAGCTGTAAGATGGAGGAAAACAGTTCTGTCAGTGAGCACATCCTCAAGATTTCTGGGTTGCACAACCACTTGTCTCAGTTGGGAATGAATCTCCCAGACGAAGCGGTCGTTGACAGAATCCTCCAGTCGCTCCCACCAAGCTACAAGAGCTTCGTGTTGAACTTCAATATGTAGGGGATGGAGAAGTCCATTCCCGAGGTGTATTCCATGCTGAAATCAGCGGAGGTGGATATCAAGAAAGAACATCAAGTGTTGATGATCAATAAAACCACTAAGTTCAAGAAGGGCAAGGGTAAGAAGAACTTCAAGAAGGACGGCAAGGGAGTTGCCGCGCCCGGTAAGCCTGTTGCCGGGAAGAAGCCAAAGTATGGACCCAAGCCTGAGACAGAGTGCTTTTATTGCAAGGGAACGGGTCACTGGAAGCGGAACTGCCCCAAATACTTAGCGGACAAGAAGGCCGGCAACGTCAAAGGTATATGTGATATACATGTTATTGATGTGTACCTTACCAGCGCTCGTAGTAGCTCCTGGGTATTTGATACCGGTGCAGTTGCTCATATTTGTAACTCTAAGCAGGAGTTGCGGAATAAGCGGACACTAGCGAAGGACGAGGTGACGATGCGGGTCGGGAATGGTTCCAAGGTCGATGTGATCGCCGTCGGCACGCTGCCTCTACATCTACCCTCGGGATTAGTTTTAAACCTAAATAATTGTTATTTAGTACCAGCTTTGAGCATGAACATTGTATCTGGATCTCGTCTTATGCGAGATGGCTACTCATTTAAATCTGAGAATAATGGTTGTTCTATTTATTTGAGAGATATGTTTTATGGTCATGCCCCGCTGGTCAATGGTTTATTTTTGATGAATCTCGATCGTGATGATACACATATTCATAATGTGAATGCCAAAAGATGTAAAGTTGATAATGATAGTCTCACATACTTGTGGCATTGTCGCCTTGGTCATATTGGTGTCAAACGTATGAAGAAGCTTCATGCTGATGGACTTCTGGAGTCTCTTGATTATGAATCATTTGACACGTGCGAACCATGCCTCATGGGCAAGATGACCAAGACTCCGTTCTCCGGAACAATGGAGCGAGCCACCAACTTATTGGAAATCATACATACCGATGTGTGCGATCCAATGAGCGTTGAGGCTCGCGGAGGCTATCGTTATGTTCTCACCCTCACAGATGACTTGAGTAGATATGGGTATATTTACTTGATGAAGCACAAGTCTGAGACCTTTGAAAAGTTCAAGGAATTTCAGAATGAGGTTGAGAATCAACGAGACAAGAAAATAAAGTTCTTACGATCGGATCGTGGGGGTGAATATTTGAGTCATGAATTTGGCACGCACCTTAGGAACTGTGGAATTGTTTCACAATTGACACCGCCCGGAACACCTCAACGTAACGGTGTGTCCGAACGTCGAAATCGTACTCTGTTGGACATGGTGCGATCTATGATGTCCCTCACCGATTTACCGCTATCTTTTTGGGGTTATGCTTTAGAGACTGCCGCATTCACTTTAAATAGGGCTCCGTCGAAATCCGTTGAGACGACACCATATGAACTTTGGTTTGGCAAGAAACCGAAGCTGTCGTTTCTGAAAGTTTGGGGTTGCGATGCTTATGTCAAGAAACTTCAACCTGAAAAGCTCGAACCCAAATCGGAAAAATGCGTCTTCATAGGATACCCAAAGGAGACGATTGGGTACACCTTCTACCACAGATCCGAAGGCAAAGTCTTTGTTGCCAAGAATGGATCCTTTCTGGAGAAAGAGTTTCTCTCGAAAGAAGTGAGTGGGAGGAAAGTAGTACTTGCTGAGGTGAGAGTCACCCCTCCTGAACCGGAAAGTAGCGCAGCGCAGGAAATTGTTCCTGAGGTGCCTGCACCGACAAGGCAGGAAGTTAATGATGATGATCATGAAGAAACAGATCAAGTTACTACTAAACTTCGAAGGTTCACAAGGGCACGTTCCGCACCAGAGTGGTACGGTAACCCTGTCATGGAAATTATGTTGTTGGACAACGGTGAACCTTCGAACTATGAAGAAGCGATGGAGGGCCCGGATTCCAATAAATGGCTTGGAGCCATGAAATCCGAGATAGAATCCATGTATGAAAAAAAAGTATGGACTTTGGTGGACTTGCCTGACGATAGGCATGCCATAGAAAATAAATGGATATTTAAGAAGAAGACAGACGCGGATGGTAATGTGACCATCTATAACGCTCGGCTTGTCGCTAAGGGTTATCGACAAGTTCAAGGGATTGACTACGACGAGACTTTCTCTCCCGTAGCGATGCTAAAGTCAATCAGAATCATGTTAGCTATTGCCGCATTCTATGATTATGAGATATGGCAAATGGACGTCAAAACGGCATTCCTTAATGGCTTCCTCAAGGAAGAGTTGTATATGATGCAGCCGGAAGGTTTTGTCGATCCAGAGAATGCTAACAAGGTATGCAAGCTCCAGCGCTCGATCTACGGGCTGGTGCAAGCATCTCGGAGTTGGAATATTCGCTTTAATGATGTGATCAAAGCGTTTGGCTTTATACAGACTTATGGAGAAGCCTGTATCTACAAGAAAGTGAGTGGGAGCTCTGTAGCATTTCTCATATTATATGTGGATGACATATTGCTGATGGGAAATGATATAGAATTCTTGGAAACTGTAAAGGCCTACTTGAATAAGAGTTTTTCAATGAAGGACCTTGGAGAAGCTGCTTACATATTAGGCATCAAAATCTATAGAGATAGATCAAGACGCCTCATTGGTCTTTCACAAAGCACATACCTTGACAAGATATTGAAAAGGTTCAATATGGATCAGTCCAAGAAGGGGTTCTTGCCTGTTTTGCAAGGTATGAGATTGA
The DNA here is from genome assembly GCA_902687465.1 of Secale cereale. NCBI lineage: Eukaryota > Viridiplantae > Streptophyta > Magnoliopsida > Poales > Poaceae > Secale > Secale cereale. The sequence goes on along the minus strand of LR738709.1, from coordinate 696,566,790 downwards.
GCAAGGCTCAGTCGCCGACCACGGCAGGAGATAGAGAAAAGATGAGTGTCATTCCCTATGCCTCGGCCATAGGTTCTATCATGTATGCCATGCTGTGTACCAGACCTGATGTGAACCTTGCCATAAGTTTGGTAGGGAGGTACCAAAGTGATCCCGGTATGGAACACTGGACAGCGGTCAAGAACATCCTGAAGTACCTGAAAAGGACTAAGAATATGTTTCTCGTTTATGGAGGTGACGAAGAGCTCGTCGTAAAGGGTTACGTCGATGCTAGCTTCGACACAGATCTGGATGACTCTAAGTCACAAACCGGATACGTGTATATTTTGAATGGAGGAGCAGTCAGCTGGTGCAGTTGCAAGCAAAGCGTCGTGGCGGCATCTACATGTGAAGCGGAGTACATAGCTACTTCCGAAGCAGCACAGGAAGGAGTCTGGATGAAGGAGTTCATCACCGACCTAGGAGTCATTCCAAGCGCGTCAAGCCCGATGACTCTCTTCTGTGACAACACTGGTGCTATTGCTATTACCAAAGAGCCCAGGTTTCACAAGAAGACCAAGCACATCAAGAGCCGTTTCAACTCCATCCGGAATTATGTTCAAGATGGAGACATAGATATTTGTAAAGTGCATACGGATCTGAATGTTGCAGACCCGTTGACTAAACCTCTTCCACGGGCAAAACATGATCAACACCAGAACTCTATGGGTGTTCGATTCATCACAATGTAACTAGATTATTGACTCTAGTGCAAGTGGGAGACTGTTGGAAATATGCCCTAGAGGCAATAATAAAAGTATTATTATTATATTTCCTTGTTCATGATAATTGTCTGTTATTCATGCTTGAATTGTATTGTACGGAAACAACGATACATGTGTGAATATATAGACCACAATGAGTCCCTGGTAGGCCTCTAGTTACCAGCTCGTTGATCAACAGATGGTCACGGTTTCCTGACCATGGACATAGGATGTCAGTGATAACGGGATCACATCATTAGGAGAATGATATGATGGACAAGACCCAATCCTGAGCATAGCACGAGATCGTATAGTTCGTAATGCATAAGCTTTTCGGTGTCAAGTATTTATTCCTTAGACCATGAGGTTGTACAACTCCCGGATGCCGTAGGAATACTTTGGATGTGCCAAACGTCACGACGTAACTGGGTGGCTATAAAGGTACGTATCGGGTATCTCCGAAAGTGTCTATTGAGTTGGTACGAACCAAGACTGGGATATTGTCACTCCGTGTGACGGAGAGGTACCTCTGGGCCCACTCGGTAAGACATCATCATAATGAGCTCAAAGTGACTAAGGAGTTGGTCACGGGATGATGGATTACGGAACGAGTAAAGAGACTTGCCATGACGAGATTGAACAAGGTATCGGGAATACCGACGATCGAATCTCGGGCAAGTACCGTACCGATGGACAAAGGGAATAACATACGGGATTGAGTGAATCCTTGACACGGTGGTTCATCCGATGAAGATCATCGAGGAACACGTGGGAACCAACATGGGTATCCAGATCCCGCTATTGGTTATTGACCGGAGAGTGGTCTCGGTCATGTCTACGTGTCTCCCGAACCCGTAGGGTCTACACACTTAAGGTTCGGTGACGCTAGGGTCATAGAGATACATGCACATGGAAACCCGAAAGTTGGTCGGAGTCCCGGATGAGATCCCGGACGTGACGAGGAGTTCCAGAATGGTCTGCAGGTAAAGAATGATATATAGAAAGTCCAGTTTCGGCCATCGGGTGAACTCCGGGGGTCACCGGGAGTGTCCCGGGACCACCGGAGGGGTCCCGGGGATCCACCGGGTGGGGCCACCCATCCCGGTGGGGCCCCTAGGCCGCAAGGGGAAGGGGGCCAGCCCCTGGTGGGCTGGCGCACCCTACTGGGCCCTCCCTCATGCGCCTAGGGTTGGAACCCTAGGGGAGGGAGGCGCCCCCTTGCCTTGGGGGGCAAGAATACCCCCCCCCCCCCCC
>LR738709.1:696480193-696564659 GCA_902687465.1 Secale cereale | reverse complement strand
TGTGGGGGGGGGGGGGAGATGGCAGCCGCACCCAATTCTCTGGCGCCTCTCCCCCTCCCGTCACACCTCATACTCCTTACGCAGGGCGCCGGCGAAGCCCTGCAGGATTTCCCGCTGCATCCACCACCACGTCGTCGTGCTGCTGGATCTCCGATGACCTCTCCTTCCCCCTTGCTGGATCAAGAAGGAGGTGACGTTGCTGTGCCGGACGTGTGTTGAACGCGGAGGTGCCGTCCGTTCGGCGCTAGATCATCGGTGACGAAGAACGCGAAGAGTACGACTACTTCATCCACGCTTCTTCAAAAGCTTCCGCTCGCGATCTACAAAAGGGTATGTAGATGCACTCTAATATGCTCGTTGCTAGATGTCTCCTTAGATGGATCTTGGTGAAAGCGTAGAATTTTTTTGAATTCTGCTACGTTCCCCAACAGGATTATGGAAAAAAGAGTGGCAAGAGCCTAAGCTTGGGGATGCCCAAGGCACCCCAAGGTAAAATTCAAGGACAACCAAAAGCCTAAGCTTGGGGATGCCTCGGGAAGGCATCCCCACTTTCGTCTTCGTCTATCGGTAACTTTACTTGAGACTATTTTGTTATTCACCATATGATATGTGTTTTGCTTGGAGCGTCATGTATGATTTGAGTATTTTCTTTTTAGTTTACCACAATCATCCTTGCTGGACACATCTTTTGAGAGAGATACACATGAATCGGAATTTATTAGAATACTCTATGTGCTTCACTTATATCTTTTGAGCTAGATAGTTTTTCTCTAGTGCTACTTATATCTTTTTAGAGCACGGTGGTGGTTTTATTTTGTAGAAATTATTGATCTCTCATGCTTCACTTATGTTATTTTGAGAGTCTTTTAGAACAGCATGGTAATGTGCTTTGGTTATAAAATTAGTCCTAATATGATAGACATCCAAGATGGGTATAGTAAAAACTTTCATATAAAGTGCATTGAATATTATGAGAAGTTTGATACTTGATGATTGTTTTGAGATATGAAGATGGTGATATTAGAGACATGCTAGTGGAGTAATTGTAAATTTGAGAAATACTTGTGTTAAAGTTTGTGATTCCCGTAGCATGCACGTATGGTGAACCGTTATGTGATGAAGTTGGAGCATGGTTTATTTATTGATTGTCTTCCTTTGTGTGGAGGTCAGGATCGCGCGATGGTTAACTCCTACCAACCCTTCCCCTAGGAGCATGCGTTTAGTACTTTGTTTTTGATGACTTGTAGATTTTTGCAATAAGTATATGAGTTCTTCATGACTAATGTTGAGTCCATGGATTATACGCACTCTCACCCTTCCACCATTGCTATCCTCTCTTGTACCGCGCAACTTTCGCCGGTACCATACACCCACCATATACCTTCCTCAAAACAGCCACCATACCTACCTATCATGGCATTTCCATAGCCATTCCGAGATATATTGCCATGCAACTTTCCACCGTTCCGTTTATTATGACACGCTTCATCATTGTCATATTGCCACGCATGATCATGTAGTTGACATCGTATTTGTGGCAAGGCCACCATGCATAATTTTTCATACATGTCACTCTTGATTCATTGCACATCCTGGTACACCGCTGGAGGCATTCACATAGAGTCATATTTTGTTCTAGCATCGAGTTGTAATTCTTGAGTTGTAAGTAAATAAAAGTGTGATGATCTTCATTATTAGAGCATTGTCCCAGTGAGGAATAGATGATGGAGACTATGATTTCCCCACAAGTAGGGATGAGACTCCGGACGAAAAAGAAAAAAGAAAGAGAAAAAAGAGGCCATAAAAAAAGGCCCAAAAAATGAGAGAAAAAGAGAGAAGGGATAATGCTACTATCCTTTTACCACACTTGTGCTTGAAAGTAGCACCATGATCTTCATGATAGAGAGTCTCTTGTTTTGTCACTTTCATATACTAGTGGGAATTTTCATGATAGAACTTGGCTTGTATATTCCAATGATGGGCTTCCTCAAAATGGCCTAGGTCTTCGTGAGCAAGCAAGATGGATGCACACCCATTTAGTTTCTTTTGTTGAGCTTTCATACATATATAGCTCTAGTGCATCTATTGCATGGAAATCCCTACTCGCTCACATTGATATCTATTGATGGGCATCTCCATAGCCCATTGATACACCTAGTTGATGTGAGACTATCTTCCTCCTTTTTTCTTCTCCACAACCACCACTCTATTCCACCTATAGTGCTATATCCATGGCACGCTCATGTATTGCGTGAAAGTTGAAAAAGTTTGAAAATTTGAAGTATGAAAAAATTGCTTGACTGAAATTGGGGTTGTGCATGATTTAAATATTTTGTATGATGAAGATAGAGCATAGCCAGACTATATGATTTTGTAGGGATAACTTTCTGTGACACCCCGAGACCGGTGCGCCAGGTGTCAGCCAGTTATTCGTTGTCAGTGCCTTGTCATCTGCTTGCGTCTTGCACCGTTGCCATGTTATGCTTCCTACCTTGCCATGTTTTGCTTCCTGTGTAGCCTTTCTGTGCATCATAAGTAGACATGTTTTGCATCCTACTTGGTAGTGCATATTGTTATGTTCTTGAGTGGTTTGTATACCGTATTGCTTGCTTCTTCTCGTTAGTGCTTGTTCCGTTGCGTTCGTGAGGATTCGATCGTCTACCCGTGGTTCTTCTTCAAGGCTTCTTCTCCGTCTTCTTCACGGAACCGTTCTTCTTCCTTGCGGGATCTCAGGCAAGATGACCATACCCTTGGATACCTTTACTATCATTGCCTTTGCTTAGTTGTCTCGATGCTATCGTTACATGTCGCGCTACCCATCTTATTGTCAGCCCCTCTCCTTGTTGTCATGAAACCTCTAACCTTGACACCTTCCTAGCAAAACCGCTGTTTGGCTATGTTACCCGCTTGCTCAGCCCCTCTTATAGCGTTGTTAGTTGCAGGTGAAGATGAAGATTCGTTCCAGGAGGGAACTTGTTGTTGGAATATCACAATATCTATTATTATTATTAACACACCTATATACTGGGCATGGGTGGAAGGCTTGGCCTTTTGCTCGGTGTTTTGTTCCACTCATGCCACCTTAGGCGCCGATAAACCGGCATTATGTTCCTTGATTTTGTATTCCTTACACGATGGGTGGATGGGGACCCCTTGACAGTTCGTCTTTGAATAAAACTCCTCCAGCAAGGCCCAACTTTGGTTTTAATTTGCTCATAATAACAACTTAATTATTTAATTAAATTGCATAGGGAGTTAGCGCTACCCGAGGATTCTTTCTACATAGCAGGGGGGCCAGTGCTGATGGTGTTGGTCCCAAACGGGGAGACTGCGGGGCCACCACGGGGAAACTCGAGGATTGGCTCCCGTAGGATCACCTATCCGGATGTGGCCTGAGACGAGATACGCGCGGCTACTATCAGGGTGTCGACACACCGGGAGGTCTTGCTGGACTTGTTTTACCATTGTCGAAATGTCTTGTGCACCGGGATGCCGAGCCTGATCGGATTTCCCTAAGATAAGGGGTGATGATATTATATTTATCACTTCAGCTAATCGTGAGAGCTTGTGATGGGCTAAGTTGGGACACCCCTGCAGGGTTATGATCTTTCGAAAGCCGTGCCCGCGGTTATGTGGCAGATTGGAATTTTTTAATGTCCGGTTGTAGAAAACTTGACAGAGGATCCGAAGTAAAACACACAATTGTGTGAGTAACCGTGACTGTCTCTTTTAATTTTGAAAAGAGAACACGGTGGGGTTATGTTTGACTCGTATGTAGTTCAGGATCTTTAGCGATCACTACTAGTTGCGACCGTTTGCGTAGATGCGCATCTTATTCTTGTACTCGTAAGTTAGCCACCATATTTTTGCTTAGCCGCTGCTGCAACCTCACCACTTAACCTCTCCTTTCCCATTAAGCTTTGATAGTCTTGTTACCCATGGTTATGGGATTGCTGAGTCCTCGTGGCTCACAGATACTACAACAACAGTTGCAGGTGCAGGTTTCCGATGTCTTGACGTGAGAGCGATGTTCGTTGTGTTGGAGTTCTTTCTTCTTCTTCTTCTTCTTCTTCAGTCTTGGGTTAGGTTCCTGGTCGACAGCCTGGGATAGCAGATGGATGTCGTGTGCTTTTCATGTTTGTATCCGTAGTCAGATACTTTGTATTGATGTTGTATTCAGGTGACTTGTATGTAATGTTGTATCCCCTATGTATGTATGTAATGGTACGATGTAATGATATCCATCTTGCTAAGCGCCCGAAATGCGGTTTTGCCCCAATCACGTAAGTGTCACGTGATCGGGATAGAATCGCATCTTGGGCCTGACAAGTTGGTATCAGAGCCTCGACCGACCATAGGAGCCCCCTTGATTGATCGTAGCTTGGCCGTTGTTGAGTCTAGCAGAAAAACTTTTTCGGAGTCTAGTTATATCGGAGAGTAGGAATTCTTTTTACTCCTCAGCCCCTTCGTCGCTCTGGTAAGGAATCTTGACGTAGGTGTTTTAAATTACCTCTCTTCCCCTTCAAATATTTTTTTAGGATCGCGTGGTTAGTTTTCGTTCGTTCCGTTGTTAGTTCTTTCATCTGGTGCATCTCTCGTCAAGTGGACTCGACCCTCTTCTTCCTTGCAAGTTCAACCCTCGGTTCTTTTTAACCGATGGTGTTTTCCCCGTCCGTTGTGGTCTTTATTTTCCCACCCGCCCACCCTTTTACTTCTCAGAGCCGGATTCCTTAATCGAGTATCCTTCCTACTCGTGTAAATCCTTCGCATTCTTTCCTCAATTATTTCATCTGGTGGATTCTCGTCTAGTTCATCACCTTTCATCTCTTTCTTCTCCCGAGGAATTCTCCTCTTGGTTGATATTCTTCATCTCTTCTTTTCCGGTGGATTCAATTCAAGTTTTCCGGTGTTGTTCTTATTCTTTCATCGGCTCAATTGTTTCCTCTTGCTCGTTCGCCTCTCGCCATTTAATTATTCTGGAGTTCCGAAGAAATCTCAGGATATTCGTCTGTCTTCCGATTAATTCGAGGTTGTCACCTCATTCGAGTTTTTCATTCGTTCCCGGTGCATCATCTCCTTTGCATTCCATTTCAACGGAGTTCTCCCTTCGGTGGGCTCATAACCCACAGGTCTTTTCCCAGGATCTTACCTAACTCTTATATTTTCCCGGAGTGTTCCGAAATTCTTTCAAGTGTGATGTAAGTATGGATTTCATCAGTCATATGCCGTTCGAAGATCGCTTTTAATTCTTTTCATGTGTGGTTCAACCTTTCTTCTTTTCATTCTTCCGGAGTATTTCGTCAATTCTTTTTCATGTGTTCCTCTGACGGCCATCACTTCAGAAGATTTCTTCGTTCTCAGTTTTCAACTTCGTCCTCCAAATATTCTTCATCGATGCCTCTTCGTCCGTCTCACATTCTTCCGGTGCTTCGTTCAAGTATTCCTTAATCAGTTCACAATCTCTTCGTTTCTTGCATTCAAATTGTCCTCAAGTGCTTTATTCTTCCCGGCGATTCATTCTCTTGTGTTCACTCAATTTCAATTCTTCACGGTGGCTTGTCCTCTTAAATCGTTCAATTTCATTCCTTACGGTGGTCATTCTCGTTCTTCACTCGATTGTAATTCTTCCCGGTGGTTCGTTCATTTTCTTCACTCGGCTTTAATTCTTACGGTGGTTCGCTCAACAGTTCTTTTCCGGTGCTATCATATCAATTAGTTCGTTCATTTCAATCTTACCGGTGTTTCATGAAGATTTTCGCAAGTGTGCGATATATCCCTCTTTAATCCTTTTCAACGGGAATAAGCGATATGCAAATCCATTGCTTTCATCAATTTATTTGATGGAGGAGAAGCATAACATAATTCTTATTCCTTTTTCATCAAGTTCATTTAATTCCTTCCTTCGGAGTTTATTCTTCATGAATAAATTCTAGTTCCAAGTCCTTTCATCTTTTCTTCCCCGGAGTTCAAAGTTTTCTCGGCCAACTCGTCGGAAACTCTTTCTAAATCATTATCCTTTCGTTACCGGAGTTCTTCGTGGTGGTTCTCCATCATTTAATTCATTCTTCAATCGTTCAGCTAATTCTTCCGGAGCAGCTCAAGCATTCTTATTCTTTTGCCACTCGAGTGCAAATAATTCTCTGTATTCTTTCGAAATGGAGTTTTGCATTCTTTCTTCATTCTCAGCTAATCCATCTTTTGGTTGCGGCATAATTCACCTCAAGTTTTGAGATGTTTAAATAAGTCCACAACAAGCTTATTATTTTCGTCGTTGATTTTCAACAACTCCGTTCAAGCCTTTTTGTGAAGATGCCCTTTCAATTCACTCGTCGTGAAAGCTGTCATCTTCTTCTCCGTTCTTTTAATTCCATCATTTCAATTCTTCCGGAGGAATTTCTTGTTCATCTCATCATGTTTTCATTTCATCTTCTTAGTTCTTGTCCTATTCCATTCATGGTCAACCGGTGTGCTATTTTCTTTCAGCTTCAGCCGGAGTGCTACCCGAATTCCTTCGTGGAGATTCTTTTCTATGTCTTATTAACCGGAGTGGTTTCGAATTCATTCTTGTTTCTTAAACTCTTGCTTCGTGCCTTTCAACCTTTGGTTCTCGTGTGTTCCTTGTTCCTCTTTTCTAATGGAGCTTCTCTTTCTTGTTCATCTCCATTATATTATTTCTTTCGAAGTTATTCAACCTCTCAATATTCCTTGGTTTCACTCTTTTGTCCTCGAAGAACTTTGTTCTTCCTTTTTCTCTTCCATCTCATTCCTAAGATCTCGGGACGAGATCTCTTGTTAGTAGGGGAGTGTTGTGACACCCCGAGACCGGTGCGCCAGGTGTCAGCCAGTTATTCGTTGTCAGTGCCTTGTCATCTGCTTGCGTCTTGCACCGTTGCCATGTTATGCTTCCTACCTTGCCATGTTTTGCTTCCTGTGTAGCCTTTCTATGCATCATAAGTAGACTTGTTTTGCATCCTACTTGCTAGTGCATATTGTTATGTTCTTGAGTGGTTTGTTTACCGTATTGCTTGCTTCTTCTCGTTAGTGCTTGTTCCGTTGCGTTCGTGAGGATTCGATCGTCTACCCGTGGTTCTTCTCCAAGGCTTCTTCTCCGTCTTCTTCACGAAACCGTTCTTCTTCCTTGCGGGATCTCAGGCAAGATGACCATACCATTGGATACCTTTACTATCATTGCCTTTGCTTAGTTGTCTCGATGCTATCGTTACATGTCGCGCTACCCATCTTATTGTCAGCCCCTCTCCTTGTTGTCATGAAACCTCTAACCTTGACACCTTCCTAGCAAAACCACTGTTTGGCTATGTTACCCGCTTGCTCAGCCCCTCTTATAGCGTTGTTAGTTGCAGGTGAAGATGAAGATTCGTTCCACGAGGGAACTTGTTGTTGGAATATCACAATATCTATTATTATTATTAACACACCTATATACTGGGCATGGGTGGAAGGCTTGTGTCGGGGAAACTGATCGCCCACGAACACCTATGGGACCGGAGCCCCTTTTTGGTACGGCAAGGGGGCGGAGGGTGCACGAAGAGCGGATCGAGGCGAGCACGTGAGCAGTTTACCCAGGTTCGGGCCGCACGGATGCATAAAACCCTACTCCTGCCTTGGTTTGTATTGTGTTCTTAGCTCAGGAGCAAGGAAGGCTACAGTGCTTGTCGCTAGCAACACCGAGCGTGAGAGTGATCGAAGGTCGGAACCTCCTCTACGTTGCGCATGGGCCTCCTTTTATAGGTCGAAAGGGGTCACCGACAGGTGGCAACGCAGATGAGGGTAAAAGTGTAAAAATGGTGGTAGTTGAAACAGTGTATGCATAGTGCTCTATACCTAACCCTGACGTCAGGGGACAAGGGCATTACATGCCCGTCGCCGTCGCCCCAAACAGTGCAAAAAAGCGTCCGTCAGGGCGTCTCCGTTCGCCACGACGGTGGCCTCGTCATCGCGGCTTGCCACCGTGTACCCCAGGCTGCACAGCCTTCCGCCACGTGCACCTGGAAGGGCCCCAGGGCGACGCGTGGCCGGATGAGCTGGAGTGCGGGCACGTAGTGGAAGCTTGCCGCGGCTTGCACCTTGCCGCGGTTGTTAACTTATCGTGCCCGGGAGCTTGTCGCTCTCCGGGCCTTGCCGGGGCGCGCAATGCGCCACGGCAAGTCTCCTGAAATGCCATGTTTTGGCCTTCCTAGCAAGCTCCTCTTGCCAGGGTCTTGTGCCAAAGGGGTGGTTTTGAGCCTGGAGCGGCCTTCCCGGCAAGCTCCTCTTGCCGGGGTCTTGTTTCTTTAACTTGAATACTTTGTTCTTGAATGGCTCTGAAGGATCCATAGTGGGCCTTGGCGGGCGCGTGGCGAGCCCTGCCACGGGACGCTGCTACTGCCCGTGCACAAGTTGGGATACTAAGGTACCCCTACTTTAGTACACCGACAGGAGCCCCCGGGCCTGGGCCACACACGGTGCCGAGCGCTGTTGGGCCAGGCCCAAAACAGTGCACGGGCACACGCGGCCCACGGCGCGCCGCATCCCACTCCGTATCCACCGCGCCCCTCCCTAACGGCACGCGTCGATTGCGGCGTCGTGGGAGAGATCGTGGCCTGTTTCTTTAATGGGGGAAATGCGGAATGCCCCCCTTTCCCCCTTAAAAGCAGGGGAAACAGGGGCAGTTCCCTCCATTCGTCCATTGCTTCTTCATCCTCCAGAAACCCCCGCTGCTCCCCTCCTCCCCGAAGGTTGAAAGAGAGTAGCGCTCCGCCCTTCCTCCGCCGCCGCCAGCCCCCCCAGCACCGTCGACTTCCCTCGCCGTCCCCGCCATGGCCCCGAAGGGCGACAAGGCGAAAGCCGCGAAGACTGCTAGGGCGCTGAAGCTAGCGGCAATGCGGAAGAAGATGGCGGTCTTCCCGCCGAGGCTCAGCGCGGAGGAGCTGAAGGACTCCTTCTACCTCTTCTGGTCGAGGGAGACAAAAGCGCACCCGCGCACCAAGGTACTCCCCGCTGAGGCCTGCGACATGTTTCCGGGAGGATACACCTTTTTTGCTCTGTTCTTCTATTGCGGACTCTGCCCACCATACTCCGAATTCTTCTGCGATATTATGAATACCTACGAGTTTCATCTCCTTGATTTCACCCCAAACGCTGTCTTGACCATGGCCGTTTTCGCACATCTGTGCGAGAACTTTGTTGGAGTCTACCCCAATGTAGCTCTCTTCCGCCATTACTTTACGCCTCGAGTAGAGTCTGGGTCTCCTCTGTCCGGTGGGATTTCTTGGATTTTTAGGCTTCATAAGAAAGAGGCATACTTGACTGGGGAACTCCGCGGCAAGTGGGAGGAGTGGAGGGCCAACTGGTGTTGGATCATGGAGGATGACCCCCAGCAGTTCACTTCCCTGCGCCAAGTTGCAATAGTGCGCGGCAATGATTGGAGTGACCTGGCCCCTGAGGACGACAAGCTGAAAATAGCCATCACTAGGATTCTTCGCCTTAGGCAAGCCAGGCTCACTGTGGGGGCTATCGGAGCAGATTTCCTTCGCCGCCGCATCGCTCCCTTGCAGGAGAGGAAAAGGCCTGCTTGGGAGTTTGGTAATGCGGCAGACTTTATGAGGCTGCGCCCAGGCCTGAACTACAATTTCACTGTCATGGAGCTCAACGGCATGCTTCATGAGCTATTCAAGCACGACCCCAAACATCCAGAGTGGTTCGCATTGCCGCGGGGAGTAGTTCCGCTATGCAACAATTCGTCGCTCAGCGCTATCCGCGCGGCGATGCCATGGTGTGACTCCCATGGGATTGACCCCACTTGGCGGGAGCCTTCTGACGAAGCCGTGCAAACGTTCTTCGACAACTTGGTGGAGCAGCCGATCAATCCCGACGAGAAGAAAGGCCTCACCCGCGACGCCACCGACGAGGAGATGGCTTATATTGCCAGCAGGTTGGAGGAGGCAGCCACAGCCGCGGCCGCGGGCGAGTTCGGGTATACCTTGGAGGAGGCAGATGCAGTGGAGGCGGTAAGTCTGGTCGAGGAGGAAGAGATCCTTAAGCTGATAAAGCCTGCCGGGCAACCTGCCGGGACGAGCGAGGCTGCCGAGCAAGGCACAGAGTCGAGCGGGCCCGCCGAGCAGGGCGCTGAATCGAGCGACTCTGCAGAAGACTCAGGCGGGTCTCTGAACCTTGGTTCTTCTTCATCCTCGGGAAGTTCACCGCCACCGGCAAGTCCTCCGGCTCCAGCGAGAAGGCGCCTTCGCAAAGCCGCAGACGTGGCGGGGCAGCCGGCGGGCCAGCAGCCGCAGCGCCGTCCGACACGCGCCACCGTGGCGGGCAAGACCGCCAAGGGAATGCCCCGCACTTCAGCAGCGGCTGGAGGAGGGTCTTCCCGGGCTGGGGCTAACGCTCCTGCCGCCCCTCGCGCCTCGGCGACAACTAGGGCGGGATCTTCTCAGACCACCGCCCCTGCTCCCGCCAAGCGGCCGAGGGCGCCTACTCCTCCAGCTCCTCGCGCCGGGACGCGCGAGGCGGATTTTGACTTCTCCGTGCTCAGTTCCGACGAGGAGGAGGAAGAGTAAGCACTGTCAACTCTTGTTTCCTTCGATTTGCTCTTTGTCTTGAATCTTCTTTGCCTGATTCTGATTTTGTCTGTCTTCCAGGACCCTGGCCCAGAGGGCGGCGAAGAGGGCCAAGATCCCGGTGGTCGACCTTGAGGACGAGCCCGTCGCAGCGGCCGGGGACGTGCCTGCGACAAGCTTGCCGGACCGGGCAGCTGCTCCTCAGAGCAGCCCCCAGCGCAGCCCCCAACGTGAGTCTTCTATTCTCTCTCCGCTCGTCGGGTGCCCGTGGGCTTCTTATCCTTGTTAATGTTTTGCTTGTTCGTTGACTCGTGCAGAAGCAGAGCAGCAGCCTCAGGAGCGCCAAGAGGTTGCTCCCGACGAGCCGCACGCCTCGACCTCTCCGCCAAGGAGGAGCTCCCCGGCGAGGGAGAATACTCCGCCAAGGGCGGGTACTCTGCCAAGGGCGAGTACCCCGCCAAGGGCGAGCACCCCGCCAAGGGTGGGCACCCCGCCAAGGGCGAGCACCCCGCCAAGGGAAGGCGCCAGCGGCCCTCCGCCGGCGGGGGCTACCACTACGCCGCCGAGGGAGGACTCCCCGGCGAGGAACCCCGTTGAAGAAGAGGCCCGCGCCGGTAACCTTTGTACTTTTCTTCTCTTGGATTTCTCTTTTTTGGATATTTGCTTGACAATTATTTTCTTCTTTCTTCTTCTTTTCTTGTCTTCAGACTCGTCCGCTCCAGAGCCTATGGAGACGGAGGCTGCCACCGAGGAGGCCGCGCGCGGCAACGCTGGTGACGCCGCGGCCACCGAAGAGGCGATCGGTACTGACGAGCCTACCGTCGAAGAGGCAGCCAGGGCCGCCGACGCGGCAGCTGAGGAGGGGACCGGCGGTCGCACTGACGGCCCTGAGGCCGCAGGAGCGTCCGACGCTGCGCCGACCGCCAACCCTGCTGCTGCCGTAGCCGGAACTGGCGCCTACCTGGAGGCTGGAAACGGGGTCTTCATTCAGCTCCCGTGGGCATCTACGTCAAGGGCGTCCGCGGAGGGAGAGGTCTTCGATGGGGAAGTCCTTGCCTCCGCCGGGTTGAAGTTTGTCGACGCGCCCGGCAGCAGTAGCGAGCCCGAGGAGGAGCAGCTTCTGCGGAGGCTCCTGGCCCTGTACCGCGCCAGGCGGGCCAAGCTGGAGTCCCGAGAGGCTCTGGCCGCCAAGGCGGGCGTCGACTTGGAGAAGCACGCCGAAGAGCTCCGGGCCGCCAACCAGGCGGCCCTCCGATCCTTGGCAGAGGAGCGGGAGGAGCTCGCCGAGGCGCATCAGGCGTTCATCCTTGAAAAGGCCGAAGCAGAAGAGCAGCAACGGCTCGCCGCCGAAGAGCTGTCTCGGCGGGAAGGTGAGCTGACGCAGCGGAAGGTCGACCTCGATAGCCATGAGGACAACCTTGCCGCGCGCGAACAGTCCCTTGGCGGAGCTCTGCAGGAAGCGAGGGACGCCGCTGCAGCTGCAGAGACCGCCAAGAGAGACTTGGAGGCGAGGGAGGCACAATTGGAGATCCACTTGAAGACGAGCAAGGAGAAGGTTGCTGCGCTCATATTGGAGAGGGAGAAGGACGCCCACAGCCACTCCGAGCTGCAGGTCTGTCTCTCCGACAAGGGCAAGGAGCTCGCCATCGCCAAGGATTCTGTTGCAAACTTGGAATTGAAGCTATCCACCCTCACCGCGTCACTTGACAGCGCCAGAAATTGGGAGACGAAGCTGAAGGAGGACCTCAGGGCTGAGAGGGCACTGTTGGACAGCGCCGCCCTCACCCAAAACAACTTCAGGCAGACGGTGGAGCAATGGACCGAGGGGCTTGTCGCCGCCGCCGCTGACATCGACAGGGAGTTGGCGGGGCTGGGGACGGAGCACCTCGGGTACTCCCCCGACGCGAACCTCCCTCACAGCGCCAAGCTGAGCTTATTCTTCAGGGGAGTGGCGCCGGCCCTCGAGCAGCTCCGGGAGAGGATCCCCACGCAGCTGGCGAACGAGGCGCGCAGGCTTTGCACGGGAGTTGTGGAGAAAGTGCTGATGAAGATAGTCTTCCGCAACCCAGGACTCAACCTCAATAACATCCTCAGGACCTTGCCGCCCGACGCCGACCAGGAGGCGCTCAGGGCCCTTGTCGCCCCCATCGTGGCCAAGGTGGGCAAGATCAAGAGAGTCGACGGCGACCGCGCAGACTAGGCTGTTTCCTTTTGCTTCCCTTGTCGCTGCCAACCATGTCATGGGCAAAAATCTATTAGTGCTGCGACAAGTTGCTTTTGTAATATAACTCTATTTTGGATAGTTAACGCGATGTTATTTCCTTTACTTGACTTCTTTGCTTTGTATGCTTTTACCCTACGCTTTTAGGGAACTTGCCGGCGAAGGGACCCTTGCCGCGAGCGCTGAGTGCGGAACTTCAGCAGCCTGCTGGCGGTGCCATTGCCGACAAGAAACCTTGTCACAGCTAGTCGCAGCACACTTAGGTTGTTGAGCGAACTCAAAAATGAAGTAAGGGCGCGACACTTGTCGCAGCACGCTTAAGCCGTTGAGCGTGCTCGAAACAAAGTAAGGGCGCGGCTAGCCGCGAGTAGGTTCCTCCGCGCACAGGTTTTCCATAAAAAGTGCGATCGTTCAAGGAAGATAACCTTAAAATTTAAAAATTCGAACGCTCAAACTTTGGCGACTTAGCTTTTGTGTTGTTTGCTTCCCGGCAAGGCGAGGCTTTCTTGAACGGCACTTGGTCTATACCACCGTCTCCTTCCCCCCCGGCAAACTTGTGCGCGAGGAAAAAACTTATTTCTGCTTGAGAGAAAAAGAAAAAGGGAGGAAACATAGATATGGAGCCTTGCGGCTCGTTATTGCTTACCGGGGACGCGTGCTGCACAAAGTGTCAGATAGTACATGCGAGAAAAACGAAAAGGCATGAAACGACAAGTTGTGCGAGGCACATAAGTTTTACTGATGCACGGGGTCTGCGCCCAGCTTTGTACAAAGGTTTACATGCAACAGCGGCAAGACTTGTACAAAAGGTGGTTGCCGGAGCGGATCACGGCAACCGCGCCTTATGGGTGAAACTTGCGAAGGTGCTCAATGTTGCAGGAGTTGCTCACCGGTAAGCCCTCTTCGGTCTCAAGGCGGACAGCGCCGGGCCTTGTGACTTGTCTCACCCGATAAGGGCCTTCCCACTTCGGCGTCAACTTGTTGGAATTCTTGGCGGACTGAACGCGCTGAAGAACAAGGTCGCCTTCCTCGAGACTTATGGCTTTAACTTTGCGGCTATGGTAGCGGCACAAAGCTTGCTGGTATCGAGTAGCTCGTACAGCAGCCTGAAGACGGTCCTCCTCAAGGAGCAGTGCGTCGTCTTGCCGCAGCTGCTCTTGCTCGAGCCCATCGTAAGCGAGCACTCGAGGCGACCCGTATACGAGTTCCGTGGGGAGAACTGCCTCTGCTCCATAGACAAGAGCAAAGGGTGTCTGTCCAGTGGCTCGATTTGGTGTCGTTCTGATTGACCAAAGAGCCGCCGGCAACTCTTCAATCCAGTTTCTTCCGCATTTGTGCAGCCTGTCGAAAGTTCTTGTCTTGAGCCCGCGCAGCACTTCAGCGTTTGCCCTCTCCGCTTGACCATTGCTCCTCGGGTGAGCAACAGAAGCGAAGCAGACCTTGGCGCCAAGGTCTTGGACGTATTGCATGAAGGTGCGACTTGTGAATTGCGTGCCGTTGTCGGTGATGATCCTGTTAGGGATTCTGAAACGGCAAACAATCGACCTGAAGAACTTGACTGCTGATTGTGCTGTCACCTTCCTCACTGGTTCCACTTCCGGCCACTTTGTGAACTTGTCGATGGCGACGTACAAGTACTCAAAGCCCCCGGCTGCGCGGGGGAAAGGGCCGAGGATGTCGAGCCCCCAGACCGAAAATGGCCAGGACAAAGGGATCGTCTGGAGAGCTTGATCTAGTTGATGTATCTGCTTGGCATGGAACTGGCACGCTTCACACTTGGTTACTTGTGCAGTTGCATCTTGGAGGGCTTCTGGCCAAAAGAAACCTTGCCGGAACGCCTTGCCGGCAAGTGCTCTTGCGCAAATGTGGTGGCCACATATGCCTCCATGTATCTCTGCCAACAGCTTCTGCCCATCTTCCCGGGGAATGCACTTCAATCTGACACCGTTGAGTCTTCTTCTGTACAGTTCGTCGCCGACAAACTGGTACATACTTGACTGCCGGGTTATTCTTTCTGCTTCTTCTGGCTCCTCGGGAAGTTCTCCAGTCTGAAGGAAACGGACAATCTGTTGCGCCTATGCTGGAGCCTGAGGCTCAACAACAAAGACTAAAGGCATCAGTGCTGCTGCGGGAACGTCAGCTTCTACGGCAAGAACTTGTGGCTCGGCCGGAGCTTGACGTTCCCCGGCAAGCTTGCCGGGGCAAAGCTTGTCGGGAACGCCTGCTTCAACTGTACAAACCCTTGGGTCTGCAGGAGCAGACTGTTCCTCAGCAACTTTGTCGCTGATCTTGGAGACCTTGTTGGCGGCGGCTTCGGGAAGCTCTGCCGATAAGTAGTCACCAGAGACCAACTTTCTCTTCTTACTTTGTCCAATTGATGGTGTAACGGATGGTTGAGTTAACTTGAGCACAAAAATCCCTGGTTCCACAGGTAGCTTTAGTGCAGCACACTTCGACAGGCCGTCTGCGACGTCATTTTGAGCTCTTGGAACGTGCTCCATCTGTAGGCCTTCAAAGTGCTCTTCAAGCTTTCTCACTTCGTCGACGTAAGCTTCCATCAATGGACTCTGGTAGCTCTTGTTTACTTGGCGGACAACCAACTGCGAATCACCCCGCACAATCAGCTTCTTGATCCCAAGCTCGGCTGCGATTCTGAGGCCGGCAAGCAAACCTTCATACTCTGCAGTATTATTCGTTGCTTGCTCCTTGGGAAAGTGCATATGGACGACGTACTTGAGGTGCTCGCCGGTGGGCGCGACAAGCAGCACGCCAGCGCCGGCGCCTTGGAGCGAGAAGGCACCATCGAAGTACATTATCCATTCTTTGCTCGCTTCTTTGACGGGGATGCTTGTCTCTGGAATTTCTTCGTCTGGCGTTGGTGTCCATTCTGCTATGAACCCTGCCAATGTTCTGCTCTGGATAGTAGAAGTACTTTCAAACTTGAGGCCAAAGCTTGACAGCTCCAGTGCCCACTCGACAATCCTGCCTGTTGCATCTGGATTTTGCAATATCCTCTTCAGCGGAAAGCGAGTGACCACCGTTACCTCTTGTGCTTGGAAGTAGTGGCGCAGCTTTCTCGAGGCCATGAGGAGGACGAAGAGAAGCTTCTGCACCCCAGAGTATCTTGACCTAGCCCCCTGCAAGAGGGAACTGACAAAATAAACTGGGCGCTGCACCATCTTCTTCCGCACCTCTTCTTGCATCTGCACAGACTTATCCTTGTCGGGGCCAGAGCTTGTCGGGGAAGCCCCCTGCTTGTCGCTGGATGTGCTTACCGGGGCTGTAGGCTCCTCATCTGCCTCCCTTTCCGCTACCAACGCAGCACTAATCACTTGATTGGTTGCTGCTAAGTACAGCAGCAACTTCTCTTGCGGCCTAGGTGCGACAAGTATTGGAGTGGAGGACAGGTACCTTTTCAATTCTTGCAGCGCTGCCTCCGCTTCCGGAGTCCATTTCATTGGACCCGCCTTTTTCAAGATTTTGAAAAATGGTAGGGCGCATTCTGCGGACTTAGAAATGAACCTGCTGAGTGCAGCTACACAGCCGGCGAGCCTTCGTACATCCTTGACGCGCTTAGGAGCTTCGATCTGCTCAATGGATTTGATCTTGTCGGGATTGGCTTCAATCCCTCTTTGGGACACAAAGAACCCGAGAAGCTTGCCGGAGGGGACTCCGAACACGCACTTCTCGGGGTTAAGCTTGAGTTGTATCTTGCGCAGATTCGCAAAAGTTTCATCTAGATCTTGAATCAGGGTATCTTTGTCCTTGCTCTTGACCACTATATCATCCATGTAAGCTTCTACATTCCTGTGTATCTGTGGCTCAAAAGCAGTGTGGACTACTCGCGCAAACGTTGAACCTGCATTCTTCAATCCAAAGGGC
Source organism: Secale cereale (assembly GCA_902687465.1). Taxonomy (NCBI): domain Eukaryota; kingdom Viridiplantae; phylum Streptophyta; class Magnoliopsida; order Poales; family Poaceae; genus Secale; species Secale cereale. The sequence continues at coordinate 696,547,994 of LR738709.1, read as the reverse complement.
ATGCGTATGAAGCAGTAAGTGCCGCATGGAGTAATGAACGCGGTCTTCTCTTCATCTTCTTCAGCCATAAATATCTGGTGGTATCCTGAGTATGCATCAAGAAACGAAAGCAACTCACATCAAGCCGTGGAGTCAACGATCTGGTCAATGCGCGGCAAGGGAAATGGATCTTTGGGGCAAGCTTTATTCACATCGGTGAAGTCCATACAAAGCCTCCACTTCCCATTTGCTTTGCGCACGACAACAGGGTTGGCCAACCACGTGGGATAAAGTACACCTCTGACAAGGCCTGCCGCTTCCAGTTTCTTGATTTCCTCAGCGATAAACTCTTGGCGCTCCACCGCTTGCTTCCTGACCTTCTGCTTGACGGGCCGCGCGTGAGGACAAACGGCAAGCTTGTGCTCAATCACATTCCTGGGAACACCGGGGATGTCAGACGGTTGCCATGCAAACACGTCGACATTCGCCCGTAGGAAAGTAACGAGCGCGCTTTCCTATTTAGGATCGAGCGTGGCACTAATGGTGAAAGTACCACCAGTGCCGTCCTCCTTGGCGGACACCTTCTTGGTTGCAAGCGGAGCTGCCATTCCCTTCTTGCACTTGCCGGTGGAGCTCGATGGTGCGTCCTCGACGACAGCGCAGCACTCCGAAGAGGTGCGTTGGCCGGAGTGGGCCCCAGAGCTCTTGCCGGACTTGGTCTTGTTCTTCCCCCCGGGAGCTTCAGCGGCAAGTGTCTTGCTGTCCGTTGCGGCTGCTGCGTCCCGGTAGATCTTGTCGGCACAGATAAGCGCGTCCTTCTTGTCGCCGGAGACAGAGATGACGCTTATCGGGCCTGGCATCTTGAGCATGTTGTAGGCGTAATGGGAGGCTGCCATGAACTTGGCGAGCGCTGGACGGCCAAGTATCCCATTGTAAGGCAATGGGATATCGGCAACGTCAAAGGTGATCCTCTCAGTCCTGAAGTTCAGCTCTCCGCCAAAAGTCACTGGCATTGTGATTTTCCCCTTCGGCTTGCTCCTTCCCGGGTTGATCCCTTGGAACGTGCCGGTTTCCTCGAGCTCGCTGTCGGGGATCTGCAGTTTCCGGACCACAGCAGAGGATATCAGGTTCAGGCCGGCCCCGCCGTCAACCAACATCTTGGTGACCTTGAGGTTGCGGATGGTTGGTGAAACCAACATCGGCAAACACCCGACCGCAGTTGTGCGGTCAGGGTGGTCCTCAATGTCGAAGATGATGGGTGTGCTGGACCACTTCAAGAGTTTGCGCGACTCGACGGGTGGCTCTGCCGCATTAACTTCCCGCACCCATTGTTTGAGTTGGCGGTGGGAGGTATGCAGAGAGGCACCTCCATCGACGCACAGAACTTTTGTGGCCTTCTGGAACTCCTGCTCGCTGTTGTCTCCGTCATCCATGTATTCGTCGTCGTCTTCGTCTTCGTCCTTGTCGCGGCCGCGGGGAGGTCTATCTCCTTGCCGCTGCTTGGCCTTGCCGCGGCGTCCTCCCCGGCCATTGAATGGCCGCTTCTTGCCGGACTCTCCTCCACCTCCATGGGCCTTCTCTTTGTCGCGTCGCTCGTACTCAGCCTTCTGCTGTTCGACGAGGTACTCGACCCTTTTGCAGTTCTGGAGATCGTGGCCCTTGGTGCGGTGGATCTTGCAGTACTGCTTGTCGGAGCCGTCCTGCTTGTCGGCGGCCGCTACAGTGGTAGCTTCCTTGCCGGAGCCAGCAGCCTGAGCTTTCTTGGCGCCAGCCTCCTTGCCGGACTGCTCAACGACCAGTACTTCCTTGTTCTTCTTTTTCTTGTTGTTCCGCCGCCGGTTCTTCCTTGCCGGGGCGGCATCCTCACTATCTGTTCCCCCTGCTCCAGTATCCTCCCCGGGGAGTCTCCTCCCTTCTTCAGCGCGTGCGCACTTGTCGGCCAGGGCATAGAGCTCACTGACGTCTCGTATCTTGCACATCGCCATTTCCTCCCTCATCCTGCGGTTACGCACGTTCTGATGGAACGCGCTAATAACCGCGGCAGGGTGGACGTCCGGGATGTTGTGCTGGACGCGGCTGAATCTCTGGATGTACTTTCGCAGGGACTCTCCTTCCTTCTGGGCGAGTATGTGACGATCACTCTCCTGGCCATGGGGCTTGTGGCCGCCCGTGAAGGCACCGACAAACTGGTGGCACGGGTCGGCCCAAGAAGAAATACAGTTCTCCGGCAAGTGCATGAGCCAAGATCTAACGTTTGGCTTGAGCACAAGCGGGAAGTAGTTCGCGAGTATCTTCTCGTCTCGTCCCCCGGTAGCCTGCATCGCGATGGTGTAGATGCTGAGGAACTCCGACGGATGAGTCTTGCCGTCGTACTTCTCGGGTACGTCGGGCTTGAAGTTTCTCATGCTGGGCCACTGGACTTGCCGCAGCTCACGAGTGAACGCAGGACAGCCCGCCACGTACGGCAAGTCGCCTGGTTCCCCGGGCGCGTGCATGTCGACAGCGGGCCCAGCGCGCTGGTTGGATTGCCGCCGCGCTTCTCTTAGACGCTCGATGCAAGTTCGAGCGTCTTCTTGTCGTCTGTCGTCAAGGACTTGCCGTTGATCGCGGCGAGCTCATGGATCCGACGACGCCGTGGAGTCGTCGTCGATGTTGATCCGGCGAGTCGGCGATTTCAGCCTTCGGGGCAGGGAGTGCACGGTGGTTGCACCTCCGGCGGTCTTGTCGCCATCAGCCCGCGCCTGGCTAACTTGCCGCGGCCGCGATGTCGTCGGCTGCTGCGGCGTGTCATTGTTGGCGAAGGCGATGAGGCTCTGGATGGTGGCCCTCCAGTCTTCGGCCTTGTCTGCCGCTGGAGGGAAATCGAGGAGCAGCTGAGCTCGAGCTAGAGCTTCTGCTGGAGTGGAGGGGAGCGGTGGCGAGCGGTGCGAGGAGCGAGACATGCTCGGACTTCTAACTGCGTTAGAAGGAGCAGGGTCTCGTCCCGGCGACCGCACCTTGCTCGTGCCAGCACGTTGGCCTTGAGCGTCCCGCGACCCACCAACTTGACCTTGTCCCAGCAAGCGTATGGTACCTTGGGTACCACGTCGCTGCCGGTCCGGCACCTCCTGAGAGGGACGTGGTGCGTGCACGGACGCCGAGGTCTTGGAATGCGCCCGGTCGTCCGTCTTGTCCTTGGACTTGGCGGCGCCGTGAGTTTCCTCGCCGGCGTCCGTCCTTCCGCCGGCGTCCACCCCACCGACCGTTGGCTCCGGTGGCGGCGGGATCGACGCGGACGGGCCTGCTACCTCCGAAGCCTTCTTCTTCGGCGGCATGTCAATGTAGTCGGCGAAGTTGATGAAGCAGCTGAAGTTTTCGCTCGCGTGAACGCCGGATCAGGTTCGCACAACCTCGACGCCCCCCTACCTGGCGCGCCAAAGATGTCGGGGAAACTGATCGCCCACGAACACATATGGGACCGGAGCCTCTTTTCGGTACGGCAAGGGGGCGGAGGGTGCACGAAGAGCGGATCGAGGCGAGCACGCGAGCAGTTTACCCAGGTTCGGGCCGCACGGATGCGTAAAACCCTACTCCTGCCTTGGTTTGTATTGTGTTCTTAGCTCGGGAGCAAGGAAGGCTACAGTGCTTGTCGCTAGCAACACCGAGCGTGAGAGTGATCGAAGGTCGGAACCTCCTCTACGTTGCGCATGGGCCTCCTTTTATAGGTCGAAAGGGGTCATCGACAGGTGGCAACGCAGATGAGGGTAAAAGTGTAAAAATGGTGGTAGTTGAAACAGTGTATGCATAGTGCTCTATACCTAACCCTGACGCCAGGGGACAAGGGCATTAAATGCCCGTCGCCGTCGCCCCAAACAGTGCAAAAAAGCGTCCGTCAGGGCGTCTCCGTTCGCCACGACGGTGGCCTCGTCATCGCGGCTTGCCACCGTGTACCCCAGGCTGCACAGCCTTCCGCCACGTGCACCTGGAAGGGCCCCAGGGCGACGCGTGGCCGGATGAGCTGGAGTGCGGGCACGTAGTGGAAGCTTGCCGCGGCTCGCACCTTTCCGCGGCTGTTAACTTGTCGCGCCCGGGAGCTTGTCGCTCTCCGGGCCTTGCCGGGGCGCGCGATGCGCCACGGCAAGTCTCCTGAAATGCCATGTTTTGGCCTTCCTGGCAAGCTCCTCTTGCCAGGGTCTTGTGCCAAAGGGGTGGTTTTGAGCCTGGAGCGGTCTTCCCGGCAAGCTCCTCTTGCCGGGGTCTTGTTTCTTTAACTTGAATACTTTGTTCTTGAATGGCTCTGAAGGATCCATAGTGGGCCTTGGCGGGCACGTGGCGAGCCCTGCCACGGGACGCTGCTACTGCCCGTGCACAAGTTGGGATACTAAGGTACCCCTACTTTAGTACACCGATAGCTTGGCCTTTTGCTCGGTGTTTTGTTCCACTCATGCCACCTTAGGCGCCGATAAACCGGCATTATGTTCCTTGATTTTGCGTTCCTTACACGATGGGTGGATGGGGACACCTTGACAGTTCGTCTTTGAATAAAACTCCTCCAGCAAGGCCCAACTTTGGTTTTAATTTGCTCATAATAACAACTTAATTATTTAATTAAATTGCACAGGGAGTTAGCGCTACCCGAGGATTCTTTCTACATAGCGGGGGGCCAGTGCTGATGGTGTTGGTCCCAAACGGGGAGACTGCGGGGCCACCACGGGGAAACTCGAGGATTGGCTCCCGTAGGATCACCTATCCGGATGTGGCCTGAGACGAGATACGCGCGGCTACTATCAGGGTGTCGACACACCGGGAGGTCTTGCTGGACTTGTTTTACCATTGTCGAAATGTCTTGTGCACCGGGATGCCGAGCCTGATCGGATTTCCCTAAGATAAGGGGTGATGATATTATATTTATCACTTCAGCTAATCGTGAGAGCTTGTGATGGGCTAAGTTGGGACACCCCTGTAGGGTTATGATCTTTCGAAAGCCGTGCCCGCGGTTAAGTGGCAGATTGGAATTTGTTAATGTCCGGTTGTAGAAAACTTGACAGAGGATCCGAAGTAAAACACACAACTGTGTGAGTAACTGTGACTGTCTCTTTTCATTTTGAAAAGAGAACACGGTGGGGTTATGTTTGACTCGTATGTAGTTCAGGATCTTTAGCGATCACTACAAGTTGCGACCGTTTGCGTAGATGCGCATCTTATTCTTGTACTCGTAAGTTAGCCACCATATTTTTGCTTAGCCGCTGCTGCAACCTCACCACTTAACCTCTCCTTTCCCATTAAGCTTTGATAGTCTTGTTACCCATGGTTATGGGATTGTTGAGTCCTCGTGGCTCACAGATACTACAACAACAGTTGCAGGTGCAGGTTTCCGATGTCTTAGACGTGAGAGCGATGTTCGTTGTGTTGGAGTTCTTTCTTCTTCTTCTTCTTCTTCTTCAGTCTTGGGTTAGGTTCCTGGTCAGCAGCCTGGGATAGCAGATGGATGTCGTGTGCTTTTCATGTTTGTATCCGTAGTCGGATACTTTGTATTGATGTTGTATTCAGGTGACTTGTATGTAATGTTGTATCCCCTATGTATGTATGTAATGGTACGATGTAATGATATCCATCTTGCTAAGCACCCGAAATGCGGTTGTGCCCCAATCACGTAAGTGTCACGTGATCGGGATAGAATCGCATCTTGGGCCTGACACTTTCTTTGGCCATGTTATTTTGAGAAGACATAATTGCTTTGCTAGTATGCTTGAAGTATTGTTATTCTTATGTCAATATTAAACTTTTGTCTTGAATCTTTCGGATCTGAACATTCACGCCACAATAAAGAAAATTACATTGAGAATTATGTGAGGTAGCATTCCACATCAAAAATTCTATTTTTATCATTTACCTACTCGAGGACGAGCAGGAATTAAGCTTGGGGATGCTTGATACGTCTCCAACGTAACTATAATTTTTGATTGTTCCATGCTATTATATTATCTATTTTGGATGTTTAATGGGCTTTATTATACACTTTTATATTATTTTTGGGACTAACCTATTAACCCAAGGCCCAGGGCAAATTGTTGTTTTTTTTGCCTTTTTCAGTGTTTCGCAGAAAAGGAATATCAAACGGAGTCCAAACGGAATGAAACCTTCGGGGGAGTCATTTTTGGAACAATTGCAACAAAGAAGACTTGGAGTACATGCCAGGAAGCGAACGAGGCGGCCCTGAGGGCAGGGGCGCGCCCAGGGGGTAGGCGCGTCCCCCACCCTCGTGGGCCCCTCGTGGCTCGCCTGACGTGCCTCTGCCTCCTATCACTACATGATATATGTCAACTAGTGACCTTCTGTCAGTGACCTTGGAAAAATTGGTCATAGATCTATGACCATTTCAGACCAATTGGTCATAAGCTGTTCGGGGGGCTCCAAACCCTAAACTATAACGACCATTTTGGTCAGAAAGGTCATAATTTCCTTACACGAAATGGTCATAAAGCAGATAGCACTGATCCGCTGCCTTATTTCTAGCTGATCATGACCAATATAGATGGTCATAACCTTGTAAATTGTGGTGGGTTGCTACGACTAGGCGCCACCTCATCAGTTTTGCCTATGTGTCATGTCCATGTGGCAGTTTTTGCCCTAGGTTGTGAAGCAACCTATATTTCTGTCATTCCCAAAAATCCCCAAAAAATCTCATAAATTCTTTGGGTCATATCTTCATCAAATATGCAAAAAAACCTTCCTTGCCTAGTTCAAAAATAATTCAAAAATATTCATTTTCCTATTTTGTTCAAAAAACAATTTGTGAAGGAAGTACCACTTTGGCATGTCCAAATGGTATCCATTTTCTACAGTGCTTTCCTATGCCCAAATAACTATCCTCCACCAAATGCCAGCTCAATCCATTCATTATTTTGAGCCCAGCTTCAACATTCGTATTTATGTCCAGTGTGGTACTTTGCAAAGCAAGTACCACCTAGACTATTCCTTTTGAGCTGAAAATTTGTGAAGACGGTCTTCTTAGTAACTGATCATCCTGAACCAAAACTAACGCCCATTAGCCATGTGCATTTCCCGTACCGCTAATCAAACACTTGGCTGCTAATTCATGTTTGAGCATCTATCGGTCTCCTCGTGAGAATCTTATGTTGTATTTTTCTTCCTAGCACCTACCTGGGGAGTGCCCAACCCACTAGACATGCCTAGGCCTCCCAGAACACATGGCAACGCCACAGTCACGCGGTGACCACGCGGCGAGCATGCGAGTTTACGCGCTCTAGAGTTGGGGCCCTCGACCACCGCCCAAACCTCGACGTATCGCCACCAAACCATGTATTTATGATTAAATAGGTACTTATGTAACTAGAAATGATTCTTGGAAAAAATAAATACTCCCTCCGTTCGAAATTACTTGTCTTGAAAATAGATGTATCTAGAACTAAAATACATCTAGATACATCCATTTCGGCGACAAGTAAATCCGAACGGAGGGAGTAGCAAACTATGAGGAAGCTGTAGTTCAAATTTGACACGCTTCAAGCTGAATCGGCGGAAATTTGTCTTTTTCACAAGAGGTGGATCAAAACTTTTTACACCCAACCATTTTGTCAATTGTGCATTAAATATGTCATAGTATTTTAGAAAATTGATTTGGTCCAATTTTACAACAATTATTTGGGAGGTCCTTCACAAAAAAACCTCCTTTTGGGCACTCGAAAAATGGAAAATGATTTTTTCGTCCAACGAAAATGAAAACTTCCTTAGGCAATATTGTTTGCCATTCCAAGATGCACCCTTGTGCACAATATGAGATCATTTGAACAAACTATGCCATAAATGTGGCCATAGGATTGATCATTTGGCTTGAAAGCCATGAATCTTCACGCATGATAGCTCATTTCTGAGAACACTTTGTCGGGGGAAACTGTCCGCCCACGAACACCTATGGGACCGGAGCCCCTTCGACGTTGCGGTAAGGGAGCGGAGGGAGCACGGAGCGCAGATCGAGGAGCACACGCGGGCAGTTTTACCCAGGTTCGGGCCGCGCGGGCACGTAAAACCCAACTCCTGCTTAGGTTGTATTGAGTTCTTGAGCTCGGGAGCTTGAAGATCTACAGTACCGGCTACGCCGAGCGAGGGAGTTGTCTAGGTTTCGAACCTCCTCTACGTTGTGCATGGGCCTCCTTTTATAGCTCAAAGGGGCCACCGACAGGTGTCAACGTAGAGGAGGGTAAAAGTGTAATTTTGGTGGTAGTTGCAACAGTGCATGAACAGTATATGAACAGTGGCCTTCACTTAACTTTGACAGTGGGGGACAAGGGCATTAAATGCCCGTCGCCGTCGCCCCCAAAAGCGTCCGCCCATGCTTCTCCGTTCGCCACGGCGGTAGCCTCGTCACCGTGGTTTGCCACCGTGTGCCCCAGGCTGCACAGCCGTCTGCCACGTGCCCCTGGAAGGGCCCCAGGGCGACGCGTGGGCCGATGAGCTGGAGCGCGGGCACACAGCGTAGGTTTCCCCGGCAAGCACCTTGACGGGGTCGCGATCTTGCCGGGCCCGGAAGCTTGTCGCTCTCCGGGTCCTGCCGGGGCGCATGATGCGCCGAGACATCTCTTGAGGTATGTGTTCCTTGGCCTTCCTGGCAAGCTCCTCTTGCCAGGGTCTTGTGCTAAAGTGATAACCTTGAGCCTGGTGTGGCCTTCCCGGCAAGCTCCTCTTGCCGGGGCCCTGATCTTCTGACTTGTATACTTTGTTCTTGAATGGCTTCATAGGGACCAGAACGGTTCTTGGCGAGCACGTGGTAAGCCCTGCCTCGGGAAGCTGCTACTGCCCGTGCACAAGTTGGGGTACTGAGGTACCCCTATCTTAGTACACCGACAGGAGCCCCCGGGCATGGGCCACACACGGTGCCGAGCGCTGTTGGGCCAGGCCCAAGACAGTGCACGGGCACACGCGGCCCACGGCAAGCCGTATCCCCTTCCGTATCCGCCGCGTCCCTCCCTAACGGCACGCGTCGATTGCGGCGTCGTGGGAGAGATCGTGGCCTGTTCTTTAATGGGAAATGCGGAACGTCCCCCACTTCCCCCTTAAAAGCAGAGGAAGCAGGGGCAGTTCCCTCCATCGTTTTCATTGCGCCTTGATTCTCCAGAAACCCCCGTCGCCCTCCGCCTCCCAAAGGTCGACAGAGAGCCAAGCCCCTCCCTTCCTCCGCCGTCTCCCACATCCGCGGCACCGTCGACCTCCTCGCCTCTTTCCTCGCCGCCCCCGCCATGGCTCCGAAGAGCGACAAGGCGAAGAGTGACAAGGCCAAGAAGGAGAAGTCCGAGCAGGCGGCGAAGCTGGCAGCCCTGCGGAAGAAGTGCGTGGTCTTCGCGCCGAGGCTTGGCGCGAGGGAGCTACGGGACAAATACTATTTGTTCTGGGCGAGGGAGACCAAAGCTCATCCCCGCACCAGAGTCCTCCCCGCCGTCGCCGCTGACATGTTCCCCGGCGGGTACTTTTTCTTTGCCGCATTCTTCCATTGTGGTCTGTGCCCTCCGTACTCGGAGTTCTTTTGTGATGTAATGAATACGTATGGCCTCCAGCTCCTAGATTTCACCCCCAACGCCATCCTTACGATGGCCGTTTTCGCACATCTGTGCGAAAACTATGTTGGGGTTCATCCAAATGTAGCTCTTTTCCGCCACTTCTTCATGCCTAGAGTAGAGTCCGGTGCTCCCCTCTCTGGCGACATCTCCTGGATCTTCAGGCTGAACAAGAAGGACGCGTACTTGAAGGGAGAGCTCCGCGGCAAGTGGGAGGAGTGGAGAGCCGATTGGTGCTGGGTGCTGGAAGCTAATCCTGAGCCCTTTACTTCGCCGCGCAAGACTGCCATAGTGCGCGGCAGGGATTGGAGTGAATTGGCCCCGGAGGACAGCAAGCTTCAGATCGCCCTCATTAGGATCATTCGTCTCCGGGTCGCCAATCTGACTGTTGGAGAAGTTGGAGCAGATTTTCTCCGCCGCCGCATCGCCCCTTTACAAGAAAGGAAGAGGCCCGCCTGGGAATTCGGCAATGCGGCAGACATCATGAGGCTGCGCCCTGGATTGAACTACAACTTCACCGTCTTGGAGTTGAAGGGGATGGTTCGGGAGCTCTTCAAGCATGACCCCGCCCACCCGGAGTGGTTCAAACCTTCCCGGGGAGTGGTGCCGCTGTGCAACAGCACTGCCCGCGATTCCATACGCGCGATGATGCCCGAGTGCGACTCCCATGGCGTCGTCCCCACTTGGCTGGAGCCTCCACCGGAGACCGTGCTGACCTTCTTCGACAACTTGCTCGAGAAGCCCCGCAACGCCGAGGAGAAGAAGGGCCTCACCCGGGATACTACTGACCGGGATGTAGCTTACATTGCCTCCAGGATGGAGGAGGCCGTCGCAGCTGCGGCTGCGGGCGAATTTGGATACACTGTGGACGAGGCAGAGGCCGCGGACGCAGTGAGTCAAGCAGAGGAGGCGGAAATCCTCAAGCTGCTGAGGATTGCGCCCGAGGAGTTTGCCGGGGAGTCTTCCGTGAAGCTTGCCGGGACGAGCGAGGTTGCCGGGGGGAGCGAGGCCGTCGGGCATGGCACTGAGTCCAGCGGGCCTGCCCAGGAGGAGGAGGACGCCGAGGCTGGAGATTCCGATGAAGACTCTGGTGGATCTCTGAATCTTGACGACGATGCCTCCTCATCCTCGGAGAACTCTCCGCCTCCGCCAAGCCCTCCGCAGCAACCGAAGAAGCGCCTCCGCAAGGCAGCTGAGACGACGAGGCCACAGGCGCCTCGACAGCAGCCGACGCGCCGTGCGACGCGCGCCACCAAGACGAGCGAAGCCGTCAAAGAGGCGCCCCGTGCTCGAGCGCCAAGCGGAGGGGGATCTTCCCGGAGCGGAACGGGTGCTCCTTCTGCCCCTCGGTCCTCGGCGACGACGGGGGCTGGGTCTTCGCAGCCCGCAGCCCCGGAGCCCGCCAAGCGCCCGAGGGAGTCTTCTCCTCCAGCTCCTCGCGCGGGAGCACACCAGGCGGAGTTTGACTTCTCCGCCCTCAGCTCCGACGAAGAGGAAGAGGAGTAAGTACTTGCAATTCTTTTAGTTTCTTTGATTTTGTCTTGATTTTCCTTGCTTGGTTCTGATCTTGCTTTTGTTTTGCTTCGCAGGACCTTGACTCAGCGAATGGCGAAGAGGGCCAAGATCCCTGTGGTCAATATCGAGGACGACGAGCCCGTCGCGGCGACAAGCGACGCGCCAGCGACGAGCTTGCCGGATCAGCCTGCTGCTTCGAGGAGCAGCCCCCAGCGCAGCCCCCAGCGTAAGTCTGGTGTTTATCCTTCTGCTTGACGGGTGCGCTCGGGGTTATCATCTTGGTTGATGTCTTGTTGTCTTGTGCAGAAGTGGAGCCGCAGCCGCAGGAGCACCCGGAGGTCGCCCCCGACGAGCCACTTGCTCCACCCTCCCCGCCAAGGATGAACTCCCCGGCAAGGGAGAACGCTCCGCCAAGGACGGGCACTCCGCCAAGGGCGAGTACCCCGCCAAGGGTGAGCAGCCCGACAAGGGTGAGCACCCCGCCAAGGGAGGGCGCAGGCGGCCCTCCGCCAGCAGGGGCCACTACTCCGCCGCCAAGGGAGAATTCCCCGGCGAGGGACCCCGTCGTCGAAGAAGTCCGCGAAGGTAAAGCTTGTAATTTCTTCTTCCCGGATTCGTCTTTTTTGGATATTTGCTTGATTCTTTCTTTTCTTCTTCTTCCACTAGATCCTCCTGCCCCAGAGCTGATGGAGACGGAGGCCACCGCTGAGGAGGAGGTGCACGGCGACGGCGGCAACGCCACTGCCACCGAGGGAATGGCTGGAGCCGACGAGCCTGCCGCTGAAGAGACCGCCCCGACCGCAGACGCCGCGGCTGGGGAAGGGACCGGCGACCGCACTGCCGGCCCGGAGGCCGCAGGAGCGCCGGACGCTGCACCGGCCGCCGACCCTTCCGCCTCCGCGGCTGGGCAGGGCGTCTACCTGGAGGCCGCCAACGGGGTTTTCATACAAGTCCCGTGGGCGTCCTCGTCTCGAGCACCCGCGGAGGGAGAGACCTTCGACGGAGAGGTCCTCGCCTCCGACGGGCTGAAGGTCGTGGATGCGCCCGGCAGCAGCGACGAGCCCGAAGAGGAGAGACTCCTTCGTCGGCTCCTGGCCTTGTATCGGGCCAGGCAAGCGAAGTTGGAGTCTCGGGAGGCTCTGGCTGCCAAGGCTGGAGCTGACTTGGAGAAGCGCGCCGCGGAGCTCCGCGCCGCCAACCAGGCGGCCCTCCGTAACTTGGCGGAGGAGCGTGAAGAGCTTGCCGGGGCACAGCAAGCCTTCCTCGTTGAAAAAGCTGAGGCCGAGGAGCAGCAACGATTGGCCGCCGAGGAGCTGTCTCGGCGGGAAGGAGTACTCAACCAGCGGAAGGTCGACCTCGATGCCCACGAGGACGACCTCGCCGCCCGGGAGTAGGCCATTGGCGGGGCTTTGAAGGAGGCGAGGAACGCCGCAGCCGCCGCAGAGACCGCCAAGAAGGACCTGGAGGCCAAGGTGGCTCAGACGGAGTTGTACCTGAAGGCGAGCGAGGAGAGGGTCACTGCGCTCAACGTGGAGCGGGAAAAAGATGCCCACACCAACTCTGAGCTGCAGGTACGTCTCTCCGAGAAGGGCAAAGAGCTCTCCGACGCCAGGAACTCCATCGCTGACTTAGAGCTGAAGGTTTCCACCTTGACTGACTCGCTCGACGCCGCCCGGGACCGCGAGACGAAGCTGAAGGACGAACTCCACAAGGAAAGGGCCTTGGTGGAGAGCGCCGCCGTCTCGGCGAACAACTTCAACCGGGCAGTGGAGCAGTGGACTGATGAGCTGGTCACCTCCGCTGCCAATATTGACATGGAGATGATGGCGCTGAGGGCGGAGCATCTCGTGTACTCCCCGGACGAGAGTCTCCCCCACAGCGCCAAGTTGAGTCTGTTCTTCAGGGGAATTGCGCCGGCGCTTGCGCGGCTGCGGGAGAAGATCCCCGTGCAGCTGGCCGACGAGGCGCGTCGGCTCTGCATGGGCACCATGGAGCGGGTCTTGTCGAAGATCGTCTACCGCAACCCCGGCATCAACCTCGTCAATGTCCTCCGCACCTTGCCGCCCGAAGCTGACCAGGAGGCGTTGAAGGCGCAGGTTGCCCACATCGTCGCCAAGGTGGGCAAGATCACGAGGCGTGAAGGCGACCGCGTAGATTAGATTCCTTTCTTTCTGCTTCCTTTGCCGCCGCAAAGCATGTTATGGACAAGAATCTGTTAGTATTGCGGCAAGTTATCTTTGTAATATACAATCTTATTTCGAGCAACCAATGCAGTGTTATCTCCCTTGCTTTGGTCCCTTCACTTTGTATGCATCCCACCCTACGTTTTTAGGGAACTTGCCGGCAAAGGACCCTTGCCGCGAGCGCTGAGTGCTGGACTCTTAGCAGCCTGCTGGCAATACCTTTGCCGGCAAGAAACCTTGCCGCAGCTAGTCGCAGCACACTTAGGTTGCTGAGCGAACTCGAAAACGAAGCAAGGGCGCGACACTTGTCGCAGCTCACTTAAGTCGTTGAGCGTGCTCGAAACAAAGTAAGGGTGCGGCTAGCCACGGGTAGGTTCCTCCGCGCACAGGTTTTCCATACAAAGTGTGGTTGTTCAAGGAAGACAACTAAAAAATTTGAAAAGTTTGAAATACTCAAACTTGGGTAACTTAGCTTTCATGGGTTGCTTGCTCCCCGACAAGGCTTCTCTTTCTTGAACAGTACTTGGTTCATGCCTCCATCTCCTTCCCCCCCGGCAAACTTGTGCGCGAGGAATATTCCTTCTGCTTAAGAGGGAAAGAAAAAGAGGAGGAAAAACAAGTATAGGGCCTCACGGCTTGCTAGTGCTTACCGGGGATGTGCGTTGCACAAGGTGCCAAACGATGCATGCAAATAACAAAGAAAAGCATGGAAATGACAAATAGTGCGAAGCACAAAAGCTTTACTGATGCACGGGATCTGCGCCTGGCTTTGTACAAAGGTTTACATGCAACAGCGGCAAGACTTGTACAAAAGGTGGTTGCCGGAGCGGATCACGGCAACCGCGCCTTATGGGTGAAACTTGCGAAGATGCTCTATGTTCCAGGAGTTGCTCACCGGTAAGCCTTCTTCGGTCTCAAGGCGGACAGCGCCGGGCCTTGTGACTTGTCTCACCCGATAAGGGCCTTCCCACCTCGGCGTCAACTTGTTGGAATTCTTGGCGGACTGAACACGCCGAAGAACAAGGTCGCCTTCCTCGAGACTCCTGGCCCTGACCTTGCGGCTATGATAGCGACGCAAGGCTTGCTGGTATCGAGCAGCTCGTACAGCAGCCTGGAGACGTTCCTCCTCAAGGAGAAATGCGTCATCTTGTCGCAGTTGCTCTTGCTCGAGCTCATCGTAAGCGATCACTCAAGGAGATCCGTATACGAGTTCCGTGGGGAGAACTGCCTCTGCTCCATAGACAAGAGCAAAGGGTGTCTGTCCGGTGGCTCGATTTGGTGTCGTCCTGATTGACCAAAGAGCCGCCGGCAACTCCTCTATCCAGTTTCTTCCGCACTTGTGCAGCCTGTCGAAGGTCCTTGTCTTTAGTCCGCGCAGCACTTCAGCATTGGCCCTCTCCGCTTGACCATTGCTCCTCGGGTGAGCAACAGAAGCGAAGCAGACCTTGGCGCCAAGGTCTTGGACGTACTGCATGAAGGTGCGACTTGTAAACTGTGTGCCGTTGTCGGTGATGATCCTGTTAGGGATTCCGAAACGGCAAACAATCGATCTGAAGAACCTGACTGCTGACTGTGCTGTCACCTTTCTCACTGGTTCCACCTCTGGCCACTTTGTGAACTTGTCGATTGCTACGTACAAGTACTCAAAGCCCCCGACTGCGCGGGGAAAGGGGCCGAGAATATCGAGCCCCCAGACCGAGAAGGGCCAGGACAAAGGGATCGTCTGGAGAGCTTGAGCTGGCTGGTGAATTTGCTTGGCATGGAACTGGCACGCTTCACACTTGGTTACTTGTGCAGTTGCATCTTGGAGGGCTTCTGGCCAGAAGAACCCTTGCCGGAACGCCTTCCCGGCAAGTGCCCTTGCGCCAATGTGGTGGCCACATATGCCTCCATGTATCTCTGCCAACAGCTTCTGTCCATCTTCCCTGGAAATGCACTTCAACCTGACACCATTGAGTCTTCTTCTGTACAGTTCATTGCCAACGAACTGGTACATACTTGACTGCCTGGTTATTTTCTCTATCTCTTCTGGCTCGTCGGGAAGTTCTCCAGTTTACAGAAAACGGACGATTTGCTGTGCCCATGCTGGAGCCTGAGGCTCAACAACAAGGACTAAAGGCATGAGGGCTACTGCAGGAACCTAAGCTTCTACGGCAAGAACCTGCGGCTCTGCCGGAGCTGATGGTCCCCCGGCAAGCCTGCCGGGGCAAGGCTTGTCGGGAACACCTGCTTCAACTGTACAGACCCTTGGATCTGCAGGAGCAAACTGTTCCTCAGCATCTTGGCTGTTGATTTTGGGGACCTTGGCGGCGGCTTCGGGAAGATCCGCCGGCAAGTAGTCGCCGGAGACCAACTTTCTCTTCTTGTTTTGCCCAACTGATGGTGTAACGGATGGCTGAGTTAACTTGAGCACGAAGGTCCCTGGTTCCACAGGTAACTTCATTGCAGCACACTTTGAGAGGCCATCTGCAATATCATTCTGAGCTCTTGGGACGTGCTCCATTTGCAGACCTTCAAAGTGTTCTTCAAGCTTCCTCACTTCATCAACATAAGCTTCCATCAAAGGGCTCTGGTAACTCTTATTCACTTGTCGGACCACCAACTGTGAATCTCCCCGCACAATCAACTTCTTGATCCCAAGCTCGGCCGCAATTCTGAGGCCGGCAAGCAAACCTTCATACTCTGCAGTATTGTTTGTCGCTTGCTCCTTGGGAAAGTGCATCTGGACAACATACTTGAGGTGCTCTCCGGTGGGCGCTATGAGTACCACGCCGGCACCGGCGCCTTGCAGCGAGAAAGCACCATCAAAGTACATTATCCATTCGCTGCTCGCTTCTTGGACGGGGACGCTTGTCTCTGGGACTTCTTCATCTGGCGTTGGGGTCCATTCCGCTATGAATTCTGCCAAAGCTCTGCTCTGTAGGGTTGAAGTGCTCTCAAACTTGAGACCAAAGCTTGACAGCTCCAGTGCCCACTCGACGATCCTGCCTGTTGCTTCGGGATTCTGCAATATCCTCTTCAACGGAAAGCGAGTGACCACCGTTATCTCGTGTGCTTGGAAGTAATGGCGCAGCTTCCTTGAGGCCATGAGGAGGCCGAAAAGCAACTTCTGCACCCCAGAGTATCTTGATCTAGCCCCCTGCAGAAGGGAACTTACGAAATACACTGGGCGCTGCACCATCTTCCTTCGCACTTCTCCTTGCTCCTGTGCAGGCTTGTCCTTGTCGGGGCCAGAGCTTGTCGGGGAAGCCCCCTGCTTGTCGCTGGATTCGCTTGCCGGGGATGTGGGTTCCTCATCTGCCTCCCTCTCCGCTACTAACGCAGCACTAACCACTTGATTGGTTGCCGCTAGGTACAGCAGCAACTTCTCTTGTGGCCTAGGTGCGACAAGTATCGGAGTGGAGGACAGGTATCCTTTCAGGTCTTGCAGCGCTGCCTCCGCTTCCGGAGTCCATTTCATAGGACCTGCCTTTTTCAAAATTTTGAAGAAAGGCAGGGCGCGCTCTGCAGACTTTGAAATGAACCTGCTGAGGGCAGCCACACAACCAGCAAGTCTTCTTACGTCCTTGACGCGCTTCGGGGCTTCAATCTGCTCGATGGCTTTTATCTTGTCGGGATTGGCTTCAATCCCCCTCTGGGACACAAAGAACCCGAGAAGCTTGCCGGAGGGAACTCCGAAGACGCACTTCTCGGGGTTCAGCTTGAGTTGGATCTTGCGCAGATTCTCAAAGATTTCCTCTAAGTCCTGTATCAGGGTATCTTTGCTCTTGCTCTTGACCACTATATCATCCATGTAGGCTTCTACATTTCTGTGTATCTGTGGCTCAAAAGCAGTGTGCACCACCCTTGCAAATGTCGAGCCTGCATTCTTCAATCCAAAGGGCATGCGTATGAAGCAATATGTGCCACATGGAGTAATGAATGCAGTCTTTTCTTCATCTTCCTTGGCCATGAATATCTGGTGGTAACCTGAGTATGCATCAAGAAATGAAAGCAACTCACATCCGGCGGTGGAGTCAACAATCTGGTCAATACGCGGCAAGGGAAATGGATCCTTGGGACACGCTTTATTCACATCAGTGAAGTCTATACAAAGTCTCCACTTCCCATTGGCCTTGCGCACGACAACTGGATTGGCCAACCACGTAGGATGGATTACGCCTCTAACCAGGCCTGCTGCTTCCAACTTCTTTATCTCTTCGGCGATGAACTCTTGGCGCTCCACGGCTTGCTTTCTGACCTTCTGCTTGACGGGCCGCGCATGAGGACAAACAACAAGCTTGTGCTCAATTACCTTCCTGGGAACGCCGGGGATGTCCGACGGTTGCCATGCGAACACGTCGACATTCGCCCGCAGGAAGGCAACGAGCGCGCTTTCCTATTTGTGGTCGAGTGTAGCACTGATGGTGAAGGTACCACCAGTGCCGTCCTCCTTGGCGGACACCTTCTTGGTTGCCGGTGGAGCTGCCATTCCTTTCTTACACTTGCCGGTGGAGCTCGATGGTGCGTCCTCGACGGCAGCGCAGCACTCCGAAGAGGTGCGTTTGCCGGAGTGGGCTCCAGAGCTCTTGCCGGACTTGGTCTTGGTCTTCCCCCCGGGAGCTTCAGCGGCAAGTGTGTTGCTCTCTGCCGCGGCTGCTGCATCCCGGTAGATCTTGTCGGCGCAGATAAGCGCGTCCTTCTTGTCGCCGGGGACAGAGATGACGCTTATCGGCCCCGGCATCTTGAGTACGTTGTATGCATATGTCAGGACCGGTTTTCCAGGATATTAATTTCCCAGTAAACGGCCCTTGTGCTCACCAGCCCCAGGATTACTGTTAGCTGATGAGACACAAACTTGATACAGAAATTCCAAGCAAAATACAAAATATGTAGTACAAGACCATTCTGGTCCATGAGTACAACAAAAAGGTTCTAGTGGTTGGTGACGGAAGCGGTTTGCGATACATCAGCGTCTATGGGACTCCATTTCCCACAGGAACAGCTGACCTGGGTAATTCCTATCTTCGCGAGGCTGCTATCACCGTTGCCTAGGTTCCGGGGCTGCCATCGTAGCACTCCTCTCCAAGCAAGAAATCTGGCCAAGACAATAACCAGGGACAAGCCAGTGAGTACTTTGAATGTACTCGCAAACATTATGAACACAGGTACAATATAACAAACGACAGTCATGCTCTGAAATATTCCATGATCACTTCGTTAGTCGCGAAATAAAATTCATGACGCAAGCATGTTATTCTTATAAACCATGAATAAGCAATCAAAGAATAAATAATAAAAAAAATGCACCGATCGGGTGTCTGAAGCGACGCCTCGAAAGGATAATAAAATAAAGCATGCCTCAGTCGGACGTCT
Organism: Secale cereale; assembly: GCA_902687465.1. NCBI lineage: Eukaryota > Viridiplantae > Streptophyta > Magnoliopsida > Poales > Poaceae > Secale > Secale cereale. Next base: position 696,529,411 of record LR738709.1, on the reverse strand, counting down.
GAGCAACGTCACATAAAGGGCTTATAAAGAATAATAACAAACATGCCACAGTCGGGCGTCTGAGCGACACCACATAAAGGGCTTATAAGGAAAATAAATAATAAGTATGCCACAGTCGGGCGTCTGAGCGACACCACATAAAGGGCTTATATGAAAATAATCACAGGGAATATCCAGGTGGTAGAACCATCCCAGGGATATTCAATAATTCAAATAATACAAACGGTTAGTCCAAAATAATAATAATCATAATCATCATATGTCCCATGTTATGATCAATGTTCTGGCTTAGCAGTTTTTCTCCTCCGAAGACCGACACTAAGACCGACACTTGACCCATCCCAGACTGTAATCCTTAACCGCGGACACGGCTATTCGAATAGATGTAAACTCTGCAGAGGGTGTACTCTTTACCCACGAGTAACGGATTCCTTTAGTCCATCGGGACTAATTCCATTTACGGTCTTTTAGTTGAAAACACACCTGACCCGCACACACCAGCTTAACTTACCGGTGACTGGAATCACCCACGACACCTGTTAAGCAAAACTCTAAGTGGGGAGGCTACAACCTCGAGTAGCATGGGATCACAGAATTTATAATGCGCGCAAACTAGGGAAGCTACCCCTTCGGCTCCAACCGAAACACCCATGCCCCCGGACCAGGTGGCCTGCCTACCGGATGCAGCCGGTATCTTCCACCATGGCCTCTCTGTACGGTGTGTGCCAAGAAAGGGGTTGACAACTTACTGGACTGTACCCTACCTGCGGCAGGGACAAGTGGTAGTACGAAGCAAGTATGGGGGTTACCGGAGCAAGACTCGATCTACGGTCGACTCAGGAGGTTAAAGCATCACCTGCCAGTTTAGCATAGCAAATATATTTCACTTCAACAGGCAGAACCGTTACCCATCATACCTCAACATGCCTTACTGACTATACTCGTCTCAACGAAATATCAGTAGCAAGCTCGTGTCTACCCAAGACAGAGACTTTCCCGGATTCCTTCCAGTAGGCATGAGGGGTAGACGAGGGAGGTTACCGTCACAAGTATATCAATTCCCAACAGCAAGGAATCTTCATCATGCACTCATGAGCATGATCATACCATCACATAAAATAACGAGTATTCCGTGTCAAGGTGGTATTGTAAACGTGTCAAACAACACACAACAATATTATGCCGGGGTTCAGAATGCTTGCCTTCAAGGTGCAGAGAGGTGAGGGCACTCCAAAACTTTTGAAAGTTTTGATCTTCCCTCCAAATTCCTATTTTTGAAAATATTCCAATTAACACATACTTTAAAAACAGTACAAAAAGTTGTCCTAATTATTTTTGAAATAAATCTTAAAATAAACTAGGTGAAATTTGAGAGAGGTAGGAAAAAGAATCAACTCATTTGGGGTTTTATTTAAAAAGATATGCCCAGTCAAAGTTTGGTCAAAGTTCTGTTTTAAATTAAAACAGAAAAGGAAACGGTTTTGAATGAAATGCGCTTTCAAACAGAGAAAACGTACTCGGCGGGGGAGCGCTTTCACTTAAGCCAGCGAGGGCCGGCTCGGGGTCACTGACAGGGGGCCCCGCGGTCCCACCTGTCGGGTTTGGCGGGTCCTTCTCCCTCCTCCCTTCTTTGCCCGCACTGGACGGAGCTCCGGCGATTGCCGGCGGCGAACGGCGACTCCATGCGGGGAACGGAGGGGCGGAAAGGGTCCGCGGGTCCACGGCGAGCCTTTCGGTGGTCGAAACGGCCGAGGTGGTGCTGAGGATCGCCGGCGACGAGCTTCGCGGCGGCGACAGCTTCGGGAGGAAAGGGGAAAAATGGCTACGGTGGTGCTGGAGCTCGGTTGAGTGGTTGGGAAGCTGCGTGGTGTCAAGGGGAAGCCAAAGGCGGCACTGGATGGGTGGGGGAGGGCCTGGTCTCGGCGAATGGTGCCGGCGCATGGCGGCGGCCGTGGTTGCCGGAGACGGGGAAGACTGCCTTCTCCAGATGGTTTTGAGCGAGGGGAAGAACTTTGCGGCTTGCCTGAGGATCTGGACGAGCTCGGGGGCTCCTTTTATAGCGCCAACAGGTCGGTTCCGCGGCTCCGAGGATAAGAACGGCGGCGGCCGAGGATAAGCTCGACGGCCTGTTGCCCGGGGCGACGTGGCGATGGCCGCAGCTAGCGGACGCGCTCGAGGATGAGCTCGGGCTGTTCCCTGGACGAGCTGGCGAGTGGAGGACGCTTGGACGGCGCTGCCGCGGCAGGGCGCCTTACGGCCGAAGGCATGCCGCCAAGATGGCCATAGTGGTCGGCTCTGAACTGCGCAGGGCAGCAGTCGAGCGGTGCTAGTGGACGGGGTGAGGTGGCGGTGGTGTTCCAGCACTCTTCTGCGGGCCGATAAGGATCAGGGGGCGAGGTCGGTTGGTGCGGCGCTGCGGGTGTGGCGCGTGCAAAATGCGCGCTCTGCGTCGCGCTCTGGGCACGTGCTCAAGGTGTTCGGCAAAATGCCGACGCCTGCCAGGGAGCTCTGCTGCCCACGGGGCTCTACAGGGATGGCTTGAAGGCCAAGGCAAAGCTAAGAGACAAACTGATAATGCCAGATGAGCTAACCTCCAATGCTAAGCAAAAATCATGCCAAAAGAGTTCATGCACTCCAGCTGTTCGACAAAATGCTAGGGGCATCCAGAAGGTTTTGCTAGTGATCAAAATTTCCAGATCATATCCTCTTTAGATGATAAAGAGGGTGGCAAGGTTAGTTTGTCAAAAGCAAACACTCCTTAGTACAAGTTTTTGAGAAAACCAAATCTGGACAGAAAATGAAGGTCATTATTGCATGAGTCAAAAATATTCCAATGGTCTCAATCTCCTGGACTTAAGAGTTTGATATGGTGGTCTAAAAGCAGGAGGAAAAACCATGGGCAATGGGGCAAGATAAAATAGTGCTGCAGTAGAAAATGCCAAACTGGACCAGAATACAAATGAGGATGTTCTGCTCAATTTTTCCAAAGAACACCAATGGGTTTTTGCATAGAAATGAATTATATACTTCTACCAACATCTCCAAATTTTGGTGGAATTTTTAGATGCATTTCTCAAATGGTTGCAGTGCAAAAGAGACTCCAAAACTTATAAGAAATCAATTTAAAAGCAATAAAGCTTTGGGGAAATATTTACAGAAATATTTCCACTGATAAAAGAAATGATCTTGAGAAGGTATACAAGTCCAACAATATTCTTGAAAGGTTCCCCTTGAGGGAAACATTCCACAATTCAAAAGAAAATAATGGTACTGAAATCAAAATAAAATCCAGGAAAGAAAATTTTAAGTTCCTGGCAAAATTTTAATAAAAAAATCATGGTTAAAATTTTTGGGGTGTTACAACACCACCCCCCTTAAGAAAAATCTCGTCCTCGAGATTTGCTAAGGACTATCTCAAAATATCCATCCTATTACCAAAAAGTACTGGTTCAAAGGAAACGAACATTCGTAATATACTGGGGTTACTGCGAAGGAGCAAATAATTGGCACAACTATAGTGGGGTACTGGTGCTATGTGAAGAAAAACTATGGTTGGAAAAACCGAGAAATTACTACTATCGGCTACGGTAAATTTAGAACAACAATCTAATTTTCTAAAAACGATGGTCGTACCCGAGTGCACAGAGCTCTCTCTGGCTGACAGGTGGACCCGGGGTCCACTGTCAGTCTCTTCTTCTTCCTCTGGCTCTCTTTCTCCCACTCTCTCGCGTGCGCCCCCGCGCTTTCTTCACCGGCGACGCCTAGCGCGTAGGGCATCTAGGCCGTACTGCGGTAGTGCGCGGCGTGCTAGCTGCCGGTGCAGCGTGCACTCACCTCGCGGGCCAGTGCGTTGTCGGCACTGCTCGCGGATTCGCCTCCGAACACCGGCGATCGAGCGACGAGCGGCGCTGGTGGACTTCGCCCACCGTACACCGATCTCGAGCTATAAAATGACCGCGGTGCTCCTCTCTTCTCCCTCACACCTGGCCTCGTCTCTCTTCTCCTTCCTTCTCCTCCATTTCTGTTTGCAGGAGCTCGCGACGAGGCAGGAGCTTGCGACGAGGCTCTAATGGCGGAGGTGATGCCGGATTGGTACGTGATCTTGATGTGCGGAGGGTTGGCGGCATTGCTGGGGTTCTCCGTGCTCTTGTGCGCGATGATCCTCAATGATCGTTGTGATGCTGCTGCTCGAGTGTTAGCTCTTCGCGGCGGCGGTGATCATGAGGATTAAGTGTGGTTGTTAGGTTCTGACTGCTGTCAGTGTGCTGGAAGCAACTTGCGTTCGAATAATCACCCACAAATCTCTCCTTTAGAGACTGTGGTGTGAGGTGATCCGTTAGGTGCGAAAGGTGTACGTGGTTACGCAATTAGTGCCTGCAGTCGAGTGGTTGTGGATGTGAGCCTGCTGTCGTGGTGCCGCGTGAATTAAAATGCATGTCACGAAGAATTCACGTGTTGTAACGGCTCAAAGAAAAATCTAACCTCAAGATTTACTGAGAGCGGAGGCAGTCAATCAAAATGAACAGCAGTAAAAACCACTCACAATCATCGAAAACAAACATTTAATACATCGCACAAACTTAGAATACAACGCATAAGCTGTAATACATAAATAAGTGCTAGGGTAACAAACATAGGAGTTACGTCTACGGAAAAAAGACAGGGTCCTGAGGAAATGTCTCCGGCACTGGGGCACATTCCTCTTCTATCGGGGAAAGCGAAAGGCTTCCCGGTGTTGGAATACATTCTTCTTCTTCTGGAGGGAGCGGAGGGAGTTGAGGAAGCAATCGAAGAACGTGTCCCTCCTGAGTTGGCAGAGGGGGTCCGCCAATGGCGATCCGGGGATTCAGAACAGCAAGGTAGCGGAGATACTCCAGTATTTGCTGGGTGAAACGCTCCTGGGCCATCACATATTGAATGAGATAGACCAGGGCTGGATCGCTCTCCGCACGTCCACAGCGGAACGTAGCTTCTGCTCCAAAAGCAGCGCGGCTTGGGAAATAGCAGTATTCTCTTGTGCTGGCACAAGGTACCGCAAATCGAAGACGGGTGACTGCTTCATACGCAGCAGACTCAATGGCCATGCCTGGTGTTGGCATGGATCTCCCGATGAAGATAACATAGGGAGGGCCTTGGTTTAAATCTGCTGGTGGAATATGTACAGCTGCCCAGTATTTCGAGAGATCAGGAGTGATTCTTGATTTGAACAGCTCATACAGGGGTGGATGGGTGGAGCCAAGAGTATTGCGGGTAAAATCCCATAATATCTTAACAAAACTACCAGGATTTGCGTCGGGGGTCCTCAGGTAAGCTCCGGGGTGAGACATGGATGGGTGAATGGGGAAGGTAGTGCTCGATGCTGATGGTTGCTGGTGTGGGAAAAAGAGGGTGGCCTCTTATAGAGAGCCTGGGTCAAGAAACATGAAGTGGTGCCGTACGACTGAGACACCGACTCCGGCGCGGGGCTGTCTGAGTCAAAGTCTCAGGCCTCAATCCCCAAAAAGAAAAGTGACATGTTACTGTGCATGTCGATTGGGGTCACGTCAAAAATTTTACTCTGCAACCACTCGTCAAACAATTCACGCCAGTTCACACATACTATGAGATGTTGACACACGGGTGGTTACAAGCTCACTACGCCACACAACGGCTACTACGGAACTAAAGAAAAAAAAACGGCTACTAGGGCTTGACAACAATTCTGGTGGACTTAGTCCACCTGGTTGAGATCTAGCCGGGCGCGTCTTGCGGATGCCGAGTCTTCTCCGGGTGCTTCCGCGTCGGAGCTGGCCGGGGTAGGATGGGGAGCTACTGGGCTGGAGTAGCGGTGGTGGCCTTCGCGGGGTGTCGAGGTCACCGTCCCATTGGAGTAGGCCTCCAAGAGACGACGGAGATCTCCGGGTGAGGCGATGGCATTGCCCGGGTGGATGACATGGTCAGAGCTTGGGGGCTCAACCGGCCTTCCAGGCAGCACTATCGGGGTGTCAGTGGCGGGTGCGACTTCGCTCCTTGCCGGGGCCAGGCGAGCGAGCGTCAAGCGGGTCTCAATCAGGTCAAGAGTGACCTGATCAAATAGTGCCTCTTGCGCTTTCAGGTAGCGCACCAGATGCACCAGGGCAGGGTCCGACTCATGGTCTCCGTTGGCGACCTGGGTCGGTCTACCATAGCCTTCACGACTAGGGTAGTAGTAGAATGAGCGGCAGTTAACCCTCGGCGACAGGTGCCGAAGATGAACTATAGCCTCTCGGGCTGCAAGTTGGATGGCTTGGGGCTCGTCGGAGGTCGTCCTCCCGGTGAATCGGTAGGGACGCTCCGGTGTGGTGCCCCTCCCGTAGATGTGTACCGTGGCCCAGAAGTGTTGGATGGAATTACTCGTGTGCTCTTGGTACACGACATACTCCGGTGGCTCGTCGATGCTAAAAGCACGACGGATGAGATTGGCGAGGATGGCTACGAAGCCTTCGAGCTCGACTGCGGTGGTCTCGTTGTGAACGTGGGGGCCTGGCATCTTGGTGGTTGGATATCGAACTGGGAATGAGGCTGTGATGTGCTGAGTTTTTGGGCAAGGCTTCCTTTATAAGTCAGCCGAGTCTTCCATCGCACGCTTGTGGATGGGACAACTCAGGTGTCGGTCACTGGCGTGTGATCGACAGGCTAGACTGATAGGTTAGGCACCGACTGCCGAAAGGTGTCGGGGGCACTGTGTGGCTATCCTGTACGAGAAGTTTGGCTGGGTTTAGGTTAAGGTTTGGTGGGTTGTTTAACCTAGATTTATTGACCTGGCTAAGATAGGATTAGCCAATGGTCAGCCTGGCTCTGATACCAAGGTTGTCAGGACCGGTTTTCCAGGATATTAATTTCCCAGTAAACGGCCCTTGTGCTCACCAGCCCCAGGATTACTGTTAGCTGATGAGACACAAACTTGATACAGAAATTCCAAGCAAAATACAAAATATGTAGTACAAGACCATTCTGGTCCATGAGTACAACAAAAAGGTTCTAGTGGTTGGTGACGGAAGCGGTTTGCGATACATCAGCGTCTATGGGACTCCATTTCCCACAGGAACAGCTGACCTGGGTAATTCCTATCTTCGCGAGGCTGCTATCACCGTTGCCTAGGTTCCGGGGCTGCCATCGTAGCACTCCTCTCCAAGCAAGAAATCTGGCCAAGACAATAACCAGGGACAAGCCAGTGAGTACTTTGAATGTACTCGCAAACATTATGAACACAGGTACAATATAACAAACGACAGTCATGCTCTGAAATATTCCATGATCACTTCGTTAGTCGCGAAATAAAATTCATGACGCAAGCATGTTATTCTTATAAACCATGAATAAGCAATCAAAGAATAAATAATAAAAAAAAATGCACCGATCGGGTGTCTGAAGCGACGCCTCGAAAGGATAATAAAATAAAGCATGCCTCAGTCGGACGTCTGAGCAACGTCACATAAAGGGCTTATAAAGAATAATAACAAACATGCCACAGTCGGGCGTCTGAGCGACACCACATAAAGGGCTTATAAGGAAAATAAATAATAAGTATGCCACAGTCGGGCGTCTGAGCGACACCACATAAAGGGCTTATATGAAAATAATCACAGGGAATATCCAGGTGGTAGAACCATCCCAGGGATATTCAATAATTCAAATAATACAAACGGTTAGTCCAAAATAATAATAATCATAATCATCATATGTCCCATGTTATGATCAATGTTCTGGCTTAGCAGTTTTTCTCCTCCGAAGACCGACACTAAGACCGACACTTGACCCATCCCAGACTGTAATCCTTAACCGCGGACACGGCTATTCGAATAGATGTAAACTCTGCAGAGGGTGTACTCTTTACCCACGAGTAACGGATTCCTTTAGTCCATCGGGACTAATTCCATTTACGGTCTTTTAGTTGAAAACACACCTGACCCGCACACACCAGCTTAACTTACCGGTGACTGGAATCACCCACGACACCTGTTAAGCAAAACTCTAAGTGGGGAGGCTACAACCTCGAGTAGCATGGGATCACAGAATTTATAATGCGCGCAAACTAGGGAAGCTACCCCTTCGGCTCCAACCGAAACACCCATGCCCCCGGACCAGGTGGCCTGCCTACCGGATGCAGCCGGTATCTTCCACCATGGCCTCTCTGTACGGTGTGTGCCAAGAAAGGGGTTGACAACTTACTGGACTGTACCCTACCTGCGGCAGGGACAAGTGGTAGTACGAAGCAAGTATGGGGGTTACCGGAGCAAGACTCGATCTACGGTCGACTCAGGAGGTTAAAGCATCACCTGCCAATTTAGCATAGCAAATATATTTCACTTCAACAGGCAGAACCGTTACCCATCATACCTCAACATGCCTTACTGACTATACTCGTCTCAACGAAATATCAGTAGCAAGCTCGTGTCTACCCAAGACAGAGACTTTCCCGGATTCCTTCCAGTAGGCATGAGGGGTAGACGAGGGAGGTTACCGTCACAAGTATATCAATTCCCAACAGCAAGGAATCTTCATCATGCACTCATGAGCATGATCATACCATCACATAAAATAACGAGTATTCCGTGTCAAGGTGGTATTGTAAACGTGTCAAACAACACACAACAATATTATGCCGGGGTTCAGAATGCTTGCCTTCAAGGTGCAGAGAGGTGAGGGCACTCCAAAACTTTTGAAAGTTTTGATCTTCCCTCCAAATTCCTATTTTTGAAAATATTCCAATTAACACATACTTTAAAAACAGTACAAAAAGTTGTCCTAATTATTTTTGAAATAAATCTTAAAATAAACTAGGTGAAATTTGAGAGAGGTAGGAAAAAGAATCAACTCATTTGGGGTTTTATTTAAAAAGATATGCCCAGTCAAAGTTTGGTCAAAGTTCTGTTTTAAATTAAAACAGAAAAGGAAACGGTTTTGAATGAAATGCGCTTTCAAACAGAGAAAACGTACTCGGCGGGGGAGCGCTTTCACTTAAGCCAGCGAGGGCCGGCTCGGGGTCACTGACAGGGGGCCCCGCGGTCCCACCTGTCGGGTTTGGCGGGTCCTTCTCCCTCCTCCCTTCTTTGCCCGCACTGGACGGAGCTCCGGCGATTGCCGGCGGCGAACGGCGACTCCATGCGGGGAACGGAGGGGCGGAAAGGGTCCGCGGGTCCACGGCGAGCCTTTCGGTGGTCGAAACGGCCGAGGTGGTGCTGAGGATCGCCGGCGACGAGCTTCGCGGCGGCGACAGCTTCGGGAGGAAAGGGGAAAAATGGCTACGGTGGTGCTGGAGCTCGGTTGAGTGGTTGGGAAGCTGCGTGGTGTCAAGGGGAAGCCAAAGGCGGCACTGGATGGGTGGGGGAGGGCCTGGTCTCGGCGAATGGTGCCGGCGCATGGCGGCGGCCGTGGTTGCCGGAGACGGGGAAGACTGCCTTCTCCAGATGGTTTTGAGCGAGGGGAAGAACTTTGCGGCTTGCCTGAGGATCTGGACGAGCTCGGGGGCTCCTTTTATAGCGCCAACAGGTCGGTTCCGCGGCTCCGAGGATAAGAACGGCGGCGGCCGAGGATAAGCTCGACGGCCTGTTGCCCGGGGCGACGTGGCGATGGCCGCAGCTAGCGGACGCGCTCGAGGATGAGCTCGGGCTGTTCCCTGGACGAGCTGGCGAGTGGAGGACGCTTGGACGGCGCTGCCGCGGCAGGGCGCCTTACGGCCGAAGGCATGCCGCCAAGATGGCCATAGTGGTCGGCTCTGAACTGCGCAGGGCAGCAGTCGAGCGGTGCTAGTGGACGGGGTGAGGTGGCGGTGGTGTTCCAGCACTCTTCTGCGGGCCGATAAGGATCAGGGGGCGAGGTCGGTTGGTGCGGCGCTGCGGGTGTGGCGCGTGCAAAATGCGCGCTCTGCGTCGCGCTCTGGGCACGTGCTCAAGGTGTTCGGCAAAATGCCGACGCCTGCCAGGGAGCTCTGCTGCCCACGGGGCTCTACAGGGATGGCTTGAAGGCCAAGGCAAAGCTAAGAGACAAACTGATAATGCCAGATGAGCTAACCTCCAATGCTAAGCAAAAATCATGCCAAAAGAGTTCATGCACTCCAGCTGTTCGACAAAATGCTAGGGGCATCCAGAAGGTTTTGCTAGTGATCAAAATTTCCAGATCATATCCTCTTTAGATGATAAAGAGGGTGGCAAGGTTAGTTTGTCAAAAGCAAACACTCCTTAGTACAAGTTTTTGAGAAAACCAAATCTGGACAGAAAATGAAGGTCATTATTGCATGAGTCAAAAATATTCCAATGGTCTCAATCTCCTGGACTTAAGAGTTTGATATGGTGGTCTAAAAGCAGGAGGAAAAACCATGGGCAATGGGGCAAGATAAAATAGTGCTGCAGTAGAAAATGCCAAACTGGACCAGAATACAAATGAGGATGTTCTGCTCAATTTTTCCAAAGAACACCAATGGGTTTTTGCATAGAAATGAATTATATACTTCTACCAACATCTCCAAATTTTGGTGGAATTTTTAGATGCATTTCTCAAATGGTTGCAGTGCAAAAGAGACTCCAAAACTTATAAGAAATCAATTTAAAAGCAATAAAGCTTTGGGGAAATATTTACAGAAATATTTCCACTGATAAAAGAAATGATCTTGAGAAGGTATACAAGTCCAACAATATTCTTGAAAGGTTCCCCTTGAGGGAAACATTCCACAATTCAAAAGAAAATAATGGTACTGAAATCAAAATAAAATCCAGGAAAGAAAATTTTAAGTTCCTGGCAAAATTTTAATAAACAAATCATGGTTAAAATTTTTGGGGTGTTACAGCATAGTGGGAAGCTGCCATGAACTTGGCGAGGGCAGGACGACCAAGTATCCCATTGTATGGCAATGGGATATCGGCAACATCAAATGTGATCCTCTCCGTCCTGAAATTGAGCTCTCCACCAAAGGTCACTGGCAGCGTGATCTTCCCCTTCGGCTTGCTCCTTCCCGGGTTGATCCCTTGGAACGACCCGGTTTCCTCGAGCTCGCCGTCTGGGATCTGTAGCTTCTTGATCACAGCTGAGGAGATCAAGTTCAGGCCGGCCCCGCCGTCAACCAACATCTTGGTGACCTTGAGGTTGCGGATAGTTGGTGAGACCAACATCGGCAAGCACCCGACCGCAGTTGTGCGGTCAGGGTGGTCCTCGAGGTCAAAGATGATGGGCGTGCCGGACCACTTCAGCAGCCTGCGTGACTCGACGGGCGGCTCAGCTGCATTCACTTCTCGCACCCACTGCTTGAGCTGGCGGTGGGAAGTATGCAGAGAGGCACCTCCGTCGACACACAGAACCTCTGTGGCCTTCTGGAACTCCTGCTCGCTGTTGTCTTCTTCTTCCATGTCATCATCTTCGTCTTCATCCTCATCCTTGTCGCGGCCCCGGGGAGGTCTGTCACCTTGCCGCTGCTTGGCCTTGCCGCGGCGTCCTCCCCGGCCATTGAACGGCCGCTTCTTGCTGGGTTCTCCTCCGCCTCCTTGGGCCTTCTCCTTGTCACGTCGCTCATATTCAGCCTTCTGCTGCTCTACGAGGTACTCCACTCTTTTGCAGTTCTGGAGATCGTGGCCCTTGGTGTGGTGGATCTTGCAGTACTGCTTGTCGGAGCCGTCCTGCTTGTCGGCTGCCGCTACAGGGGCGGGCTCCTTGCCGGAACCGCCAGCCTGTGCCTTCTTGGCAGGAGCCTCCTTGCCGGACTGCTCGACAACCAGCACCTCCTTGCTCTTCTTCTTTCTGTTATTCCGCCGCCGGTTCTTCCTTGCCGGGGCGGCATCCTCGCTGTCGCTTCCTCCTGCGCCAGTATCCTCTCCGGGGAGTTTCCTTCCCTCTTCAGCGCACGCACACTTGTCAGCCAGAGCGTAGAGCTCGCTGACATCCCGGATCTTGGTCATGGCCATCTCCTCCCTCATCCGGCGGTTACGCACGTTCTGGTGAAACGCGCTGATAACCGCGGCAGGGTGGACGTCGGGAATGTTGTGCTGGACGCGGCTGAATCTTTGGATGTATTTGCGCAGGGACTCTCCCTCCTTCTGGGCGAGGATGTGGAGATCGCTCTCCTGGCCGTGGGGTTTGTGGCCGCCCGTGAAGGCGCCAAAAACTGGTGGCACAGATCTGCCCATGAGGAGATGGAGTTCTCCGGTAAGTGCATAAGCCAAGACCGGACGTTTGGCTTAAGCACTAGCGGGAAATAGTTGGCTAGGATCTTCTCGTCGCGTCCCCCGGCAGCCTGCACCGCAATGGTGTAGATGCTGAGGAACTCCGAGGGGTGCGTCTTGCCGTCGTACTTCTCGGGTACGTCGGGCTTGAAATTCTTCATGCTGGGCCACTGGACTTGCCGTAGCTCACGGGCGAACGCAGGGCAACCTGCCGCGTACGGCAAGTCGCCTGGTTCACCGGGCGCGTGCGCGTCGACAGCGGTCCCAGCACGCTGATCTGACTGTCTTCGGGCTTCTCGTCGACGCTCGATGCGAGTCCGAGCGTCCTCTTGCCGCCTGTCGTCTAGGACTTGGCGCTGATCGCGACGAGCCCGCGGATCCGACGACGCCGTAGAGTCGTCGTCGACGTTGATCCGGCGGGGTGGCGATTTCTGCTTCCGCGGCGGGGAGTGCACGGTGGTTGCACCCCCGGCGGTCTTGTCTCCATCGGCCTTTGTCTGGTCGACTTGCCGCGGCCGCGATGTTGCCGGCTGCTGCGGCGTGTCGTTGTTGGCGAAGGCGATGAGGCTCTGGATCGTCTCCCTCCAGTCTTCGGCTTTATCTGCCGCTGGAGGGAAGTCGAGGAGCAGCTGTGCTCTTGCTAGAGCTTCTGCTGGAGAGGAGGGGAGCGGCGGCGAGCGGTGCGAGGAGCGGGACACACTCGGACTTCTAACAGCGTTAGAAGGAGCATGTTCCCGCCCCGGCGACCGCGCCTTGCTCGTACCAGCGCGCTGGCCTTGAGCATCCCGCGATCCTCCGGCTTGGCCACGCCCCAGCAAGCGTATGGTACCTCCAGTACCACGCCGCTGCGGGTCTTGCACCTCCTGGGAGGGACGTGGGGCGTGTACTGACACCGAGGCTTTGGAATTCGCCCGGTCGTCCGTCTTGTCCTTGGACTTGGTGGCGCCGTGAGTCTCCTCACCGGCGGTCACCCTTCCACCGGCGTCTCCTCCACCAACCGTTGGTTCTGGTGGCGGTGGGATTGACGCAGACGGGCCTCCGACCTCCGAAGCCTTCTTCTTCGGAGGCATGTTGATGCTGTCGATGAGGTTGATGAAGCTGGTGAAGTTGCTGAAGGTTGCGCCCGCGTGAGCGCCGGATCAGGTTCGCACCACCTCGACGCCCCCAACCTGGCGCGCCAAATATGTCGGGGGAAACTGTCCGCCCACGAACACCTATGGGACCGGAGCCCCTTCTACGTTGCGGTAAGGGAGCGGAGGGAGCACGGAGAGCAGATCGAGGAGCACACGCGGGCAGTTTTACCCAGGTTCGGGCCGCGCGGGCGCGTAAAACCCTACTCCTGCTTAGGTTGTATTGAGTTCTTGAGCTCGGGAGCTTGAAGATCTACAGTACTGGCTACGCCGAGCGAGAGAGTTGTCTAGGTTTCGAACCTCCTCTACGTTGTGCATGGGCCTCCTTTTATAGCTCAAAGGGGTCACCGACAGGTGTCAACGTAGAGGAGGGTAAAAGTGTAATTTTGGTGGTAGTTGCAACAGTGCATGAACAGTATATGAACAGTGGTCTTCACCTAACTTTGACAGTGGGGGACAAGGGCATTAAATGCCCGTCGCCGTCGCCCCCAAAAGCGTCCGCCCATGCTTCTCCGTTCGCCACGGCGGTAGCCTCGTCACCGTGGTTTGCCACCGTGTGCCCCAGGCTGCACAGCCGTCTGCCACGTGCCCCTGGAAGGGCCCCAGGGCGACGCGTGGGCCGATGAGCTGGAGCGCGGGCACACAGCGTAGGTTTCCCCTGCAAGCACCTTGCCGGGGTCGCGATCTTGCCGGGCCCGGAAGCTTGTCGCTCTCCGGGTCCTGCCGGGGCGCATGATGCGCCGAGACATCTCTTGAGGTATGTGTTCCTTGGCCTTCCTGGCAAGCTCCTCTTGCCAGGGTCTTGTGCTAAAGTGATAACCTTGAGCCTGGTGTGGCCTTCCCGGCTAGCTCCTCTTGCCGGGGCCCTGATCTTCTGACTTGTATACTTTGTTCTTGAATGGCTTCATAGGGACCAGAACGGTTCTTGGCGAGCACGTGGTAAGCCCTGCCTCGGAAAGCTGCTACTGCCCGTGCACAAGTTGGGGTACTGAGGTACCCCTATCTTAGTACACCGACACACTTTTTTAAACGAATTGCTGTATTACAAGTTTATTATTTTTCCTGGTAACTTGGTCATATATAATGACACAATGGGAAGGTTTTCTAATTTTTTGATTTTTTTGAATTTTTTATGCCCGTTTCAAAATGCGGTCAAAACGGTCGGAATGACCGTTCCTAGCTAGTGGTTGAATCTTGGTATTTTTTTGGTGTTTCTCTGATTAAATAGATACGTGTGTACCTATAAATGATTTTTGTAAAAAATAAAGAGCAAACTAAAAGGCAGCTACAGTTCAAATTTGACCCACTTCCAACTGAATCGGCCGAAATTTGTCTTTTTCACGAGAGGTGGATCAAAACTTTTTACACCCAACCATTTGGTCAATTGTGCATTAAATATGGCCTAGTATTTTATAAAAATGATTTGGTCCAATTTTGCAACAATTATTTGGGAGGTCCTTCACAAAAAACCTCCTTTTGGGCACTCGAAAAATGGAAAATGAATTTTTCGTCCAGAGAAAATGAAAACTTCCTTAGGCAACATTGTTTGCCATTCCAATATGCACCCTTGCACACAACATGAGATCATTTGAACAAACTATGCCATGAATGTGGCCATAAGATTGATCATTTGGCTTGAAAGCCATTGATCTCCACACATGATAGCTCATTTCTGAGAACACTTTTTAAAAATAATTACCGTATTACAAGTTTATTATTTTTCCTCGTAACTTGGTCACATATAATGACACAATGCGGAGGTTTTCCATTTTTTTTATTTTTTTTTGAATTTTTTATGCCCGTTTCAAAATGCGGTCAAAAAGCGGGAATAACCGTTTCTAGCTAGTGGTTGAATCCTGGAAAACTTTTGGTGTTTCTCTGATTAAATAGATACTTATGTACCTACAAATGATTTTTGGAAAAAAATAAAGAGCAAACTACGAGGTAGCTACAGTTCAAATTTGACCCGCTTCCAGCTGAATCGGCCGAAATTTGTCTTTTTCACGAGAGGTGGATCAAAACTTGTTACACCCAACCATTTGGTCAATTATGCATTAAATATGTCCTAGTATTTTATAAAATTGATTTGGTACAATTTTGCAACAAATATATTATAGGTCCTTTACAAAAAACTCATTTCGGCACTCGAAAAATGGAAAATGAATTTTTTCGTGGAAAGAAAATAAAAATTTCCTTAGGCACCACTGTTTGCCATTACAAAATGCAGCCCTGTGTATAATATGAAATCATTTTTTAAATTTTTCATGTGAAAAATTAGAAGAAAACAAAAAGAAAAACACATTTACTTGTGCTCTATTCTCATTGGTGGAATTAGCTGTCACATGGATCGATGACATGGCGCCCATCCATCCATCCATCTATCCATTTCTCCATCCCACGTCCATCCATCGATCTATGTTCAGAAAAAAGAAAAAAGAAAAATAAAAGGGTAACCCCCACCCCCACCCGCAGCCCGACCAACCAAACCCTAACTCCTCCCATCTCTCCTCCCATCACACTCCTCCTTCCTCATCTCCTCGCCGCCGCCACCTCCTCCCCGTCCCACAGCGGCGCATCCCGCCACCTCCTACTCTCCGTCCCGCCACCACCTCCTCCTTCCTCGACGCATCCCACAGCGGCGCCCACCGCGTCGCCTGCCGGCCGCCCCCGTGGGTGGTTGCGTCCGCCAGCCGCACCGATGACCTGCTACCCCATCGCTCGCCTCTCCCTCACCCCTCTCTAACCCAGCTTCTCGTTGCCGGCGGCGGCGCCCTCCTTCCCTCGCGCTGCACCTGAACCTCCCTCCCGCTCCTAGGTTTTCTTCCTCCTCCGCCGCCGCTAGGGTTTTGTCTCCCCGATCCCCAGTCCCCGAAGCTCCAATCCAGCAGAAGCAGTGATGGCGGCCGCGGGAGATCCTCTCCAAGGTTTAGGCCAAGCCCGCTGATGGAGCTGCAACCGTCGGAGGGGCCGACGCGTCGGATGCGGCCGCCACCCCGACCGCCCCCGCCGAGGACCTCAAGATCTGGGATGCGCGTCGGATGCGCTTCCCCAACTACGACGACGACGCCGTGAGGTGAGCCCTGTAAGATAGATCTACAGCTATACAACTAATTCATCTACTCATCATCTATGCCTAGATCAGAGGAAGGTCCTGATAAAAGTAACTTTATAATTTAGTGATGGTTTTTTTATCTTGGGTAGTTCATGCTTAGTTGTAGCGCTAGCACATCCATAGAAAAGGGTTCTAACAATATCACTTGATTTTGTTGCGATACGAGGTTGGGCTGGGACTCCTTTTATATTACAAGCATGAATTGAGCATACTTTTTGTAAAAAAATGTTACATGGAGGATCTCCATCAAGTTTTCTTGTTGGAGATTGTTCATGAACTAAATAAACAGAGTGAGGCGAGTCATGTAAATAAATTTAATAACTTGGTTCAGTATTTATGGAAGCATGTTACCTGTTGGTTCTTAATCAAACCTAAAGTGAACTTAGTTGGTGGTATTTAGGCATGGAAGTTTCATTATGCACATGTTCTTAATCAAACCAGAAATAATACTACTGCATTCCTAATGCAAACGTTCTGGTTACCAGGTTACAATATGTAGGACCTTATAGTTGGAGGATGTAATTTCTACGGGACATGGCTTTGCTGGTCTCGAGTATTACCGTCAATTATTCAATGTGGTGTTCATATATCAAGCACATTTGTTGATTTTGTGTCTGCACATGTATATGCTTCCTTTTAAACTTGCAAAAAAATTAAGCTTCGCATCTCTGAACGTCCTCCTTTTTTGTTATATTCGTGTTCTGGTTTTAGGTGGCACATATTGAAGAATTCTGTTGTATGTATATAGTGAGGTACTTCTTTCTCCAATTATATTTTGAATACCTGAAAAATAGCCAGGCTATGAATTCTGTTTGCTGCCCATATTGAAGAATTCTGTTTTATGTATATAGCTTCATAGTACTGCTTGCTGCTCAGGCCACTTATGGCCAAGGGGAGAACATCGAGTTCATGCTCCAAGAGCTTAAGAATGAAGTCTTATATTAAGTTACTGACCCTGACTGTAAGACTAAATGAATGTGGGGACGCATGATTAATGTTGGGACACCCATTACTTACATGGGACTAAATTATGCATTTCATATGGGCATGTTTGATTAATTAGATGTAAGTATGTAACAGGAATCCTATGTGTGAGTTGGTATTATATTTCAGCAGTACTTGATTCCCTTTTCAAATTGTTGTTGCCATGTGGTTGTCCTTCCCGTTAGTTCATGTGAAATTTGGATTTTAAGATTATGGCTTAATATGTTGTCTCATGTTGTTGATTTCACTTGTGCAGAATCTATTGAATTGAAAGCGGGTCAAGAAGCGCCCCATCAACTAGAACAACCACGTCGCCACGCGCCTCTCCGGTGGCGAGGAGGCACAGCAGCACCTCCCCCTCGGCGGCGGCGTAGCCGGCACCCTCTGCTATGAGGAGGAGGGCGACATCATGTCGCTCAAGAACTACATGAACGGACAGTACTTCAGGGAGATCGGCGTCGGCACACTGCCCCAGAAGTTCACCTTCATCTCGGTGCGTCCTCCTCCTCGGTGGTGCTGACACCATTTTTGTTTTTAGGATTAAGAGGGTTTGGCTGTCTGTGAGACTGGCGCAGGGAATTGACGTTGTTTTTGGTGCTTTGTTGGTGCAGATTGAATGCTACCTCCACCCACGCTACAAGGCGGGGGCGTCCAGCACATGCAAGAAGAATGGTTGGCGTCTGGAAACTTCTCTCACCACCATGCTAGTGATTGTGCTTTACAGTAGTTGACATGCTCTATTCCTGTCTGTTTTGCTTGCTGTCAAAGATGGTGTGTATTGTACACACCCCTATGTGATTTATGCACTTCACATGCATTTTCCCCATCACCCACAAACCGTAACATGCTAGTTGTATGTGTTGCAGCAATTCTTGCATTTGATTTCAAATCGTTCTCTGCTTTGTGTGTGCACGTGTGTTAATGATGGATTGGCTGGTCAGATGATGCTACAACAACATATTCCTGAGATTCTCTTTGAGGAATACAAAATCGAGGTTTTTAAGACTGATGGCCAGCCTGTCTAATGTTTGTTTTCTTCTATACACTTGATTCTTCCAGTAGGCATTGCAAGTGATGTGTTCAAGTGTAGTCCTCTGGTCACATTTTTTAACCAGTACCATATGATTGTAGCATACTACTAGTTTTAGTCATTTAACATCTTAATTTACCGAGAATGATGAAGTAGTTGCACTTGGTAGATGGGCTGAGCAAATGATGATTCCTATGATTATTCTGATACATTTGATGTTTGAAAATCGAGCTTTTGAACTATGCATATATTTGTAACAATGAGCATAGGTGGTTATAGGTTGTTGTGATGATGAATATAAATATTAAGAAGTGCTCATGCATGGCAGTATACCAGATACCATTGTTTTCACTGTTTTATCAACATGCCTTTGCTGAATCTTCGATTTATATTTGTAAATTATACATTGTCAGCTACTGAGTACTTTTTAGTCAATGAACGAACTCATACTGGTTAGTGTTTGCCATATGCAAGTAAACTAGATACCCACAAGACTTAACTATTTCCCAAAGCTATAGTGATACATTCTGTACTACACTGCTAATGCTTATCCGAGTTCGTTGTTCTATGTTCATGGTAACTAAATGTTGACATATAAGATAATTGTGTACCTAAATATGACCCAGGTACAATGGATACAGCTACTGCACGGTTGCCGAAGTGCAGTTCCTGGAGCATCTGGACCTTTTATTGTAGTAGCTGCTATGCAGTTCTGTACCTATTCTTATTATTCTTATATGTTCATTCTTATTTTTTGCACAGGTGAAGTGTGAATCCATGTCCGAAGCTGTGAAGCATATCAGCAAAGAGTAGCATATTATGTGTTGTAATTGTATAGGCAGTAGTAGGCATATCTGGGTTGTAATATACTATAACGTGTAATAGATTAATGGTCTGTTCGAAACAATGATTGTGTATGTGATTTGAATACCTGTGAAATGGAAACCTGACAAGTGGGTCAAAGTTATAATGGTTGTTTGACAAATTTCGAAATTTCTTATGTGTGGGACCAATTTTGAGCTAACCGAAAATAAAAAGGCCAAATTGTAGGCCAAGCCCATGTAGCTAACCGAAATTAACATAAAATACATACATAAAAAGGGCTTGCCTAAAAAATAATACATGGGCCGAATTACTGGGTCAGACCCATGTAGCTAATAAAAGCACAGGGAAAAAACATTAAAAGGCTGAATTGTTGGGCTAGGCCCATGTAGAAAATCGAATTGGACTGGGCTGATTCTTGTGCCACATCAGATTGCCACGTCGGATGCCTACGTGGCCTGGGGAGGCAGCTGGTGACCAAAACAAAACAATAGGCATATTTTGGTCGTAAACGTCTACGACCTTCTCACAGAGAAGGTCGTTAATTTCAGTTTATGACCCTCAGCTTTTGACCATCTGTTTTTGGTCAAAAAAAGGTCACAAATGAAAAACAATGACCTTTCAGTGACCAATAGTCAAGGTCACAAGTTGACATATTTCTTGTAGTGTATATATACCTACGTACCCTGAAAACATCGAGGAGCACCACAAAACCCTAATTCCACCACCGCAACCTTCTGTACCCGTGAGATCCCATCTTGGGACCTATTCTGGAGCTCCACCAGAGGGGGGATCGATCACGGAGGGCTTCTACATCAACACAATAGCCTCTCCGATGAGTTGTGAGTAGTTTACCATAGACCTTCGGGTCCATAGTTATTAGCTAGATGGCTTCTTTTCTCTCTTTGATCTCAATACAAAGTTCTCCTCAATCTTCTTGGAGATCTATTCGATGTAATTCTTTTTGCGGTGTGTTTGTCGAGATCCGATGAATTGTGGGTTTATGATCAAGATTATTTATGAACAATATTTGATTCTTCTCTGAAATCTTTTATGCATGATTTAAATATCTTTGCAAGTCTCTTCGAATTATCAGCTTGGTTTGGCCTACTAGATTGGTTCTTGCAATGGGATAAGTGCTTGGCTTTGGGTTCAATCTTGCGGTGTCCTTTCCCAGTGACAGCAGGGGCAGCAAGGCACGTATATATTGTATTGTTGCCATCGAGGATAAAAAGATGGGGTTTATATCTTATTTCTTGGGTTTATCCCTCTACATCATGTCATCTTGCTTAAGGCGTTACTCTGTTCTTATGAACTTAATACTCTAGATGCATGTTGGATAGCGGTCGATATCTGGAGTAATAGTAGTAGATGCAGAATCGTTTCGATCTACTTGTCACGGACATGATGCCTATATACAATGATCATGCCTAGATATTCTCATAACTATGCGCTTTTCTATCAATTGCTCGACAGTAATTTGTTCACCCGCCGTAGAAATCTACTATCATGAGAGAAGCCACTAGTTAAACCTATGGCCCCGGGGTCTACCTTCATCATATTAATATTCCATCTACTATTTATCTTTACTTTACTTTTGTTTTGCAATCTTTACTTTCAATCTACATATCAAAAACACCAAAAATATTATCTTATCATCTCTATCAGATATCACTTTTGTAAGTGGTCGTGAAGGGATTGACAACCCCTTTATCGCATTGGTTGGAAGGTTCTTATTTGTTTGTATAGGTACGAGGGACTCGCGCGTGGTCTCCTACTGGATTGATACCTTGGTTCTCAAAAGCCGAGGGAAATACTTATGCTATTGTGCTGCATCACCCTTTCCTCTTCGAGGGAAAACAACGCAAGCTCAAGAAGTAGCAAGAATAATTTCTGGCGCCGTTGCCGGGGAGATCTACGCAAAAAT
This sequence comes from Secale cereale, assembly GCA_902687465.1. Lineage (NCBI taxonomy): Eukaryota > Viridiplantae > Streptophyta > Magnoliopsida > Poales > Poaceae > Secale > Secale cereale. Next base: position 696,508,236 of record LR738709.1, on the reverse strand, counting down.
CATATCCCACAACTGTAAAAGTTCTTCAACTAATGGCCTTAGGTACACATCAATGTCGTTGTCGGATTGCTTAGGGACTTGGATGAGCACTAACATCATAATGAACTTCCCTTCATGCACAACCAAGGAGGAAGGTTATAGATACATAGAGTCACATGCCAAGTGCTATGATTGCCGCTCTGCTGCCCAAAAGGATTAATGTCATCTGCACTTATACTACACTATAAGTTCCTTGCATCACCTGCAAACTCTGGCCTATTTCTTTCGATTTTTTTTCCACTGCGACCCATCAGCGGGTACTCTCAACATCCCTTCTTTCTTACGGTCTTCTTTGTGCCATCGCAACAAATTGGCATGCTCTTGGTTTTGGAACAAACCTTTCAACCGTGGTATTATAGGAGCATACCACATCACCTTGGCAGGAACCCTCTTCCCGGGGCGCTCACCCTCAACATCAACAGAGTCATCACGGTTGATCAAATTCTCATACTCCTCACCGTGGTAGAGGATGCAGTCATTAGGGCATGCATGTATCTTCTGCACCTCTAATCCTAGAGGGCAGACAACCTTCTTTGCTTCATACATATTATCGGGCAATTCGTTGTCCTTTGGAAGCATCTTCTTTAACATTTGCATCAACTTTTCAAATCCCTTGTCAGATACACCATTCTCTGCCTTCAATTGCAGCAATTCTAGTGTGGTACCAAATTTTTTTCTTGTCCTCTTCGCAATTTTGGTACAACATTTTTTTGTGATCCTCTAACATGCACTGCAACTTCAACTTCTCCTTTTCACTTGTGCAGTTTCTCTTTGCATCAGCAATGGACCGACCAAGAACATCAGCGGGCTCATCTGATGCCTCTTCTTCAGCTTCTTTCCCCATTGTATTACCATCGCATTCAGGGAACCTAGGATAGTTGTCATCATCCTCTTCTTCTTCATTGTCTTCCATTATAACCCCTCTTTCTCCGTGCTTAGTCCAACAGTTATAGCCGGACATGAAACCGGATGGAAGCAGGAGGCTGTGACGGATTTTTTAGGTAGAGTAATTCCTATCATTCTTACAGGCACCACATGGAAAACACATAAAACCATTCTGCTTGTTTGCCTCACCCACGTGCACTATGCACGCCACTAATGAACTAGGGAGAGCGTCGGCCATCGTACATCCATTGCCGGCTCATCTTTATTACACAACATCGAAAAGACCAAATTAATACAAGTTCATACATAAAGTTCATACATACTTCTCATAAAACAACATACAACTATCTAGCTAAAGCATTTAAATGCAACAATAAATGCGATCAAAATCGCAACTAAGGTAACAATTGATCCAACATGATAATACCAAGCCTCTTTATTATCGGCATATTTTCTAATCTTTCTAATCTTCCTGCGCATTGCATCTATCTTGATCTTGTGATCATCGACGACATCGGCAACATACAACTTCAATTTCATCTTCTCTTTTTCAATTCTTTTCAATTTTTCTTTCAAATAATCGTTTTCTTTTTCAACTAAATTTAACTTCTCAACAAGAGGGTCGGTTGCAATTTCCGGTTCACATACCTCCTAGATAAAGATATCTATGTCAACTTGATGGGCATAATTGTCATAACACGAAATGAAACAAATAGTTATAAAATATATTATACCATATCTGAATCATAAACCGGACGAGGACCGACGGGGACGGATGTCAAAATCATGGCAGTATATATAACAAACAATCATACAAGTAAGAAAATTATACAAGCAACTATCTAAATCATAAAAATACGATTTTTTTATACCAAAAGGATAAGAACAAGAGCCTCACCAAGGTGGTGCCGGCGACAGGACGACGCGGTCGATCGACGGTGGTGAGGACGGGGACGGGAAGGCACTAAGTAAACCACACCTACACATATGCACACTAAGAAGATAATTTTAGCTCAAATTACATATAAATCAAATAAACTCCCACATAATTACTCTCAAACTAAAACCCACAAATGACTATACTTATAGAGCATGAAACGAGCTAAACTAGAAATGAGAGATGAAAGGACAAAGTTGCTAACCTTTTAGAACACTTGGATAGATGGGGTGCCTCAAATCTTGACAAAAAGGAGGAGGAGCTTGATCTAGGGGAAGGAAACAAAGAGGAGAGAAAGGAGAATGCTTGGGCTAGACGAAGCAGGAATTTCTATAGGTATATCTTTAGTCCCGGTTGGTATCACCGACTGGGACTAAAGGTCTACCTCTAGTCCCGATGGGTGATACCAACCGGGACTAACGGGGCTCGCTGGGTCGCCAGCCTGCCGCCACCCCCTTAGACCCGGTTGGTATCACCAACCGGGACTAGAGGTCACATTTGAACCGGGACTAAAGGTGGCCGTGCCCCCGTCCGCTCCTAGCCGTTGGAACCGGGACTAATGATCACATTAGTCCCGGGCCCAAACCCGGCCGAGACTAATGCTTCGGATCAAAGGCCTGTTTTCTACTAGTGATATGTCCTTCTGAAAAAATTTGAAGGAATTTTTTTTTGAAACAAGATAACACTATGGTAATATGATTTGTTCCATAAACTAGTATGTGCTTAATGACAGGTTAGAAAAATCCATCCAAAAATACTAATCACCACTATGAGGCTCATCATGTGATGTGGTAGACACATGTGATTGCTCAAGTCCACTGGCTTCACATGGTTTCTCTCCCTACATCTGCTTGCTCGTAGACAACTGCAAAACATGGACCTTGACGGCATACTCTCGCTGGCGATCGGGAAGCTGCGGAAGCTGTGGAATCTATAGAACTTGTTCCAAACTACTCCCTCCGTTTCATAATATAAGAATGTTTTTGACACTACACTAGTGTAAAAAACGTTCTTATATTATGGGACAGAGGGAGTACTACCTTACGCTATGGTAGTATGATTTGTTCCATAAACTAGTACGTAAGAACTTACAAGACAACGCAAGAACGTGCTTAAAGACATGTTTGAAAAAATCAACCCAAAAATCTTAATCACCACTATGATGCTCATCATGTGATGTGGTAGACACATGCGATTGCTCAAGTCAATTGGCTTCACATGGTTTCTCTACCTCCATCTTCTTGCTCATAGGCAACAGCAAAACATGGACCTTTACAGCACACTCTCGTCGGCGATCCGGAAATTGCGGAAGCTGCGGAATCTTAAGACTTGTTCCATACAACTACCTTATGCTCTGATAAGTTCGGACGCATGATTAATATGAAGGTCTGGTCTGGATGTTTTGTTCCAGACTCCCTCTGCTAGTTTTTTAGATAATTCGCACGATGCTACATGTGTGTGTTGCGGGTAATGGGCCTTCCTTCCTCCTTTGCAACTCATGGGTTGTCTAGTGTTGGATTGTACTAGTAGTATTTTCCTCGAATATAAATTACACTCTATCAAAAAAAAAAAAACAAAGTGTAGAATAAACTCGTGGTATACCCACTTTTTTTCTTAGAAAGTGGTATACCCACTTTTTTAAAAGTAAAAAATGTATATCAAATTTTTTTTTTTGCGAAATAATTCTTGTATTACTCAAAGTTCAGTCTTACAATCTCGTCCCACAATTTCCGGGAGCTCTTCTGGCCCAGAGCCTAGCCAAACCGCGGTTCGGCCTTTCAACCTACCAAAATTAGCCATGAAATGACTAGCATTATTACAGTTCCGACGAGTGTGAGTAATACAAAAATTACGTTCACCCATAGTATTAATAATCTCCTTAATGATAAAAGCATGCTTCGATTTGTTGCCTGCTCCTTCTTTGATCATCAAGATAGCCTCCAAACAATCAGACTCAACATCAATGGATAAATTACTCCATTGTAGTGCCAAGGAAATTCCCTCTTTTAACGCTAGTAATTCCGCTTCTAAAGCATCAGTGCATGTGTACAAATGTCTGCATGCGCTGAAAATGATTAAGCCATCAGCGTCCCTGAGGATCATACCTGTACCCCCTTTACCTTCCAAATATGAGCCATCTGTGTTAAGTTTTACTCTGCCCTCAATCGGTTTTGTCCACGAGCTGACATTCACTATATGAACATTATCACAAGTAGGTTGCTTGCGTTGGTGGCTCGGAGCTACCACCTCCTTTCCCTTCAAGGAGTCAGCTTGTGGATCCAAGTGTATAGCCTGCAACGATGCAAGGTAACTTACCAAAAATCTGACAGAGACATCAATTGGAGGCAACGGCTTTGAGTGAACAACCTCATTCCTTAGGTACCAAGTTCTCCAGAAAATCATCAACAACCTGCTGCGAGTCTCCTCATCAGTACCTGCTAGGAGATGAAATAACCAGTCTGTACCAGTGTGCTTGATGTTCGTTCGCTTCGGCAGAGTCCACTGAGAGGACATGGCCTCCCATAGCCAAACAGCGTGATTGCATCCAAAGAAAACATGAAAAGAGTCCTCTTCTTCGCGCCCACATACTGGACACATTGCTAATACTTCCAGATTTCGTTTCACTTTGTTCGTCCATGTCGCCAATGAATTAGTAGCTAGTCGCCATGCAAATGACTGGACCTTTGGAGGAACATTACACCGCCAAATTTCCATCCAACCATCCCGGCTCCCATCAGGTCTACTACTCGTAGACGCCGACCTAGAATTTTCTTGATCGTCGCTAGCCATTTTATATGCACTTCGCACTGTAAACTTTCCATTCTTTTCCGGTGCCCATGCTATGAAATCCTCCCCCACCCGAGGGGCAGGTCTTATCTTTTGAATTTCAACAACATCAACTGGTAAGAAGTATAGTCTGATCTTCTCCATGTCCCAACTTCCATTAAGGTCAATGAGGTCTGAGACCCATTTAAGTCTGCATCTTCCCTTTTGGGTGATTAGACCTCCTGTCGGTTCTCGTGCAATCCATCTATCACGCCAAATCCGAACATTTTGTCCATTGCCTATTCTCCACACAATCCCCTTCTTCAACAGATCCAAACCATGTGAGATAGCTTGCCAAGTGGGGGATGGGTTGGTAGTGAAAACTGTATCAACAAGATTTCCGTTGGGGAAGTACTTCGCCTTAAGCAACCGAGCACACAGACTGTTTGGATATTCTATAATACGCCAAGCCTGCCGAGCCAATAAAGCTTGATTAAACAACCGGAAATCCTTGAAACCCAATCCACCTTGTTTCTTTGGCCTAGTCATCCTATTCCACGAATACCAATGTGTCTTCCTCTTGCCTTCTTCTGCGCCCCAGAAATAATTCCTTACCATGCGATTCAAGTCATCGCATACCTCAAAAGGGATTTTGAAGACACTCATTATGTATGTGGGGATAGATTGTGCAACCGCCCTGATCAACACTTCTTTGCCTGCTTGAGTTGGGTGACCGTCAAAATTAAAGAGACGTTTAGTTAGCCTGACTTGCAAGTTCTGAAACTTTCCCTTTGACATTCTTCCATCTGGGGTGGGCAAACCCAAATATTTCTCTTCAAATCCTGCAGAGGTGACTTGCAAACTATTCTTTATTTCATCCATGTTTGCTTCAGGACATGAGCTACCAAAAAGCATAGAACATTTTGAGGGATTAATCAATTGACCTGTTGCTGAACCATAAGCCTCCAAAACTCCTTTTATATAATTTGCTTCCTGATTACATGCTTTTAAAAACAAGAGTGTATCATCCGCGAATAAAAGATGCGAAACACCTGGTGCTCTTCTAGTAATTTTTAGAGGAGAAATCTCACCCTCATCTATGCCCTTATTAATTAAAGCAGAAAGACCATCAGCAACAAATAAAAACAAGTATGGGGATAATGGATCACCTTGCCGAAGACCACACGACGGTGCAAATGAATCCAAGATGGCTCCATTAAATTTAACGGAATATCTCACCGAGGTGACACATGTCATTATCCAGTCAACCCACTGGTGAGCGAAGCCAAGCTTTTGCATCATCTGCTTAAGGTAAATCCAGTCCACTCTATCATAAGCTTTAGAGAGATCTAGTTTATAAGCACAAAAGCTTTTGGTTGGATCTTTCTCCTGCTTTATGTGGTGAATGCACTCAAAGGCAACAAAAGCATTATCAGTGATCATACGCCCTGGAATGAAAGCACTTTGGGCCGGGGAAATTATATCATCCAGAACTGGCCTCAACCGATTCACCAAGCACTTTGAGAGCACTTTGTAAATAACATTACATAAACTTATTGGCCGAAAATCTGTGACCTTTACCGGGTTTGCGATTTTAGGAATCATAACTATGACAGTATCATTTATCCCGGGTGGCATGACACCCGTATGAAAGAAATCCTTAACTGCAGAGATAATACCTTCCCGTAAAGTGCTCCAATTCTGTTGGAAGAAACGTGCCGGGAAACCATCCAGGCCTGGAGCCTTCAATGGGCCTATCTGGAATAACGCATCAGCAATTTCCTTATCCGAAAATTCCGCACACAATCTTTCATTTGTCTCCTGGGTTACAACAGATTGGAACAAATCTACCACAGGAGTAGGATCTAGTGAGCGGTCAGCACAAAATATATTTTCAAAGTAGCTCGTGGCTGCAGCCCCCATCCCCTTTACCCCCGTATGCACTACACCAAGAGTATCTTCCAATCTCTTAATTCTGTTTTTCCTTGCACGCCAAACAGCCTTTGCATGAAAAAATTGTGTGTTTCGATCACCTTCTTTTAGCCAGTTCACACGGGAACGTTGCAGCCACATCATCTCCTCTCTATATAGGAGTTCGTTCATCTTATCAGTCACCTTGCGAATCTCGCATCGGTCAGCATTCATTAACATAAGTTCCTCTAGCTGGGTTCTAGACTTTGCCAAATCTCTTGACACATTTCCGAATTTTTCATTACTCCAGGAGCCGAGTTTGCGCATGGTGGATCGAAGTGCAGCATGTACATCACCTAGACAGTTCAACTGTCCAGCCTCCTCCCATGCCCCAGCTATAACTTCCTGAAGTGCCGGTTCCCTTTCCCACATTATCTCGTACTGACGGATCTTCTTTTTCATCTCATGTAGGTCCTCCAATTTTTCACATGTTACATGTAGGGCTACATGGTCCGAAACTGGAGTAACGATGTGACAAACAGCCGCATGTTCAAAAGTATTCCGCCAAGCTGGGTTAGCAACAGCACGGTCCAAGCGGACCTTGACGTTTGCTGCGCCACTTCTTTTATTATCATGCGTGTAGGGTACACCTGAGAAACCTAAGTCAGCGAGCTCACAAATCTCCAGGGAGTCTCTGAAAGCCTGCATCTGTCCCGGAGATCTCGGTGTCATCGAGAAGTGCTCAAAATCCCATAAGCATTCGTTAAAATCACCAACAACTAGCCATGGGAGCGAGGACTGGGCACTTAAGTTATTCAATAGCGTCCACATGTTGTGTCTGTCCTCCACCCTAGGTTCACCATATACACAAGTGAGTCTCCACTTTGTTCCATCTGTACCCATTGAAACATGGGCATCAATGCATCGCCGGCTACTAAATACCACATCAACTATGAGGGATTCGTGCCAGTACAAAGCCATACCGCCACTGTTCCCTTCACTGTCAATTCCATCAAAACCTTTCAGTCCAAAACAGGTCCTGTATCTCTTCATCTTTTCTTTTTTCTGTCGTGTTTCACACAGGAAAACCAAGTCGGGGGAAAGCGACTGTGTGAATGTCGCTATTTCACGAACTGTCCGGGGGTTCCCCCCACCCCGGCAGTTCAGGCTAAGTAGATTCATTGCTTCCGGCGCGACTCCGGAGCGGAGCCCGCCAGTTTCTCGCTTGCAGCGTTTTTGATACTTCCATCACTTGTTCTCGTCCTCTTTGGGTCGCGTTTAGGGGTTGAGCTTGCTGTCGAGCTGGTAGGCTGTGCAGCTTTGGCCTTGGCCATACCCAGATTGTGAACATCCTGAGTTCCACCAGGATCCCCATGTTGGAAATACGTCCTCAGGATCGATCACATAAAACCGCACGAACGCACGTGCACAAAACACTTTTGCCAAGGGTACATCTCATACCCTCTAAATTCCTCTTTATTGCTTTTTCTCCTTTTCTCTTAATACGGTGTTACAAATCTGCAGCCCTATGCATGTATATATATGCACGCATAGGACCTGACTCAACCGGCTCTACAAACCGACTAGGACTCTTGCCTACACGCAGTTGCTTTTGCACTCCAAAATCTACACAAAGCCTACTAGGACACGGCCATATACTACTACTCTTGGCCGGACAAAAATTCACTTCCCTAATCTAATTACCCGGCAACACTGATCACTTCCTAATCGGACAGAACTAGCCTACATCCAAACGGACGTGGTACATCCACTAACTCATCTATGTTTGGATTATTCCAACAATCACCCCCTAATCCAAACATCCAACTCTTCATTTAACGAGACACTATGACAATCATCTGTTCATATTGTCACGCTGGTTGCTGCCGGTGACGCGACTTACCAGACCGCAACCTGTTTCTTCTTGCAACGATCACCACCACTTGATCACCATCTTTTATTTTGCCGACTCGAAGACTGAAACCAACTATTACCCGGACTACCAGCCACGCTGCCACATCTTAGCGTGCTACATGTAGACTAAACGCATAGTCTCATGCAGGAACTCAACTTAACTGGTGCGCGTCCATCTTCACGTTGATCTTCATCTTCTCGTCGGTTGCTTGTACACGGGAAGACACATCTCTTCACCCGCCGCATCTTCACTTCATCTCTTCGTCGTTGGTGACGCAACTTACCAAATGACGCTTCCCGTCCGACGGCATCGCAACTCGCCATATACGTGCAACTCATCTCCATCATATATGAACTCGCCGGAACTCCACCACCACGAACGGAAACGCAAGGCACGCAGTCCTTTTTCCGCCCGCTCTCTCTTGCAATTCTCCTCCGCCAGTGACGCATCTCAACTGCAGCAGAAGATTCACACACCTGAGCTCTTGGACGCACCCTACAAGAACTCATGTGCACACCTTGATGACGGCTCGCAACTTCGCCATCTCCACCTTGCACCCTCCAACGATGATCTCGATGATTTCCTCGGTGTCGCAACTTCGGCACCTCCATAACCATCAACAATCACCAACGCCTTGTCGACGACAGCCCTGTCGTCTCTCTCCAGACCGTTACGCCCGTCGCCACGCTTGCGACAGAACCTTCACCACCTTCTTGCCGTCGCTCCGCCGAACGACTATCTCTTATTCTCCAAGTCGCTGCACCACCTAGCGACAATATCGCCTTCTCCTCCTCGCCGCTACACCGACGACTGTATTGCCCGCCCCGAGGCACTAGCAGGGTCGCCACCCCGGGGCAAGCGCAGCTTCCCTTGAACCTTGCTCTGATACCAATTGTTGGAAATACGTCCTCAGGATCGATCACATAAAACCGCACGAACGCACGTGCACAAAACACTTTTGCCAAGGGTACATCTCGTACCCTCTAAATTCCTCTTTATTGCTTTTTCTCCTTTTCTCTTAATACGGTGTTACAAATCTGCAGCCCTATGCATGTATATATATGCACGCATAGGACCTGACTCAACCGGCTCTACAAACCGACTAGGACTCTTGCCTACACGCAGTTGCTTTTGCACTCCAAAATCTACACAAAGCCTACTAGGACACGGCCATATACTACTACTCTTGGCCGGACAAAAATTCACTTCCCTAATCTAATTACCCGGCAACACTGATCACTTCCTAATCGGACAGAACTAGCCTACATCCAAACGGACGTGGTACATCCACTAACTCATCTATGTTTGGATTATTCCAACACCCCATCACCGGGACAAAACTGCAGTGTGTACATGTAGCCATACAACCGGCTACTCTTGAGAATATGCATGGCCGCACACATATTTTCCTCCTCAACTTGAGCCCGTGCAGCCAACAGTCTAGGAGATGCATCCAGCAAGATCCTCATGCACCCCGAAGCAGCGTCAGTTAGCCCTTTTTTTCGCAATTCCTGGCGACACATCCTCCCCTCCAGAACTTCCTTCCCTGATCCAGTAGAGGAGCTCGCACCACCAACCATGGCGGTCCTTTGCATCCGATCCTTTGCAACAACAAACCAATAGAAACCATTGAAACTCGATCCCGATACAGCCATGACCAAAGCTTCGACGCTGCTCTTGGCAGACACCAATCTACCCCCACGAGTCAGGGATATGAGCGGTAGGGACGGATTGGTAGGGATGACTCAACGCCGGTCGTCGGCGGAGTAGGTAAACCCTAGTCGCCTCGGGCGGCTAGGGTAGGGAGTCCTTCTTTTCCCCTAAAGGCGCACGTTAGGTGCCCAGAGATGGGGAGGAAATGTATATCAACTTTAGACACTCTATCCATAAAACATACAACTTATAATCGTCAGAGTTCCACAACACAAAAAGGTCATCCGAGGTTTATCTGTTTTTGCAAAAAATGTGAAATACCATATATTAAGTAGCACATATCTTACTAAAACACCCTTACTTGAATTGAAAAATACCTCCAAGTCTTCGGGCTGTCGAAGTATTCTTCCTCATCCATTGGCTTTGTGTCGTAACCAAGATCCACCAGCAAAAGGACCAAAATCTCGTAACAAAGATCAATAGACATTCCAGGAAATTCAACTAGACCTTAAAATCAACACTAATAATGGAGAGTAAAATATATTTTGCAATAATAAAATATTTACTAATAACAGAACCAACAAATTACTAGAGTGTTTAGTAGTACCTCAAGCAAAGCCCAACATTCTTCACCCATATAATCAGTGCCTTCTATGATCTCAATACTCTAAAAGCTACTTGAATAGTTGTATATGCTTCTGAAAAATATTAAAGGAAAAAAGATTACAAACACAATAACACTATGGTAGTATGATTTGCTCCATAAACTAGTACACACGAACTTATAAGACCATGTAAGAGCCACGGTCCCTCCCTGGTCAAGACTCAAGAAGACATAAGAACTACTCATCACAGGTTTCCCCCCTCTAAACTACTGGTGGTATGCAGATCTTTGTCAAAAGTTGCTTCAACAACCTCTTCAAGAAGGAGCCGAAGCTCATCCAAGCCTGCCAAAGGTGAGAGAAGCAAGACAGAATCACATGGCAACAAGCCCGAACGGCCAAGACCCAGGAACGACTACGCCCGACAACGAGAGTCCCCAGCTGTCCCGCACTCAGCAAACTTCGACGGAAAGCTATCGCCCCCCACGCGTGGCACGGTTGTTCTGTATGCACAGAGCTTTTACGCCCGTGACAGGAGGGTAGGATTGGCAGTAGAGGGACAAGACGTGAGGGATGAATCACCCCCTCACCCCACCGCATGGCGCACACCTGTACAAAGGGCGTGTCAGGACCTACACAAGTGGCACCGTGGGCGGTGGTAACAATACCGGCGTTCGTTCCCGTAGGCAAGAAGGCAAAGACACTTCACCAAGCATTTAATACGTGTAACTACCTGGTCGGACCCAGGTAATTTCCTTAGTAGTGAAGGTATTGTGGTACCCCTTGAAATATAAAAGGAGGACCTGGCTACTAAGGGGGAGGAAAAAGGAAAGAGAAAAGGGAAGAGAGGAAGAAAAGGTTGGACACTGGGTAGAACACAAGTAGGAGCACACCACATTTCTCATTCCCGGGAAAGACTTGTAGCTTGTTGTCCACTAAGGAAAACCACAGACAAAGCAGGAGTAGAGTATTACGCAACCATGCGACCCAAACCTGAGTAAACCCCATGTCATCTCGTACATCTCTCGTGGTGATAGATCCTCACCTTGTGCCCCTTCCATGAATCAACAAGGGATGTTCACTGTCCTTGGTGTCTCGTGTGTTTTGCACACGCACGGAAACAACTACTGAGGCTTTTTGCTGATGATCCCAGCATGTTGGTTGATCCGGAACGCGCAACGGGGTTATCCCTGCCAAACTATCCCCTCACGGTACTTAGCTTTTGAATCTTATGCAATATGGCACCGCGACGCTCTGGTGTAGTGATTGAATTCTTTATCACCAAAGCAAGTTTGAAACCTTTGCACTTCCATTCATCTTTTATTGCTAGCCTCTACTGTACCGCACATTACCCACTCTCACATTGATACTTGGCGCATACTTCGGAGATACATCCAAACCCATGGGGGGGGGGGGACTTCCTCTTATTCTCCTACTTAGCAAATGATTCTGAAAAACCCTCCTTGTGAAACCAAAACATTTTCTCAAGCAATTACCTCGTGGGTACGCTTAGCTTAGGGTTTGCTTATTGTGTCCCCGGTCTCGCGATATGGGTACACACGTCCGGACAGGGGCGTTCTTTTTTATTCGGGTAGTACCGTGCGCCGGCTTCAGTGTGGCTGGCTCCGGCGGATCGAGGTGTGGCGTGCGAGTCGAGGTAATCATTTGCAGTACTTCTTAGCGAATGATTTTGAAAATCCCCTCCTTTTCAAACGAAAACAATTGTTCAAGCAATTATATCGTACATATACATGTTTTTATTCATCCTAATGCTCTTGGGAGATTATGTTTATAAAATAAACATTTATTAGACGTGTTGAACATAGGGTCGTGTAACTTTGGTTGTTCTGAATAGAAGCATCTGGTTTTGATTGTTAAGGTCATTTTTTTAGAAAAGGGGATCAGTCCCCGGCCTCTGCATCAAAATGATGCATACGGCCATATTATTAATAAGCAAATCAAAACAACAAAGTCTCCAAGTCTCGGATCTGAAATTACAAAGTGCTCATACCGAGCTAAAACAAAAAATCGAGGTCACCACAACCGGAGGCATGAATGCATACAGGACCTAAACTCCTATCCTATTACATGACCACCATCCAAACCGGTTGAAGATAGCCCGAGCTACCATCTCCCAACGGATAGACCTAGTAACCAAACGCTCCCTGGCATCCATCGGAGTGAGTAGCGACCACATACGGATCAAAGCAGTGGCCCGGAGAATAACCTGCAAAAAATGAACATTCATTGCTCTATTAAAAACCATGTCATTCCTGCAATTCCATATAGCCCATAATAATGCACAAACGCCCACACGGATGTGACTCGCTAATTCTTTCTCGACTCCGTGTAACCACGTTCCAAATAACGTGGTGATGGTAGTAGGAGGAGTAATGTTAAAGGCTATATGGACCGAACGCCATAAAACTTTAGCCAGAGGACAATCGAGAAAGAGGTGTTTGATTGATTCAGCCTGGTCGCAAAAACTACATCGCAGAGACCCATTCCAGTTACGTTTGGCCAAATTGTCCTTAGTGAGAATTACTTGTTTATGGACGAACCACATAAACACTTTAATTCATAAGGGAACTTTGACCTTCCAAATGTGAACAGACCGAGGAATGGGCACACAGTTAATTAAATCCATATACATCGACTTCACTGAAAACGTCCCATTCTTGGTCAGTTTCCAGTGAATAAGATCTGACTGCTGAGACAGCTGAACATCCATCAGTCTTCTCACAAGATGAAGCCATGCTTCCGAGCGGTTTCCAACCAGCGTCCTTCGGAATTGAATATTAAGAGGAGTGGACAGCAACACTGTTGCAATGTAATCTTCTTTACGTTGAACAATATTGTAGAGAGAAGGATATTGGATAGCTAGGGGCGTCTCCCCCAACCACGTATCCTCCCAAAATCTTGTGGAGATACCATTACCAACGATGAACTTAGTTCTATTGAAAAAGGCCGATTTCACTTTCATGAGTCCTTTCCAAAAAGGTGAATCGGTTGGTCTAACTGTCACCTGTGCTAGCGTCTTAGTGGTAAGGTATTTATTATGCAAGATCTAGGCCCATGTGGCATGAGTCTCAGAGGATAACTTAAACAGCCACTTGCTGAGTAAGCACCTGTTTTTAACCTCCAAATTTTCAATTCCAAGACCCTCTTGATCCTTAGGTCTGCAAATAACAACCCATCTAGTGAGCCTATACTTACATTTTAACTCATCACTCTGCCAAAAGAAATGCGACCGATAGAAATCCAGTCTTTTCCTTACCCCTACTGGGATCAGGAAAAAGGACAGCAGAAACATTGGCATACTCGTAAGCACCGAATTAATTAGAATCAGTCGGCCCCCGTATGACATAAGCTTGCCCTTCCAGCAGCTGAGTTTCTTTTCAAATCGATCCTCAAGACACTTCCACTCTTTATTAGAGAGCTTGCGATGATGAATCGGGATGCCGAGGTACGTGAAAGGTAACGACCCTACCCCACATCCAAACAGCTGTTTGTATGCATCTTGTTCATCGTTGGCTCTTCCAAAGTAGAACAACTCACTCTTATGGAAGTTAACCTTCAACCCCGATAACTGTTCAAAGAGGCAAAGCAGAAGCTTCATATTTCTCGCCTTAGCCAAATCGTGCTCCATGAAAATAATAGTATCATCCGCATACTGAAGGATGGACAGTCCACCATCAACTAGATGTGTAACTAGACCACCTATCTGGTCATTCTCTTTAGCTCTACCAATCAGGATTGTTAACATGTCTGCTACTATGTTAAACAAGATAGGAGACATCGGGTCTCCCTGTCTTAAACCCTTGTGAGTCTGAAAGTAATGACCAATATCGTCATTCACCTTTATTCCGACGCAGCCTTTTTGAGTGAAAAAAATCAACCTGCTTTCTCCAGGAGGGGTCGAATCCTTTCATTCTTAAAGCTTGCTGAAGGAAAGGCCATTTAACCTTATCGTACACTTTCTCGAAGTCCACCTTAAAAACCACCCCATCGAGTTTTTTTGTGTGGATCTCATGGAGCGTTTCATGAAGGACGACAACCCCTTCAAGGATGTTTCTATCCGGCATGAAAGCAGATTGAGAACGATGCACAACGCTATGTGCAATCTGGGTCAGTCTGTTCGTTCCCACCTTAGTGAAAATTTTAAAACTGACGTTAAGAAGGCAGATTGGTCGAAATTGCTCAATCCGAGTCGCCTCTGCTTTCTTAGGAAGTAATGTAATTGTGCCAAAGTTAAGGTGAAATAGCTTCAAATGTCCAGCAAAGAAATCATGGAACATCGCAAGTAAATCATCCTTAATAATATGCCAACACTTTTTGTAAAACTCAGCCGGAAAACCATCCGGGCCGGGCGTCTTATTATTCTTCATATGGGAAATCGCATCAAACACCTCTTTCTCCGAGAACGGGGCAGATAAGATCTCATTCTCATCTGTCACAAGTTGGGAGACATCCTGAACTCGAGACTCGTCTAAGGACACGAAGCTATCCTCAGGGGCCCCAAACAGCCTTTTATAATAATCTGTGATGTACAACTTTAGGTCTCCTTCCCAACAATCGTTCCTTCTTCCTGCTCAAGCTGAAAGATTCTCTTCTTGCGATGTTTACCATTCGCAATCAAATGGAAGAATTGCGTGTTATCGTCCCCTTGGATAACTTGTCGCACCTTGGCTCTAAGTGCCCATTTCAATTCTTCTTCACGCAACAATTCTTTCAGCCTAAATTCGCCGTCACCTTAGCCTCCAGTTCACTGGTCGCAAGGACGGACGACTCGGCCTTTACATCAAGAATGTGTATGAGGTTAATGAGTCTCTCCTTCTCAACCTTATACACACCTCTTAAATGCATAGCCCAACCGCGTAAGAACTGCCTTAAATGCCTAATCTTATTCTGACATTTGTCAACGTTCGATCTTCCGCCTGAATCCTTTGCCCATTCCCTTGCAACCAGGTCCAAGAAACCTTCTCTCTCAAACCACGCTAGCTCGAAAGAGAAAGTGTTTTTATTCCCCACATAAGTTGCCTCTCCAGAGTCAACCAGAAGTGGGGTATGGTCCGAGATTGCCCGCGACAAGGCATGTACAGTCACCATGGGAAACTTCTGTTCCCACTCCACACTAGTGAGAACACGATCCAGCTTCTCATAGGTTGGGTTCGGTAATGTATTGGCCCAAGTAAATTGTCTACCAGAAAGCTCTATCTCTCGGAGATCCAAAATTTCAATAATGGCATTAAACATGAACGACCATCTGCCGTCAAAGTTATCATTATTCTTCTCCTCCCGTCTTCTAATAATATTGAAATCACCTCCCACCAGAATTGGGAGCTGTTCATCTCCACAAATCCGAACAAGGTCAGCCAAAAAGTCTGGTTTGAACTTAGGTTGCGCGGCTCCATACACTGCCACCAGTGCCCACTGGAATCCATCGACCCTGGATCTCACCCTGAACTTAGCGACAAACTCCCCCAAAACCACATTTCGAACTTCTAAAGACTCTCGCCTCACCCCAAGTAAAATCCCACCGGACCTTCCTCTCGGGGGTAAGCAGTGCCAATCAAAATCAACCCCTCCCGATAATGTACCAAGAAACTATGAGGTAAAATTTTCTCTACCAGTCTCAGAGAGGGCGATGAAATCTAACTTGTGTTCGATCGAAGCATCCGCCAAGAACCTTCGTTTAGCCAAGTCTTTCAGACCTCTGCTATTCCAGATGATGCCTCCCATTTTTCATCATGAAATTTCTTGGCAGTCCGAATCCAAACACTCCTGCGCACAGTCGAAACCGGATAAATCTTCCGGCTCCACTTACGCTTAGGCTTACAGTGCTCCCCATCTCGGTCCATACAAGCAAGCTCAGGGAGATAATCAACCTGGGTATCATCCTGGAGCGACTCCTCCCTGACTTCCCCACTCTCCTCATCATCAGACTGCGCGGAAGACGGACCAAGGTCCTCACAAAGACTGTCCAAGACCCGCACCCCTAAGGCATCAATTTCCGAGTTATTCAAAGGCTTAACGGCTGCTAAGTTTCTAATAACCTCAATCGCCCGCTCCACCTCACGGTCAAACAAGTCATTAAAAGATTTAGCAATTTCTTTCCCATTACCGCCTAACGAAACTCCCAATTGATTTGCATTATTAATAACATCATTCGCAGAAAAGTGCAAAATCGAATTGGATGTACTGAATGACATACCTGTCAAGTCCTCAATGTCCCGCAGCTTGGCCTGCCACATGGCACGGCCCATCTGCAGATCATCCACATCAGGATGGTCCTGGAGGCGGCTGCTGAGCCGTCGGCCATCGGTCCTGGGATCAGGTATCCCCCCGAAAGCGACGACATCGACGGTCGAGGGTCCACTCGGGGTAGGGCCTCCTGCCGTAGACCCAAGTACACCCCCGCCCACCTGACCAAAAGTGCCTGGGCCGCCTGCCAAAGACACCTCTGGAGACGACACCGGCGCCACCAAAGGCGAGTGCACCGGGGACAACCTCGTTGGCGAGCTCCCGCCAATGGAGGTTCCCGAGTGCGTCCCGCCGGGAGAAGTGACGCCAGATTCAGCCACACGTAGACCGGCCACCACGCCCCCCGAGACCTCCTCGTGAGCTGGCAAAAAAACAGCAGAGAGCGGGCTACCAGACCCCGAAAGAGCTTCCCGCTCAGGAACCCCCTCCAGTACTCCAGCTCGAAGACGACAAGATAGAGGTGGCGAGGCTATTGGGGACTCCCCCCTCACTCCCTCCTCCACCCCATAATGCGCAGCATCCACCACCAGCGGTGACAAAGGTGGTAACTCATGTTCCACCGGATCATCCAGATCAGCCCTGTGGCCCCACAACCGACTGGGGGTGAGGCCGCCCCAAAAGAACCAAATCTGAGAGAATTCAAAGAGGTCACAGGAGGTGGTGCCCCCTTCGCCCCAGAACCCCCGGAAGACTGCGATGTCTTACCCAATGCCGGGCTCGGCCCAGTCTTGGCCTGCCCACCCGCGGCTGAATCACTCAAGCCACGCGAGTCATCCCCCTCTGTCATGTTCGTGTCCGTATTCCCATCGGCAGACTGAACAAGCTCCGAACTCTCGAATTCAATCTCCAAGTCATACATCAGACCAACATGATACCATCTCACAGTGTAGGGGACAAGCTCGACATCCAAGACACTCACCAGCAAGCGCGCAATACCATTAGCTCGAGTGAAAGGCATATCTACCTTCTCCGTCTTGCCAATGAGTGAACCCAGACTCCAAGTAGTCTGTGCGCTCTGTAGAGGCTTCGGAGGTACCCCGATAAACCGAACCCAAATCTGCGGAAGGGCCTTTCCTAGAGGCTTCGGTTTCTTCCACGGAGCAAACTCAATGATGCAATTAGTGCTCGCCACCCTACACATGCCATACTTGAGGGTATGATTCAGATCTTCCAACGAGGGGAAATCAACCTTATAAGATTGCCCCTCAAGCTTGACCAGCTTCCACTGAAAGTTACCCGTCACCAATTCACCGAGCGTATGCACAATCTGAGCCTCAGACAGAGTCACGTGAGTGACCTTGACAACACCCGTGAGCGATATCTCCGTCGCAGGTGCCTCAGACTCAATATATGGAGACTCGAAGAACATAAGATCACCAGAACAAACACCATAAATAGCAACCACCGGCATGGGCCCCTGTAGTTCAGGGCACTCCACTGATTCATGCATGGGCCTCTGACACGTGTCACACATCACCGTGGTGCACCCAGCAGCGAAGTGGCCCGCCACCCCACAATGGCGACAAATCATCTTCTCCTTCTTACGGAGCCATTTGGACAAACGATCACCGGCCGGCTTGTCAACAGACTTATCAGCCAGCCCAACATTCGGCTCCGGAACCTCGACTGAAGCAAGAGCCCGAACCGCCTCCACCGCAACAGCATTAAGCATAGTAGGAGCCGCCTCCGTAATCTCCCCGGTAGGCACGTCGGGGGTGACCATAACTTGCCGCGGAGGAGGAGGAGGATGTCGCCTACCCCCTTCCCTACCTCCGCGGTACTTCCCCCGGAAGCGATGATTTGGACCCGAGGCACCCTCAACAAAACCACCTGGAGGTCCGTAGAAACCATCTTAACGGTACCCTCCCTGTGACCCGTTGCCACGGCCAACACCACCATCACCTTGCCAAGCATAACCCCGGCCACCTCCGGTGGACGAGGAACCCCGATGCTACCCCTCGCCGTATGCGTCATAGCCATCGTCGCCCGACCATCTTCGCGGGTGGTTTCGGTTGGCGTAGCCGACGCCATCGTCCTAGCCGCGCGACCAGGCGGTCTTTGGCCGCCGGACCTCACCGGCCTCGCGCCCCTGCCTGACTGGGGCGGCGGATGCTGGGACTCGGCCAGCTGAGCCGGCGCACCCCGGACAGCACCCGCGCCGGCAGAGATGGGAGCGGCCGGCTTCGATGGCGTTGGACCAGCGGTGCTCGGGCCAGCCATCCCTAGGAGCGATGGGATGCGGCCCGCTCGTCGAGTCTAGCGACGAGGAAGCCCGGCAGCGCACGCACGGGACGAACCCTAGCAGCATGTAACGAGGAAGGAGGAGGAAGGCATGCGCAATCTACGTCGTCTCGTTTGCCTCCTCCCAGGATACTATCGACGTGACGGTCCACTACACAGGCCGAGACTCCAGCGCCGCGCAGCCCACACCCAATCACACTGACCTGGGCACCAACCTCACTGGGCCGAAGATCCGAGCTCGCCCCCATGTCTGGCCAAACTAGGCCCAAGACAGAATTCAAACGAGCTCTCCTCGCCGCTCGGATCTCGGACGCCTGGCCGGCCGCCGGCGCCGCCGGTGCCGCCGTCACCACTGCCCTCGGCCTACTCTTCTTCCTCCTCTCAACTTTCTTCCAGGTATCCATAGGCATAAGATCAAAAAGCGTAAGATTGGGGAGACATGGAGGAGTTGGACTTGGCTATGGGAAGGCACCAAAGGGCTTTTCCTGTTCATCTAAAGATGTGTCTTGAAAAATTCCGGCTGTTAGCTACTGTATGTTAAGTTCCTCTTGAAAACACTGGGTCTAAGCACAACCTAGTTAACTTTCTAAGCAAATTGTTATTTGTCGTTTCTAAACATACATGTCAGAAACAAATGCAATACAAACATAAGCACTTTCAGGCCATTCAAGAGAAACATTCTTCAAATGGTACTCTTAACCTACATTTTATGTTTCAAATAGTTCACTTAACTTGCAAGTTACAGTTGGTCTCTACAATTTGTACAACGGTTCATCTAGTACTATAAACCATGCATATACATGGTGATACACCTGATGTATGATTTCTCTTTCATCAGTGAGAAACAATCCTTGCATGATGATAATGGCAAACTGCTAGTTATATAATACACAAGATAAAAATGTCAAATCTTACAAATATGCCAAAATCGGACTCATGCAAAATTTCATAAACCACATTGCCTTTCATATTCCGAATTTCATATAGGACACATGTCTGTCCAAAATTACAAACAAATTAGGATCACTTAATGAGTTTGCTCATGGGGCAAACAGGCCTAAGGATATTCATTTATTTCCTATAGCTTCCTGTGTAAAACCATGGCGTTTTATCCACCATACTTGCACATCAAAAATTTGTAAGATATGCCAAATTACAGTTCCCAAAATTTGACGCTCCTGCTAAAAAAATCCTCAAACTCTAGGGAATAAGAGTCGAAACAAAGCAAGATAGGAGTACAGTTATTGCTCCAAACGTTGTGTTCCACTACGGAATTATTATTATTTTGTTGAGAAGATTAATTAACTAGCGATACTCCAATCTTCAATTGGTAAATTTATTTGCAATGATTGGCCGAACATCATCCGCGTCAGCAATTGTTTCCAAGAAGGGGATCATCTCAGGCAGAGAAATGTCAGACGGGTCACCTGACCAGCTCTTTATGGGTATCCCATTATTCACCTGTTGCTCGAAAACCTGGAGACACGTTTGAAAAGAAGTGTTTTCAGTCATTGATCGGTCATGGCAATTTCTCAAAATCATAAATTAAGTTTCCAAATTCATCTCAATACTATGCTAGTCTTTTCACTTTGCGGGGTTCAATACTGTGGTATTTAAGAATACTATTTTTCTAAAAGGGGCGCTTTATATTACTTAACAGAATTAAAATACTATAATCTCTTTTTTTTTGCGGTTGAAAATACTATAATCTTAACTATTAATAATGACCGCCGGACTTCAGTTTCAGAGTAAGTCACCTCTGGGGTATTGTCAATTATTGCAACCTTTGCAAGATCAGGTTCAATAACGGTCAGATCCTTCTGATAGCTTTTATCTTCCCAGACGCACGACTCTCGGAAAAAACGCCGTGAGATCAGTCTGTTCTCGGGATCCAGTGCATTAATCAGTTGGTTTGCATAAGAACTTATGCTAGCCGTGAAGACAACAAGCTCAAACATATGAGCCGCCTCTTCAAGAAAGGCATCCACATGTGGTCTCTTCTTCACGTACACAGTGTACTCTTGTTCTCCACGACGCATAGGGAATGAAAAGTCCGCGCCATGGTCGTACCTTGCTGAATGGATAAGGGTGCCTATGCAACAGAAAATGAGTATGTCAATAGTTGTAAGTGCAAGAAAAGAAACCTACAGGAGAAAAAAAAAGCACTGAACAACTTACCATCAAGATCAAGTGCAAGAGTGACATTCTTCCTAGGTAGTAACATTGGTACGTCAACAATTTGATCCATGTCAATAGGATCAACTAATTCAGCTATTGGTGCTAATTCCATTGGTACATCATCAGTTTCATCCATCTCATCCATCTCAGTAAGATCGATTATTTCAGGCGAAGAGCAAGTTGAAGGCTGACCAAGGAATTGAGACTGCAGATTATTAACAAAGCACGTGTCTGCAGTTGTACCAGCAAAGGCAATACTGGTGGCCCCTACATTTTCCTGAATGGAAGGGAGTACTCCATGACTGCCGCTCATGGTTGTCAAGCCATCCATAGCATAGTTATTACTTAGAACCCCATCTGAAGTATCAAGAGGAGAATCCTCAGTTGGGAAACTTGACAGCATGCTGCAACTCTGACCCGAGTCTTGAGTTTTTCGTTTACTATTGTCGATGGTATGATTTTGTGCTGCTAAAGTTGCATCTCCATCGGCAAAAAAGGAAGGTGCTACTAGAATTCCATCACCTACAAAAAAGAAGAAGGAAAAACCATAACATAATGGTAATTAAGTTCGTAAGTACTTACCGGTTAGTCATTTTTCTAGACAGGTTTGACCGTATGACAAATCAACCACATCAAGCATGACATAGATATACTTAGCTGGTTTTATGATCTAATTTATTGGTCATGTCTATAACTTTCTAACAGAAGTAAGAGATACTCATGACCCATACACATCTCGAATAATGACGTTGAAAGGCAGAGCAAAGTTCAATAAAAAATCGAAATTCATTAAATTAACAGTTAATATATATTTAGATATATATACGAATTTCAGTTTTTCCGGAGTTAGTTAAGGCTTATTCGGAAACATTAGAACAAAGGTAGTTAGCAAAAACACTGATTAGCTTGCCTCACGAGGGAAAATTTGTTATATATTATAAACAAAAGTAAGCAGGTCCCTGAATTAAGCCCATAGAAACAGGCCCCTCATGCATCAAGGAAAACATCATTTTTTTAAACTAATGACCTTAAGATTTTCGCATTCATCTAACACAGCAACAGTTACATCAAAAGGATCAATTTCATGATCTAGTTCGCAATCTTTCTTTCGAGATTTATTTTCATGATCACATTCTGCTAAGGCAAGCAGATCGCACATCATATCATGAATTTATGGTGCAGGAAGTGGCAACTCATCCCTTTTTACCTTCATTATTCAAATAATCTTCTACGCTGAACTCAGAACTGGCCTGAGAATGTGGCGAGGAAGTGGTCGCTGGAGTTAAATCCTGTAAATATTTCTCAAAGTTAGCATAGAAAAACATCAAGATTTCCTCCAACATATAGTAATATAATAATACTGATTGATGGTGCTATAAGGTATAAGCCTGTAACTCCCCAAGCAAATCTAACAGGTACTATAACATATGTATGTCAGCTTAATTGTGGCAGGACAAAGATGTTCCAGATTTTGATTCTTTTTTTAGGATAAGCTTCTAAAAAAATAACAATTTTTTTGTTATGGTATAATTATGATGCTGCTGTAATATAATTTTTGGGAGCAAACCTAGAAAGCACCGTCTTGCCAAAGGCCAATGACTACTAAATACCAAAATTGATCCAGTGATGATAGGAATTTTTATACAGCCTTTGCATTAAATTCCTATCTTTCACTTTTTTTTCGAAAAGGATACCTATCTTTAACTGTGAGGCATAAACTCAAATCTAATGGACATGCCAAAAACAAAAAAATAGTACTGTTATTCTTTTCAGTCAGTATAAATGGGTGTACTAGTCTATATAGTCGTATGTGTGTGTTGTACGTAATAGCATTGCACATACTTCCATGATTGAAATTCTTATGAAGCATCAACCACAACATATGTTTTTAAATCAATACATTAGAATATAGTGAGCACCTAGCGCATGTACACAAATTCCACGGACACATGCCAAAACACTTGTTGTTTTGTATTACAAGAAGAAGTTCAATATAGCACAAAAGTTTACATGGGCAAACCTGAAAAGCAAAAGAACGAATAACCTATGCGTAACAAAACCCTAAAAACTAACAAAACAAGATAACAAGACATTAAAACCAAGACACATTATCAGAGGGTACAATATATAAATTGCAATAACA
The DNA here is from genome assembly GCA_902687465.1 of Secale cereale. Lineage (NCBI taxonomy): Eukaryota > Viridiplantae > Streptophyta > Magnoliopsida > Poales > Poaceae > Secale > Secale cereale. The sequence goes on along the minus strand of LR738709.1, from coordinate 696,484,702 downwards.
GAAGATACACTAATAGATGTATTTTTTTCCCAATACGACAACCAAAAACTTACTAGAGTATATAGCAACACGTACCTCAAGCAAATCCCAACATTCTTCACCTACAGAATCGTCATCTTCCATGATCTCAATAACCTCAGAAGCTACCTGTTTCGTCATATATGCTTCTGAAAAAGATTAAAGGATAGCAGATTACAAACATAGCAATTCTATGGTAGTCCTCATCAATCACAATCGTTCATACAACAAGAGTGTGCCTGGGTAGATCTTGTATAAAATACTACTGTAATAGAGTTCATGTGAGCATAACATCACACTGAAAATGGTAAAATCGATCATTCTTCAACTTTACACCGACGAAATACATGAACCAGCAGCTATAAGTAAACAGAGATAGGTAAATACATGACAAACTTTGACACCGCTGGGCAGTTTACATAAGCCCATGAGCACAGAACTAGATGGCACAACAGCATGCATGGCTAACAGCAGACTTTACCATGAAGGCACGATAATACATGGTGGAATAATTAAGTTCGATGGCTGACCCTGGGATTTGGGGGGCCAAGGGCGAAATGAGAATACAGGCCTTTACAAATATTCAAATATTTCTGACAGAAATATCAAAAGAAGATAATTATAGAAAAGCATCCTTTGAAATCGCCTCATCAAGGTCCTCGGTGGGCGATGTGTGGTTCCCTCTGTGGTGACTTGCTTCTCAACGCGGTGTGCGGGGGCAGTGATAGGGCATACCCATTCAGCGGACAACGAAAGATCTAGCGTTGGTCGCAGGCAGGGGCGATCGCACATGATATAAAGCTAAATTGTTTTTACTACCCAACGAGCTAAATTGTGCTTCACCCACAAAAAAAAAACGAGCTAAATTGTGCTTGTACGGGGTGGTGGAGAATGAACTAAATATTTTGGATGGTACGTAAAATCAATAGCATGAAAACGAAACTTTCATAAGATGTATAATCAACCGAATAGCAACTACAATCAGCCTATAAGAACAGAAATAGCCGAAGTAGGATATAAAAAATGTACATAAATAAATAAAGCTTCTGTAATTATATATCAGCCATCCAATTATAACTTTGAAATACGTTTTTGAAAGTACATAAACAATTATTGATAGAAAGCTGCACAGACAAGACTTATTTAGCTGTCGTTGTGGCTCCAGTTTATTGTCGGCCATGTGTTTCATTCGGTTCTAACTCGGTTAGATTTTCTTCTCAAAGGTATTATATTTACCTAGGATTGAACTAAAAAAATAGTAATTTACAGATCTCTTACTACCAATAACCTCCCCCTGATGTATTTAGATTTTCTTCTCAAAGGTACTATATTTACCTAGGGTTGAACTAAAAAAATACTAATTAATAAATCTCTTACTACCAATTATCTCCCCCTGACAATACTTATTTAGATTTTCTTCTGAAAGGTATTATATTTACCTAGGGTTAAATCTATACTGAAACCTATACAGATCTCTTACTACCAATAACATCCCCCTGATATTGGCCGTCCCTTTGGTCTCCAACCAAAATGGGCATGTGATACCGTAAGGTATTTTCTGTACTGTCGTGGTGCTGCTTTTTTGCCGCTGCAAGCGACCACCACGCATGGTTTGCTGCTGCAAGTATTGAGAGAGGCGTCAGCTCCTACTGAACCGGTGGCTTACTGTCAAGCCTGAAGTAGCCCAACAGCAAACACCAACAATTAAAAGCATCCCATGTTAAAGAAAGGAACCAAGGCCTAGCTAGGTCGCCAGAGGAAAAATATTTCGCCCTTCTTCCTCGTCGAGAGTGGAGATCGAGACAGCTTTATCGCTGTAATACTCTCCTAAGTTTTGCATGTATGGCTGTGCTCAGTGGCGGAGCCAGGAATTGAACTGAGGGGGGTCGAAAATAAGCTCTAAATTTTTTTTGACAGAAAAGAGCAAATGTATTCAACAAAAGAGGTCCAAACAGATTCAATTTGCATATTTCATCAAGTACAACAACAAAATGACTATAAAGAACAAGAACAACAAAATAGAGCTACATTTTGATAAGATAGTATCATACCATTAAGTTGCATCTAAGCTTGGAAGACGAAAGCCCCGAGGAAGATGACCTCTACGCTCGCTGTAGGAATGGAAACGTAGCATAATCTTCTTGTCATCAATTTTGGCAAATATATCTTTCTCAACATAGCAAATCATCAAATCATTGAGCCAATCATCCCCTATCTTGTTCCGAAGATCTGATTTTATAATATTCATCGCCGAGAAAACCCTCTCAACTGATGCTGTTGCCACAGGTAATGTCAAAGCAAGTGTAATAAGGCGGTAGACCAATGGAAAGGTCTCATGGTATCTCTTCTGAACTAACTTGAGAGCAAGATCACTCAAACTGTCACATGCTATGAAATCAGGACTTCTCTTCATCACATCAACATATATGTCCAGTTCATCAACCAATAGAGAACAATCATATGAAGAGAAATCAGCAGAGTACATGGTTGCAAGCTCAACTAGCATAGCATTATCAAAGTTGCTGAATGAGTCTCTAGGATCAAGGCATGCAGTGCACAATAATAGGCGTGTAGAAGCTTCAGAAAATCTATGATTCATCTCAACTATGATTCTATCAAGCACCTCATTAAAGATTTCTACCTTGTAATGATGCAAGCAAGTAACCATCTTGCGTGAGCTCCTTGGGTAACCCCTAGCTGCAATGTTATCATCCATATTCGGTACTGTAATATTTCTTCCACCACAGAAGTTAGTAGCAGCAAGCAATAGAGGCTCCCATCCATCATCTCTCAATTTCTGCAATGCATTTTTCACTGAGACAATCATATTCATGGCGCTCACTATATTCTGATCTTTGGATTGCAATGCGTTTGACAAACCATTTGTTAAACCAAGCAGTCGAATCATCAAATGCAAGATAATAACAAATTCAAAGGTTTCCATGTATATGATATAACCTGAAGCCACACCTTTCTCCTCGGCATCTGTCCCATCATGAGAAACACTGCATAGCGCTTCAATGACTGAATCCCACATTAGTTGAATACGAACTAGAGTTTTATGGTGTGACCCCCAACGAGTATCACCTGGTCTTGTTAAACTTGTCTCTTGATTTTGGCCTCTACCCGATGAGATCTCCCCACTCTCTAGCTGTGCTACCATACGGTCATGATGCGCTTGCAACAATGCATCTTTCTTTCTACAAGAGGCACTCACCTACAAAATATGTGCATTTATAAATTAGAATTGATACATAGACAAACATTTGAAGACAACTATTTACAAACTGTGTACAAGAACTAACCATAAGAACAATCTTGTTCAAGTGACCAAAGAACTGACCAACTGGCAGAACATTTTTCACAACCGCCACAACAACCAATTGAAGTTGGTGGGCAAAACAATGCACATAAAAAGCATGAGGGTTGTCTGCCAATATCAATGTTTTCAAACCATGTAGCTCACCCCGCATATTAGAGGCACCATCATATCCTTGACCTCTTAATCTAGACATTGACAAATTATGTTTAAGAAACATTGCATCTAGATTGCTTTTCAAAGAAGCCGATCTAGTATCAAGAACATGATCAACACCAAGCAATCTTTCCATGATCTTTCCTTTTTGGTTCAGAAACCTACAAGCAATAACATATAAGTTCAGTTTGTGAGAGTATGATAATTGAGTTTGTGAGAGTATGATAATTGAGAGAAAACAGAATTTCCGAGCTCACCTCACCATCACAGCCATTTGCTCTTTAACCGATACATCACGAGACTCATCAACAAGTAGAGAGAAACCAGAATTTCCCAGCTCACTCATAATGACTTGTGTAATCTCTTCTGCACATGCTTGCACTATATCTTTTTGGATTTCAGGAGATGTCAATTGACAATTGCCAGGAGCATTCTCATTAATCACATCGGCTACATCCTTGCATCTTGCACCATACCAATCCAACAACTCACGGAAATTGCCCTTGTTCATTGAAGTGCTAGACTCGTCATGCCCACGGAAATACATATGTTGAGGGCCTCTGAGGCATCACGGATCGCTCTGCCGGCGAGACGGGGAGGTGGCGCGTGGGGCACCGCCGCGCCGGGATCTGCTGCCGGCGTCCTGGACGGCTGCTTGGGCGGCGGCCTGGGCGGCGGCCTGGGCTGGAGGTGAGCAGACGCCGGGGCGGAGCGAGCAGACGCCGGGGCACCGGCGAGACGGGGAGGTGGGGCGCGGGGCACCGCCGCGCCGGGATCTGCTGCCGGCGTCCTGGGCGGCTGCTTGGGCGGCGCCGCGGCGCGGCTCTGGTCCACCGTCCACGGGAGGCAGGTCGCGAGATTGGGCAGGGGAGCGACAGCGATTGGGTGATGCTGCCTAGGTAATTTTTTTTTGCCAATTATTGAGCCGGGTCGGCTGACCTGGCTCGACCCACTGCTGGCTCCGCCCGTGGCTGTGCTCCATGATAGCATGCACCTATAGGATGGGGAGACCCCCG
>LR738709.1:696455868-696478377 GCA_902687465.1 Secale cereale | reverse complement strand
CGCACGCCTTCCGGCCCGTCCTGCGCCCCCCCCCCTCTCTCCTCCCTCCCCGTCCCGCCCCTGTGCCGCCTCCCCTGGAGGTGGTCGGGGTGGTGCAACCCCTCCTCTCCCTCTCGGCCGTCTCCGTGATCCCGCTCCTCCCCACCGTCGTCGGCGGGCGCCCCCCGCGCTGGCTCGGGTGGTGTCAGCGGCAGCGGGACCTCATGTCCCCGCGCACTGCTCCCCTTCCCGGTGCAGGGGGTGGCGGGGGTGCTGCTCGGCTGGGCGGTGGTCGCCGGCGGTGGGCGAGGTGGCAGTGCTACCACTTGGCAGCGGGGCGGCGTGGTGACGTGCGGTGGCCGGCAGCGCGCCCCCGGCCTAGGTCTGGGCCCTCCCGGTCCCATCTGCGTCCTAGTAGGTTGGCCATTGGCGTGGCTTCGACGTCCTTTGCGTGGTGTGGAGGAGGAGCGGCTCATACTCGTGGTGGTGGCGCCGGCGGCGTGCCTTCTGCAGCATGACGACGAGAGCTTTACGGGCATCTGAGGACCCTACCGGACCTCTGGGCCCATGGGATCGGTATGCTCCTGCTGTCATGTTCTTTCGGTTACTGTCGTTGACGGTGGTGGTTGGGCCCTCCCGCGTGCCGGCGATACTGTTGTCCCGAGTCTCATCTCCTCTTCTTCGTTGAGCAGGCCCCTATCACGGTGCCGTGGTGAGACGATGTGGAAGCTTCAAGACCATTTTGGCACAGAGTGATGGTTTGTTTGGTCACGTGCTCCGGAGCGCCCGAGGTGAAGGTTGGGATCGGGAGGAATCCCGGTCGATCGAGCCGACTCCGACGCGGTGGTGTCTAAGGGTGCCGCCGAACCTTCCTGGAGGGCTTCGGGGGTACCCTTCCTCTCTCCTCGTCGCGTACTGGGGGAAACCCTTGGCAGCAGCGTCGTCATCGTGGCGTCCCTTCTTGGAGGTTTTGATTGGTACCATCGCTTCAGAGTATAGGAGCTTAGTGGAGGATCCCCGGTGGGCGCGGCGGTTGCGAAGCTTCTTCGCTTTTATTAATCCGACGGTGTCGGCATTTGTTTCTTTTCTTTTTCTCTTTAGTTTCTTTTGGGCGTGACTGTGCTATCTGATTGTATCGGTGATGTTTCCTTTGTAATACAAGGCGGGGGAACCCTATTTCGTCTAAAGCTATATCACAGATCTGTCGCGCGACTATTCGTTCGAAGATAGGTAACCGCAAAGACACACTATTTTGGGATGATAAATGGCTAGATGGAGAGAGGATTCAAGTCATTGCCTCACATATTTATGCCCGAGTGAAAAACCGGATCAGATCGAGCCGCGTGCACTGTCCATGCACGAAGATAGGTGGGCCAGAAATGTTGGACCGGAGGTAACAGCAGGCGTGCTCAATGAGTATCTACAGCTATGGATGAGGATTACGGGAGTGGAGCTTGTATAGGATGAGCAGGACTCGGTTAGCTAGTCCTGGGAAAGAAATGGCGAGTTCTCAACAAAGTCAGCATATGATGCCAGGTACTGGGAACGCGAGGTGGTGCCAACGGCGGAGTTCACCTGGAGGTCCAAGGCACCAATGCAATGTCGTTTTTTCATATGGCTCACCGCCCTCAGCAGGTGCTGGACGTCTGACCGGCTAGCAAGACGTGGACTGGACCATCATGATTGATGTCATTTGTGTGATCAAAAGGAGGAGACAATGGACCATATTATGCTCAATGGCGTGTTTACGTGAGAGGTGTTGATGGCGATCCTGCATTCGCTGGGCAAGCCGGAATGGATGCCAACGGCCGGACAAAGCCTCGCGCATTGATGCACGGATAAGGGAGGTACAACGCAGCAAAACAGAACCCTCGTGGCAATTTTCATTCTTGTCATGTGGGAGCTATGGAAGCATCGTAACGCCATAGTCTTCGGCGGAGCAACGTCCAAGAACTACGTCATACATCGGATAGGCAAGGAAGGACGAGCATGGAAACAAGCAGGATTACTAAAAGGAGACACGGACATATTCTTTAGCGCGGTAGAAACATGGGCTAGAACAAGTTAGGTCACACATGAGGTGGAAATAGAAGTGCTGTCGTGTACATGTAAATTGTAAACACAAACATCGAGAGGCTCTTTACCCCACTCCTTTCTTCATAAAATAGTACGCACGAGTGTGCGTGTACATGTATATCTCGGAAGCCCATATATCCTTGATTTTTTGGGACACACATCTTCCATCAAGCCATCCAATGCGTCCTCTTCTCATTGTCCTGCTCATCCCATCAGAAATGCGATATCGCGTCCGTTATTCCTTTGCAAAAAAAAAAAAGGAATTTTAAAGACGGACATGGCATAAATGGAGATAGCTTGTACAATAGATTTGAGGAGAGTTTGCTTCCCTCCACCGGACATCAATTTTCTTTTCCATCCACCAATTTTCATAATTATTCGATCAATCAGGAATTGAAAACAATAAATTTTGTTCATACCCATGTTGGCTGGCAAGCCTAAAAATTTGTCATTGAGTGCTTCCGTTCATAATATTCAGAGTTGTGCAAAATTACGTCTTGTTTTCCACTTTTGTATTGGGACCGTAAACGATGCTTGATTTTTCAACACTCACCTTTTGCCATGAAACGGCACAATAAGAGTTTGAAATTGTATTCAAAATCTCTGTGTTCCTGGCGTTAGCTCCCATAAGGATCAATGAGCCATCAGCAAATAGCATATTGGAAATTGCTGGGGCATTTCAGCTAACCTTCACTCCCGACATACCTCTGTTCTCCTCCGCATGAGCGAAGAGAGCAGTCTGGCCCTCACTACATAGCAAGAATAAGTAGCGCCTTAGTCCTCCGGTAGGCTTAAAACTCTCAGTTTCTTCCGCAATAAACCGGAATCGGTATTCCAGAGTTGATACATATTGCATAATTAAGAGTGAATTCCAGTTTTTACCCCTTATTTTAACATTTTTACACTAATTACCTCATTTAGCGAGATTTCATCCGTTTTACCCCATTTAGCAAAAATGTAGCCACAATTTACCCCATTTAAAATTTTGTGAGCATTCTGACCGGTGGGTCACAATTGTGAGGTCTGGCTGGCATGCCACCTCAGTGGTTTTTCCTTGCTATTTTTCTCAGTACTGAACCAGGCCGCGCGACTTCTTCCGACCGGCTCAGCCGATGGAGGTCGCTCGCGTCACGTCCAACGCCCAAGTCGGCCGCGTGCCACACTCGCCTCATGTGGCTTCTCGTTTGCGTCGCTCTCCCCCAATTAAACATGAAAACTGATTTCCTTATAAGTATCAAATTCCTCTAGCATGTTCACCAATCACCATGCCTGCACCATCTGTTAACTCAATCATGGAGTTCCCGTTGGCGGTTGACCCCCTTCTTCTGATAATAAACGCTGTCCCAAGGGTTAGAAACAAATTCCTTCATCTTCTCCTTTATATCAAAATAACTTATGAAATTCCTCTCAATCATCTCTAGCTCTGGATTCTTGAATCCACGGACATGTACAATATGCCTAACACTCGAAATCACCATTGCCATCCGATTTGTGCAAGAAAAATAAAAATGAATTAGTGCCTGCAATCATAATATACTGTAATACGGTAAACAAGCATGTTAACATGCATCATAAGATACAAAGATCCAAAATTCCTTTACAGCTTGCAAGTAACAACACACGTATTAATACTCTTCCGGTCAACATATTTGCTAATCTATAGGATGAGAACAAGCATCAAAGTTAGTAAAGTAGTGTATTTACACCACTTTAATCTAATCTACAGAACCATCCATATTTAAGGCCGTATGTGATAACTGGAAAAAAACATACATGATTTTACATTGTATCAGTCACAATTTCCCTTATAATTTATTCAATGGTAATATGCCATGTTGATCAAGTACAGTCGTCCCATCAGAATTTTTCAAACCAGAAATGAGTTTAGTAGGGAGAAAAATAGACAAGAAAAACCCGTTGACGTGGCATGCCAGCTAGAGCTGACAAATTGCGACCCGTCGGACAGAACACAAGCAAAAGTTAAAACAGGGTAAATTGCGGCAACAATTTTGCTAAATGGGGTAAAGTGGATGAAATCCCGCTAAATGAGGTAATTAGTGTCAAAAATGTCCAAATAGGGGGTAAAAACCGGAATTCACTCCATAATCAAATTCACCAAATTCTATTGAAAACCCAACTTCAGCATAATTTTCTTCTGAAAAGGCCACTCCGCTCGGTCATAAGATTTTTGCATATCCAATTTTATAGCGCAAGGACCTTCTTTAGCCCACCTTTTCTTCTTAACTATATGGAAACACTCATATGCCAATAAAACATTATTTGGGCGCCGCCGGCGGCCAGGCTTCGCCTGCCCACGTCCTCTGGTGGCGGCGAGGGAGAAAGATGGGAAGGGAGGTTGTTGGCGAAAGCGGGTTAGGGTTCTTCGCCATTGCCACGCGAGAGCGGCATGGGAAGTGAAGAGGGGGAGATTCTTTGAGGGCTAAAACAGACGTAGTCGATCCCTATCCACTTCTCGTGTCTCCGGATCCTTAAATATAATCGTTAATGACAACTTCTCATGATAATTTCCTCGCTCGGCTTCCGACTCCCGCCGGTGCACCCCACCTCCTTTCTCTTTGTCTTTGCCTCCGGTGAGCGTCGTCGGTTACCTAAGGCACCCACGTGAGTGACGGACAGGCCCGTGCCCCTCGTCGTCGTTGCCGCAGACTCATGCCCCCTCGCGGTGTCTAACTCATGCTCTTCCTCGACCGGGTCGGCGACTTCAGCCTCTCACGCCTCTTGGTGACACCCGACGTGTGCTCCAATGCTCAGGGTGTTTCGGTCCGGTCTGGTTCGGTCCGCCCGTACAAGCGGTGGCTCGGTCAGGGACCAGATCGAAGCACCCAACGGCCCCCTTTTTTGCACCGAACTGACCAGGTAAAAGATCGGTATTGACAGACCAAACACCATCGATGATAAGGTGGTGACCGTGGTGTCAGCGAGAGACAGTTATGTGCGTTAATTAGAACGAGGGATATAGGGGAAAGGGACCGTCGCTCGCGGAGAACTCGATTGGAGGTATCGAGGAAGCAAGAACGGTGCCGTAATTGACAATGAACGATGGCGGCCGGACTCAGGGAAGGAGGACCATGGCGACGAATTCGGGACGAATCTGGTCATTCCTTGCGCGGGGAAGGAGATCTCGTGGTGGTGGAGTTCATGGACACGGTGTTTTTTCATGGGGAGGCCGACAACCACGTCAGCGAGGGATTGTACGCTAGTGTAGTGTCATATATGCATGCTCGAGGACCTTGCAGGGACAGGGGAGGAGCCGATGGCGGCGCGGGAGAATAGGAGGGACGATGGCGATGAGGATGTTGGAATTTTGCTAGTAGGCCTTTGGCCCAAAGCCCAACTAAAATTCTGAAATTCTCTTGGCCCATTCATGCACACATGTGAGTGAAGTGAGTGAGGCTAAAGTTTAGTCCCACCTCATAAGTTGAGAGAGAGTTGCACCTCTTTATAAGGTGAGATCTTCTACCACTTGTATGAGCATGAGAAGAGGAGACCTACACGCGCGCTCCTCCTCCTCGCTCGCCTCGCCACGCCACGCCACGCCACGCCACGCCACGCCACGCCACGCCACGCCACGCCACGCCATGCCATGCCACGCCTCGCCTCGTCACGACGCGACGCGACGCGACGCGCCGCGGGATTGAGCCGAGCCGAGAACGTTGTCTATATTTTTGCTGCTCGGGGAAATTAATGGTTCATTAATTTGCTCTTGATGTTGAAGAGAAGGCGAGAGCAAAGGACACACGTGCTCGAGTTGCTGAGGGAGGTTCTAGTGCCCACATGGTACAGAAGAAGAACTTCCAGCCCAAACAACAAGAACAAAACTCAGGGCAAAGGCAAGTTTGATACAAAGAACAAGCCATCACATTCTATCAACTTCAAGAAGAATTCTCATAAGAAGGGGAAGGGACTTTGCCATGTCTGCGGTGATCCTAATCACTGGGCTCCGAAGTGTCCTAACCGCTTTGAGGAGCGCGAACATGAGAAGAGTGGCAAGTCCTCTAACGTTGTCATCGATGATACTGATATGAAGGAGTCAGGGTACGGTATTTTTCCTACTATCCTTTCAGTATTTCAATCCCCTGATTGGTTAATTGACACTGGTGCCAATGTACATGTTTGTGCTGACGCCTTCATGTTTTCTTCTTACCAGACCACTGGGACTTCTCCCGTGCTGATGGGGAACGGGTCACATGCCATTGTTCGAGGTGTTGGTACGGTCGATCTGAAGTTTACTTCGGGGAAGACCGTGCATCGAACGTTTATCATGTGTCGTCCATCAATAAAAATCTCGTTAGCGGTTCCCGTTTATGTCGAGATGGTTTTAAGTTGGTTTTTGAATCCAATAAAGTTGTAATTTCTAAGTGTGGACAATTTTTTGGAAAAGGCTATGAGTGTGGAGGCTTGTTCCGCCTATCTTTGTCAGATATTTGCACTAAAGTTATTAATAATGTTTGCCACAATAATGAGTCTGATATTTGGCATTCACGACTTTGTCATATTAACTTTGGATGCATGACACGGCTAGCCAATATGAATTTAATTCTGAAAATCTCTACTGTCAAGGGCTCTAAGTGCCAAGTATGTGTGCAAGCTAAGCAACCTCGCAAGTCCCATAAGACTGCAGAGGCAAGAGACTTGGCGCCACTAGAGCTTATACATTCTGATCTTTGTGAGATGAATGACGTGTTGACAAAAGGTGGAAAGATATACTTCATGACGTTGATTGATGACTCCACTAGATATTGCTATGTGTATCTTCTGAAATCAAAAGATGAGGCTTTGACTTTCTTCAAAAACTATAAAGCTGAGGCAGAGAACCAACTTGATCGAAAAAATTAAACGGCTTAGGTCCGATCATGGTGGAGAGTATTTTTCCAATGAATTTGATCTATTTTGTGTGGAACATGGTATAATCCATGAGAGGACGCCTCCCTACTCACCCCAGTCAAATGGGGTAGCCGAAAAAAAGAACCGAACTCTAACTGATATGGTTAACACCATGTTAGACACTTCGGGTCTATCCAAGGAATGGTGGGGGGGCGCTAATGACTGCGTGTCATGTCCTAAACCGGGTTCCCAAAAAGCATAAGACCATGACTCCATTTGAGGAATGAGAAAGGAAAGGTTGAAACTCTCTTACCTACGTACTTGGGGTTGTTTGGCGAAAGTCAATATACCAATTCCCAAGAAGCGCAAGCTTGGACCAAAAACCGTGGATTGTGTTCTTCTGGGCTATGCTTTTCATAGCATCGGCTATAGATTTTTGATAATAAAATCGGAGGTGTCCGACATGCATGTTGGTACGATTATGGAGTCAAATGATGCAACTTTATTTGAGGACATATTTCCTATGAAGGATATGTCGAGTTCATCAAATCAGGAGATACCTACTCCATCTAGTGAGGAATTCACTGTAATTCCTGAACCCACCATTGCGATGGAACACGTTGAGAATCCTGTTGAGGGTGACAATGGAACTCCTGTGAGGAGTAAGAGACATAGGACTGCAAAGTCCTTTGGTGATGATTTCATTGTGTACCTCGTGGATGACACACCCAGGACTATTTCAGAAGCCTATGCATCTCCTGATGCTGACTACTGGAAGGAAGATGTATGTAGCGAGATGGATTCCATCTTAGCTAATGGTACCTGGGAGATCACTGACCGTCCCTATGGGTGCAAACCTGTAGGATGTAAGTGGGTGTTCAAGAAGAAGCTTAGACCTGATAGTACGATTGAAAAGTACAAGGCACGGCTTGTGGCCAAGGGTTATACCCAGAAAGAAGATGAAGACTTCTTTGATACTTACTCACCCGTGGCTAGACTGACCACAATTCGGGTGCTACTATCACTGGCCGCCTCACATGGTCTTCTCGTTCATCAAATGGACGTTAAGACAGCTTTCCTCAATGGAGAGTTGAAGGAGGAAATTTACATGGATCAGCCAGATGGTTTTGTAGTACCTGGTCAGGAAGGAAAGGTGTGCAAGTTATTAAAGTCTTTATATGGCCTTAAACAAGCTCCTAAGGAGTGGCATGAGAAGTTCTAAAGAACATTAACTGCTGCCGGCTTTGTAGTAAACGATGGTCACAAGTGCGTGTACTATCGCTATGGTGGGGGCGAAGGAGTTATTCTTTGTCTGTATGTCGACGACATATTGATCTTTGGAACCAAACTTGATTTAATCAAGGAGGTTAAGGGTTTCTTATCTCGCTGTTTTGAGATGAAGGATCTAGGAGTAGCTTGAAGGAAATATGCCCTAGAGGCAATAATAAAGTTGTTATTTTAAATTTCCTTATATCATGATAAATGTCTTTTATTCATTCTAGAATTGTATTAACCGGAAACTTGATACATGTGTGAATACATAGACAAAACAGTATGTCCCTAGTATGCCTCTACTAGACTAGCTCATTGATCAAAGATGGCTATGTTTCCTAGCCATAGACATGAGTTGTCATTTGATCAACGGGATCACATCATTAGAAGAATGATGTGATGGACTAGACCCATCCGTTAGCATAGCACTATGATCGTTTAGTTTTACTGCTATTGCTTTCTTCATGACTTATACATGTTCCTATGACTATGAGATTATGCAACTCCCGAATACCGTAGGAACACCTTGTGTGCTATCAAACATCACAACGTAACTGGGTGATCATAAAGATGCTCTACAGGTGTCTCCGAAAGTATTCGTGGTGTTGGCATAGATCAAGATTAGGATTTGTCACTCCGAGTGTCGGAGAGGTATCTCTGGGCCCTCTCGGTAACACACATCATAATAAGCCTTGCAAGCAAAAGACTAATGAGTTAGTCACGAGATGATGTGTTATGGAACGAGTAAAGAGACTTGCCGGTAACGAGATTGAACTAGGTATAGAGATACCGACGATCGAATCTCGGGCAAGTAACATACCGATGACAAAAGGAACAACGTATGTTGTTATGCGGTTTGACCGATAAAGATATTCGTAGAATATGTAGGAGCCAATATGAACATCCAGGTTCCGCTATTGGTTATTGACCGGAGATAAGTCTCGGTCATGTCTACATAGTTCTCGAACCCGTAGGGTCCGCACGCTTAACGTTTGATGACGATCAGTATTATGAGTTTATGAGATTTGATGTACCGAAGGTAGTTCGGAGTTCCGGATGAGATCACGAACATGACGAGGAGTCTCAGAATGTCCGAGACATAAAGATTGATATATTGGACGACTATATTCGGACACCGGAAGTGTTCCGGAAAAGTTTCGGATTTAACTGGATTGCCGGAGGGGGTTACCGGAACCCCCTACGAGGGGGGATGGTCCATAGTGGGCCTTGAGAAAAGGAGAGAGGCAGCCCATAGGGGCTGGCCGGCGCCCCACCAGGGGATCCTAGTTGGACTAGGATTGGGTGGCGCCACCTCTCCCTCTCTTTCTTTTTCCCTCTCTTCCTTCTTGGTGGACTCCTACTAGGAATAGGATTGCAATCCTATTCCTAGTAGGATTGCCCTAGCCGCACCATAGGAGGCCGGCCGGCCCTTCCCTCTTGCTCCTTTATATACGGGGGCAGGGGGGCACCCAAAGACACACAAGTTGAATTGTTCCAGCCGTGTGCGGTGCCCCCCTCCACAGAAACACACCTCGGTCATACCGTTGCAGTGCTTAGGTGAAGCCCTGCGCCGGTAAATACATCATATCCGTCACCACGCCGTCGTGCTGACGAAACTCTCCCGTGAAGCTTAATTGGATCAAGAGCTCGTGGGACGTCATCAAGCTGAACATGTGCTGAACGCGGAGGTGCCGTACGTTCGGTGCTTGATCGGTTGAATCGCGAAGAAGTTCGACTACATCAACCGCGTCTCTTGACGCTTCCGCTTCCGGTCTACGAGGGTACGTAGACACACTCTTCCCTCTCGTTGCTATACATCTGGTAGATAGATCTTGCGTGATCGTAGGAAAATTTTAAAATACTACGTTCCCCAACAGTGGTATCAGAGCCAGGTCTATGCGTAGATGATATGCACGAGTAGAAAACAATGAGTTGTGGGTGATACTAGTCATACTGCTTACCAGCATGTCATACTTTGCTTCGGCGGTATTGTCAGATGAAGCGGCCCGGACCGACATTACGCGTACGCTTACGCGAGACTGGTTTCACCGTTAAGAGCACTCGTTGCTTAAAGGTGGCTGGCGGGTGTCTGTCTCTCTCACTTTAGCTAAATCAAGTGTGGCTACGCCCGGTCCTTGTGAAGGTTAAAACAGCACATACTTGACGAAACATCGTTGTGGTTTCGTATGCGTAGGTAAGAACGGTTCTTGCTAAGCCCGTAGCAGCCACGTAAAACTTGCAAGAACAAAGTAGAGGACGTCTAACTTGTTTTTGCAGGGCATGTTGTGATGTGATATGGTCAAGACATGATGAGTTATACGGTTTTGTATGAGATGATCATGTTTTGTAATGTTATCGGCAACTGGCAGGAGCCATATGGTTGTCGCTTTATTGTATGAAATGCAATCGCCATGTAATTACTTTACTTTATCACTAAGCGGTAGCGATAGTCATGGAAGCAATAGTTGGCGAGACGACAACGATGCTACGATGGAGATCAAGGTGTCGCGCCGGTGACGAAGGTGATCATGACGGTGCTTTGGAGATGGAGATCAAAAGCACAAGATGATGATGGCCATATCATGTCACATATTTTGATTGCATGTAATGTTTATCTTATTATGCTTCTTATTTTGCTTAGAACGACGGTAGCATTATAAGATGATCCCTTACTAAATTTCAAGGTATAAGTGTTCTCCCTGAGTATGCACCGTTGCGAAAGTTCGTCGTGCCGAGACACCACGTGATGATCGGGTGTGATAAGCTCTACGTTCAAATACAATGGGTGTAAGCCAGTTTTGCACACGCAGAATACTCGGGTTAAACTTGACGAGCCTAGCATATGCAGATATGGCCTCGGAACACTGGAGACCGAAAGGTCGAGCGTGAATCATATAGTAGATATGTAGATATGATCAACATAAGATGTTCACCATTGAAAACTACTCCATCTCATGTGATGATCGGACATGGTTTAGTTGATTTGGATCACGTGATCATTTAGATGACTAGAGGGATGTCTATCTAAGTGGGAGTTCTTATGTAATATGATTAAATTGAACTTTAATTTATCATGAACTTAGTCCTGGTAGTATTAGCATATCTATGTGGTAGATCAATAGCTCGCGATGTTGCTCCACGTTTATTTTTTATATGTTCCTAGAGAAAACCAAGTTGAAAGATGTTAATTAGTAGCAATGATGCGGAATTGTTCCGTGATCTGAGGATTATCCTCATTGCTGCACAGAAGAATTATGTCCTTGATGCACCGCTAGGTGACAGACCTATTGCAGAAGCTGATACAGACGTTATGAACGTTTTGACAAAAGCTCGGTATGATGACTACTTGATAGTTTAAGTGCACCATGCTTTACGGCTTAGAACCGGGACTTCAAAAACGTTTTGAACACCACAGAGCATATAAGATGTTCCAAGAGTTGAAATTAGTATTTCATACTCATGCCCGTGTCAAGAGGTATAAGACCTCTGACAGTACTTTGCCTACAAGATGGAGGAGAATAGCTCAACCAGTGAGCATGTGCTCAGATTGTCTGGGTACTGCAATTGCTTGAATCAAGTGGGAGTTAATCTTCCAGATAAGATAGTAATTGACAAAGTTCTCTAGTCACTATCACCAAGTTAGTAGAACTTCGTGATGAACTATAATATGCAAGGGATGACGAAAGTAATTCCCGAGAACTTCGCAATGCTGAAATCGGCGAAGGTAGAAATCAAGAAAGAGCATCAAGTGTTGATGGTTAACAAGACCACTTGTTTCAAGTAAAGGGCAAAGGGATAGAAGGGGAACTTCAAGAAGAATGACAAGCAAGTTGTTACTCCCATGAAGAAACCCAAAGCTAAACTCAAGCCTGAAACTAAGTGCTTCTACTGCAAAGGAAATGGTCACTGGAAGTGGAACTGCCCTAGATACTTGGCGGATAAGAAGGATGGCAAAGTGAACAAAGGTATATTTGATATACAGATTATTGATGTGTATTTTACTAGTGTTCATAGCAACCCCTCGGTATTTGATACTGGTTTAGTTGCTAAAGAGTAGTAACTCGAAATGGGAGTTGCATAATGAATAGAAACTAGTTAAAGGATGAAGTGACGATGTGTATTGGAAGTAGTTCCAAGATTGATATGATCATCATCGCACACTCCCTATACTTTCGGGATTAGTGTTGAACCTAAATAAGTGTTATTTGGTGTTTGTGTTGAACATGAATATGATTTGATCATGTTTATTGCAATACGTTTATTCATGTAAGTTAGAGAATAATTGTTGTTCTGTTTACATGAATAAAACCTTCTATGGTCATACACCCAATGAAAATGGTTTGTTGGATCTCGATCGTGTGATACACATATTCATAATATTGAAGCCAAAAGATGCAAGGTTAATAATGATAGTGCAACCTATTTGTGGCACAGCCGTTTAGGTCATATTGGTGTAAAGCGCATAAAGAAACTCCATAGTGATGGACTTTTGGAATCACTTGATTATGAATCATTTGGTGCTTGCATGCCTCATGGGCAAGATGACTAAAACTCCGTTCTCCGGAACTGTGGAGCGAGCAACGGAGTTGTTGGAAATCATACATACTGATGTATGCGGACCAATGAGTGTTGAAGCTCGCGGCGGGTATCGTTATTTTCTGACCTTCACTAATGATTTAAGCAGATATGGGTATATCTACTTAATAAAGCACAAATCTGAAACATTTGAAAAGTTCAAAGAATTTCAGAGTGAAGTGGAGAATCATCGTAACAAGAAAATAAGAGTTCTACGATATGATCGTAGAAGTAAAATATTTGAGTTAGCGAGTTTGGCCTTCAATAAAAAACAATGTGAAATAGTTTAACTACTCACGCCACCTGGAACACCACAGTGTAATGGTGTGTCCAAACGTCATAAACATACTTTATTAGATATGGTGCGATCGATGATGTCTCTTACCGATCTACCACTATCGCTTTTGGGGTTATGCATTAGAGACAACTACATTCACGTTAAATAGGGCACCATCTAAATCCGTGGAGATGACACCGTATGAACTGTGGTTTGACGAGAAACCTAAGTTGTCATTTCTTTAAGTTTGGGACTACGATGCTTATGTGAAAAGGTTTCAACATGATAAGCTCGAACCCAAATCGTAGAAGTAAATCTTCATAGGATACCCAAAAAGAAACTGTTGGGTACACCTTCTATCACAGATCCGAAGGCAAGATCTTTGTTGCTAAGAGTGGATCCTTTCTAGAGAAGGAGTTTCTCTCGAAAGAAGTGAGTGGGAGGAAAGTAGAACTTGATGAGGTAATTGTACCTTCTCCCGAATGGGGAAGTGGAACATCACAGAAACTAGTTCCAGTGATTCCTACACCAATTAGTGAGGAAGCTAATGATGATGATCATGAAACTTCAAATCAAGTTTCTGCTGAACTTCGTAGATCAACCAGAGTTCGTTCCGCATCAGAGTGGTACGGCAACCCGGTTCTGGAAGTCATGTTACTGGACCATGATGAACCTATGAACTATGAGGAAGCAATGATGAGCCCAGATTCCGCAAAATGGCCTGAGGCCATGAAATCTGAGATGGGATCCATGTATGAGAACAAAGTGTGGACTTTGGTTGACTTGCCCGATGATCAGCAAGCCATCGAAAATAAATGGATCTTCAAGAGGAAGACTGAAGTTGACGGTAATGTTACTGTTTACAAAGCTCGACTTGTTGCGAAAGGTTTTCGACAAGTTCAAGGAATTGACTACGATGAGACCTTCTCACCCGTAGCGATGCTTAAGTATGTCCGAATCATGTTAGCAATTGCCGCATTTTATGAAATCTGGCAAATGGATAACAAAACTGCATTATTTAATAGATTTTTTAAAGAAGACTTGTATATGATGCAACCAGAAGGTTTTGTCAATCCTATAGGTGCTAACAAAATGTGCAAGCTCCAGCGATCCATCTATGGACTGGTGCAAGCATCTCGGAGTTGGAATATACGCTTTGATAAGTTGATCAAAGCATATATATTTATACAGACTTGCGGTGAAGCCTGTATTTACAAGAAGTGAGTGGGAGCACTACAACCTTTCTGATAATTATATGTGAATGACATATTGTCGATCGGAAATGATGTAGAATTTTCTGGAAAGCATAAAGGAGTGTTTCAAAGGAGTTTTTTCAAAGAAAGACCTTGGTGAAGCTGCTTACATATTGGGCATCAAGATCTATAGAGATAGATCAAGACGCTTGATAATACTTTCGATGAGTACATACGTTGATAAGATTTTGAAGTAGTTCGAAATGGATCAGTCAAAGAAGGAGTTCTTGCCCGACTTGTAAGGTGTGAAGTTGAGTAAGACTCAAAGCCAAACCACGGCAGAAAAATATAGAGAGAATGAAAGTCATTCCCTATGCCTCAGCCATAGGTTCTATAAAGTATGCCATGCTGTGTACCAAACATGTTGTGTACCTTGCCATGAGTTTGTCAAGGGGGTACAATAGTGATCAAGGAGTATATCACTGTACAGCGGTCAAAATTATCCTTAGTAACTGGATGACTAAGGAAATGTTTCTCAATTATGGAGGTGATAAAGAGTTCGTCGTAAAGGGTTACGTCGATGCAAGCTTTGACACTAAATCCAGATGACTCTAAGTATCAATCTGGATGCGTATTGAAAGTGGGAGCAATTAGCTAGAGTAGCTCTATGCAGAGCATTGTAGACATAGAAATTTGCAAAATACATACGGATCTGAATGTGACAGACCCTGTTGGAAATATGCCCTAGAGGCAATGATAAAAGAGTTATTATTATATTTCCTTGTTCATGATAATCGTTTATTATCCATGCTATAATTGTATTGATTGGAAACTCATATACATGTGTGGATGAATAGACAAACTTTGTGTCCCTAGTAAGCCTCTACAGGACTAGCTCGTTGATCAAAGATGACCGCGGTTTCGAGGTCATAGACATGAGTTGTCATTTGATAACGGGATCACATCATTAGGAGAATGATGTGATGGACGAGACCCAAACGTTAAACATAGCTTTTGATCGTGTCAGTTATCGCTATAGTTTTCTGCATGTCAAGTATAAGTTCCTATGACCATGAGATCATGTAACTCACTGACACCGTAGGAGTGCTTTGTGTGTGCCAAACGTCACAACGTAACTGGGTGACTATAAAGGTACTCTACAGGTATCTCCGAGGGTGTCTGTTGAGTTGACATGGATCGAGACTGGGATTTGTCACTCCGTGTGACGGAGAGGTATCTCCGGGCCCACTCGGTAATACGTCATCTCAATGAGCTCAAAGTGACTAAGTAGTTGGTCACGGGATTATGTGTTACGGTAACGAGTAAAGAGACTTGCCGGTAACGAGATTGAACTAGGTATAGAGATACCGACGATCGAATCTCGGGCAAGTAACATACCGACGAGACAAAGGGAACTGTATACGGGATTGCCTGAATCCTTGACATCATGATTCATCCGATGAGATCATCGAGGAACATGTGGGAACCAATATGGGTATCCAGATCCCGCTATTGGTTATTGACCTGGGAGTGTCTCGGTCATGTCTGCATAGTTTCCGAACCCGCAGGGTCTACACACTTAAGGTTCGGTGACGCTAGGGTTGTTAGTGAGAACAGTGCATGGTTACCGAAGGTTGTTCGGAGTCCCGGATGAGATCCCGGACGTGACGAGGGTCTCCGGAATGGTCCGGGGACGAAGATTGATATATAGGATGAAAGGTTTCGGAGTCCGGAAGTGTTCCGGGGAGCATCGGGAAATCGGCGGATGACCGAAAGGGGTTTCGGGGGTCCCGGAAGGGGTTTCGGGCCTAATGGGCCACAAAGGGGGACACAACAGCCCTCATAGGGCTGTGCGCCCCCCCCCCCCTGGGCCCTCTCCTAGTGCGCAAGGGGGGCTGGCCCCTCCTAGGGCTGCCGCACCCCCTAGCTTGGGGGGCAAGGCACCTAGGGGGGGGAAACCCTAGGGCCTGGCGCAGCCCTGGCCGCCGCCCCCCCATCTGCCCTGGCCGCCGGCCCCCCTAGGGGAAACCCTAGGGCGCCCCCCTCCCCTCTCTTCCCCCTATATAAAGAGGGGTAGAGGAAGGGCAGCAATACACGTCCGTGCCTCGGTGCTGCCCTCCCTCTCCTACTACAATCTTCGTATTCCCGCGGTGCTTGGCGAAGCCCTGCTGGAATCCTCCACCACCATCTCCACCACGCCGTCGTGCTGCCGGTGTCTCCATCAACCTCTCCTTCCCCGCTTGCTGGATCAAGAAGGAGGAGACGTCCCCGAGCTGTACGTGTGAAGAACGCGGAGGCACCGTTGCTTCGGTGCTTGGATCTTCAGTGATCTGAATCGCGGCGAGTACGACTCCATCAACCGCGTTCTTGAACGCTTCCGCTTAGCGATCTACAAGGGTATGTGGATCCAACTCTCCCCTCGTAGATGCATCTCCTAGATTGATCTTGGTGAACGTAGGAAAAATTTTTGTTTCCCATGCAACGTTCCTCAACAGTGGCATCATGAGCTAGGATCTTGCGTAGATGCTTTCACGAGTAGAACACAAAAGGGTTTGTGGGCGTTGATGTTTAAATTGCTGCCCTCCTTAGTCTTTCTTGATTCAGCGGTATTATGGGATGAAGCGGCCCGGACCAACTTTACATGTCCACGTACATGAGACCGGTTCCATCGACAGACATGTGACTTTTGTTGCATAAGATGGCTGGCGGGTGTCTGTCTCTCCTATCTTAGTTGAATCGGAATAGACAAAGGCGGTCCTTGTAGAAGGTTAAATAGCAACTTGAATATCACCGTTGTGGCTTTGCGTAGGTAAGAAGCGTTCTTGCTAGATACCCATAGCAGCCACGTAAAACATGCAACAACAAATTAGAGGACGTCTAACTTGTTTTTGCAGGGTATGTATGTGATATGATATGGCCAATGACATGATGAGATATATTTGATGTATGAGATGATCATGTTGTAATAGTTAATATCGACTTGCATGTCGATGTATACGGCAACCGGCAGGAGCCATAGGGTTGTCTTTAATTTTTGTATGACCTGCGTGTCAATCATTAAGCGCTTTGTAATGCTTTACTTTATCGCTAAACGGTAGCAATAGTAGTAAGAGCATGGTGGGCGCGCGACAACCCCGATGGCGACACGATGATGGAGATCATGATGATGGGGATCATGGAGTGGCGCCGGTGACGATGGAGATCATGCCGATGCTTTGGTGATGGAGATCAAAAGCACGAGTTGATGGCCATATCATGTCACTTATGATTTGCATGTGATGTTAATCCTTTTATGCATCTTATTTTGCTTAGGACGACGGTAGCATTATAAGATGATCCTTCACTAAAATTTCAAGATAAAATTGTGTTCCCCCTGAGTGTGCGCCGTTGCGAAGGTTCGTCGTTTCGAAGCACCACGTGATGATCGGGTGTGATAGACTCTACGTTCGCATACAACGGGTGCAAGCCAGTTTTGCACATGCAGAACACTCGGGTTAGACTTGACGAGCCTAGCATGTACAGACATGGCCTCGGAACACGGAAGACCGAAAGGTCGAGCATGAGTCATATAGTAGATATGATCAACATGTAGATGTTCACCATTGACACCACCTCATCTCACGTGATGATCGGACTTGGGTTGGTGGATCTGTATCATGTCACGCTCGAATGACCAGAGGGATGTCAATTTGAGTGGGAGTTATAAATAATTTGATTAGGTAATAACTCACTTATCATGAACAATAGTCTAAAATGTCTTTGCAAATCTTTTGTTGTAGATGGCTCGCGCAGTAGCTCCCCTGAATTTTAATGCGTTCCTAGAGAAAGCTAAACTGAAAGATGATGGGAGCAACTTTGTGGACTGGCTCCGCAATCTGAGGATCATCCTCACAGCTGCCCAAAAGGTTTATGTCCTAAATGCACCGCTAGGTGAACCCCCCGCTCCTACAGCCTCTGCGGACGTTATGAACGTCTGGCAGTCGCGTTCGGATGACTACTCAATAGTGCAGTGTGCCATGTTGTATGGTTTGGAAGGAGGACTTCAAAGGCGTTTTGAACGTCATGGGGCATATGAGATGTACCAGGAGTTGAAGTTCATCTTTGAAAAGAATGCTAAGATCGAGAGGTATGAGACCACCGATAAATTCTTTGCCTGCAAGATGGAGGAGAATTCGTCTGTCAGTGAGCACTTGCTGAAGATGTCTGGGTACTATACCCGCATAGCTGATCTGGGACTTGTGTTCCCGGATGAGGCTATCATTGACAGAATTCTCCAGTCACTCCCGCCTAGCTACAAGAGCTTCGTACAGCAGTATAACATGCAAGGGATGAACAAAACCATCGCCGAGCTGTTTTCGATGCTGAAAGTCGCTGAGGCAGACATCCAGAAGGAGTATCAAGTGTTGATGGTCAATAAAACCACCAGTTTCAAGAAGAATGGCAAGGGCAAGAAGGGTAACTCTAAGAAGGGTGGCAAGGCAGTTGCTCATCCAGTGAAGAAACCCAAGGCTGGGCCTAAGCCAGAGACTGAGTGTTTCTATTGCAAGGGGAACGGCCACTGGAAGCGGAACTGCCCCAAGTATCTGGCAGACAAGAAGGGGGCCAACAACAACAACAACAAAGGTATATGTGATATACATGTTATTGATGTGTACCTTACCAACTCTCGTTGTAGTGCCTGGGTATTTGATACCGGTTCGGTTGCTCACATTTGCAACTCTAAACAGGAACTGCGGAATAAACGGAGGCTGGCAAAGGACGAAGTGACGATGCGCGTGGGAAATGGTTCCAAGGTTGATGTGATCGCCGTCGGCACGCTCGCTCTTCGATTACCATCGGGATTAGTTATGAACCTGAATAATTGTTATTTAGTGCCTGCGTTAAGCATGAACATTATATCTGGATCTTGTTTATTGCGAGACGGTTACTCATTTAAATCAGAGAATAAAGGTTGTTCTATTTATATGGGTAATATCTTTTATGGTCATGCACCCGAAGTGAGGGGTTTATTCTTGTTGAATCTCGATAGTGATGATACACATGTTCATAACATTGATGCCAAAAGATGTAGAGTTGATAATGATAATACCACTTTCTTGTGGCACTGCCGTCTGGGTCATATCGGCGTGAAACGCATGAGGAAGCTCCATGCTGATGGACTTTTGGAGTCTCTTGATTTTGAATCACTTGACACATGCGAGCCGTGCCTCATGGGCAAGATGACAAGGACCCCGTTTTCAGGGACAATGGAACGGGCAAATGACTTATTGGAAATCATACATACTGATGTGTGTGGTCCGATGAGTGTGACGGCGCGCGGTGGATATCGTTATTTTCTCACCTTCACTGACGACTTAAGTAGATATGGGTATATTTACTTGATGAAGCATAAGTCTGAAACTTTTGAAAAGTTCAAGCAATTTCAGAGTGAAGTTGAAAATCATCGTAACAAGAAGATCAAGTTCCTACGATCTGATCGAGGGGGAGAATATCTGAGTTATGAGTTTGGCGATCACTTAAGAAAATGTGGAATTGTTTCACAGTTGACGCCACCTGGAACACCACAGCGTAATGGTGTGTCCGAACGTCGTAATCGAACCCTATTAGATATGGTACGTTCTATGATGTCTCTTGCCGATTTGCCACTATCGTTCTGGGGATATGCGTTAGAGACAGCTGCATTCACTTTAAATAGGGCTCCATCCAAGTCCGTTGAGACAACACCGTATGAACTATGGTTTGGTAAGAAACCGAAGTTGTCTTTTCTCAAAGTTTGGGGTTGCGATGCTTACGTCAAAAGGCTTCAGCCAGAAAAGCTCGAACCCAAAGCGGACAAATGTGTCTTCATAGGATACCCAAAAGAGACGGTTGGGTACACCTTCTATCTCAAATCCGAGGGCAAAGTGTTTGTCGCTAAGAACGGGTCCTTTCTCGAGAAAGAGTTTCTCTCGAAAGAATTGAGTGGGAGGAAGGTGGAACTTGATGAGGTTATTGAACCTCTGCTTCAACCAGAGAGTAGCGCAGCGCAGAAAGATGTTTTTGTGGAGCCTGCAGAGGTTGAAGAGGAAGCCGATGATGATGATCAAGAAGCTTCTGATCAAGTTACTACCGAACCTCGTAGGTCGACAAGGGTACGCACTGCACCTGAGTGGTATGGTAACCCTGTCTTGGAGGTCATGTTGTTGGACAACAGTGAACCTACGAGCTATGGAGAAGCGATGGTGGGCCCGGATTCCGACAAATGGTTAGAGGCCATGAAATCCGAGATGGGATCCATGTATGAAAACAAAGTATGGACTTTGGAAGTATTACCTGAAGGGCGGAAGGCCATTCAGAATAAATGGATTTTTAAGAGGAAGACGGACGCTGACGGTAATGTCACCGTGTATAAAGCTCGACTTGTGGCAAAGGGTTTTTCACAAGTTCAAGGAATTGACTACGATGAGACTTTCTCACCCGTAGCAATGCTTAAATCCGTCCGAATCATGTTAGCAATAGCTGCATATTTCGATTATGAAATTTGGCAGATGGATGTCAAAACAGCGTTCCTTAACGGTTTTCTTAAGGAAGAGTTGTATATGATACAACCGGAAGGTTTTGTCGATCCAGAGAATGCTGACAAAGTATGCAAGCTCCAGCGTTCCATTTATGGGCTGGTGCAAGCATCTCGGAGTTGGAATCTTCGCTTTGATGAGGTGATCAAAGCGTTTGGGTTTTGTACAAGTTTACGGAGAAGCTTGTATTTACAAGAAAGTGAGTGGGAGCTCTATAGCGTTTCTAATATTATATGTGGATGACATATTGCTGATTGGAAACAATATAGAATTTTTGGATAGCGTGATGGGGTATTTGAACAAGAGTTTTTCGATGAAGGATCTCGGTGAAGCTGCTTTCATATTGGGCATCAAGATCTATAGAGATAGATCAAGACGCTTGATAGGACTTTCACAAAGTACATACCTTGATAAAGTTTTGAAGAAGTTCAAAATGGATCAATCCAAGAAGGGGTTCTTGCCGGTATTGCAAGGTACAAAGTTGAGTAAGACTCAATGCCCAGTGACTGCGGAAGATAGAGAAAAGATGAGTATCGTCCCCTATGCTTCAGCCATAGGCTCTATCATGTATGCAATGCTGTGCACAAGACCAGATGTCAGCCTTGCCATAAGTATGGCCGGAAGGTTTCAAAGTAATCCTGGTATGGATCACTGGACAGCGGTCAAGAATATCCTAAAGTACCTGAAAAGGACTAAGGAAATGTTTCTCGTTTATGGAGGTGATCAAGAGCTCGTCGTAAAGGGTTACGTCGATGCAAGCTTTGACACTGATCCGGATGACTCTAAGTCACAAACCGGATACGTATATATTCTCAACGGGGGAGCGGTAAGCTGGTGCAGTTCCAAGCAGAGCGTGGTAGCCGATTCTACATGTGAAGCGGAGTACATAGCTGCCTCGGAGGCGACAAAGGAAGGTGTCTGGATGAAAGAGTTCATGACAGATCTTGGAGTTGTGCCTAGTGCACTAAACCCAATGACTCTGTTCTGTGACAACACTGGTGCCATTGCTCTAGCCAAGGAACCAAGGTTTCACAAGAGGACCAGACACATAAAACGACGTTTCAATTCCATCCGCGATTCAGTCAAGGAGGAGGACATAAGCATTTGCAAAGTACACACGGATTTGAATGTTGCAGATCCGTTGACTAAGCCTCTTCCACGGGCTAAGCATGATCAACACCAAGACTCTATGGGTGTTAGATTCATTACCTTGTAATGCTAGATTATTGACTCTAGTGCAAGTGGGAGACTGTTGGAAATATGCCCTAGAGGCAATGATAAAAGAGTTATTATTATATTTCCTTGTTCATGATAATCGTTTATTATCCATGCTATAATTGTATTGATTGGAAACTCATATACATGTGTGGATGAATAGACAAACTTTGTGTCCCTAGTAAGCCTCTACAGGACTAGCTCGTTGATCAAAGATGACCGCGGTTTCCAGGTCATAGACATGAGTTGTCATTTGATAACGGGATCACATCATTAGGAGAATGATGTGATGGACGAGACCCAAACGTTAAACATAGCTTTTGATCGTGTCAGTTATCGCTATAGTTTTCTGCATGTCAAGTATAAGTTCCTATGACCATGAGATCATGTAACTCACTGACACCGTAGGAGTGCTTTGTGTGTGCCAAACGTCACAACGTAACTGGGTGACTATAAAGGTACTCTACAGGTATCTCCGAGGGTGTCTGTTGAGTTGACATGGATCGAGACTGGGATTTGTCAC
>LR738709.1:696437728-696454913 GCA_902687465.1 Secale cereale | reverse complement strand
AGGGCCTGGCGCAGCCCTGGCCGCCGCCCCCCCCCATCTGCCCTGGCCGCCGGCCCCCCTAGGGGAAACCCTAGGGCGCCCCCCTCCCCTCTCTTCCCCCTATATAAAGAGGGGTAGAGGGAGGGCAGCAATACACGTCCGTGCCTCGGTGCTGCCCTCCCTCTCCTACTACAATCTTCGTATTCCCGCGGTGCTTGGCGAAGCCCTGCTGGAATCCTCCACCACCATCTCCACCACGCCGTCGTGCTGCCGGTGTCTCCATCAACCTCTCCTTCCCCGCTTGCTGGATCAAGAAGGAGGAGACGTCCCCGAGCTGTACGTGTGAAGAACGCGGAGGCACCGTTGCTTCGGTGCTTGGATCTTCAGCGATCTGAATCGCGGTGAGTACGACTCCATCAACCGCGTTCTTGAACGCTTCCGCTTAGCGATCTACAAGGGTATGTGGATCCAACTCTCCCCTCGTAGATGCATCTCCTAGATTGATCTTGGTGAACGTAGGAAAAAAAAAAATTTCCCATGCAACGTTCCTCAACAGACCCGTTGACTAAACTTCACTCACAAGCAAAACATGGTCACACCTTATTACTCTTGGGTATTAATCACATAGCGATGTGAACTAGATTATTAAGTCTAGTAAACCCTTTGGGTGTTGGTCACATGGCGATGTGAACTATGGGTGTTATTCACATAACGATGTGAACTATCGGTATTAAATCACATGGCGATGTGAGCTAGATTATTGACTCTAGTGCAAGTGGGAGACTGAAGGAAATATGCCCTAGAGGCAAAAATAAAGTTGTTATTTTATATTTCCTTATATCATGATAAATGTCTTTTATTCATGCTAGAATTGTATTAACCGGAAACTTGATACATGTGTGAATACATAGACAAAACAGTATGTCCCTAGTATGCCTCTACTAGACTAGCTCATTGATCAAAGATGGCTATGTTTCCTAGCCATAGACATGAGTTGTCATTTGATCAACGGGATCACATCATTAGAAGAATGATGTGATGGACTAGACCCATCCGTTAGCATAGCACTATGATCGTTTAGTTTTACTGCTATTGCTTTCTTCATGACTTATACATGTTCCTATGACTATGAGATTATGCAACTCCCGAATACCGTAGGAACACCTTGTGTGCTATCAAACGTCACAACGTAACTGGGTGATCATAAAGATGCTCTACAGGTGTCTCCGAAAGTATTCGTGGTGTTGGCATAGATCAAGATTAGGATTTGTCACTCCGAGTGTCGGAGAGGTATCTCTGGGCCCTCTCGGTAACACACATCATAATAAGCCTTGCAAGCAAAAGACTAATGAGTTAGTCACGAGATGATGTGTTACGGAACGAGTAAAGAGACTTGCCGATAACGAGATTGAACTAGGTATAGAGATACCGACGATCGAATCTCGGGCAAGTAACATACCGATGACAAAAGGAACAACGTATGTTGTTATGCGGTTTGACCGATAAAGATCTTCGTAGAATATGTAGGAGCCAATATGAACATCCAGGTTCCGCTATTGGTTATTGACCGGAGATAAGTCTCGGTCATGTCTACATAGTTCTCGAACCCGTAGGGTCCGCACGCTTAACGTTTGATGACGATCGGTATTATGAGTTTATGAGATTTTATGTACCGAAGGTAGTTCGGAGTCCCGGATGAGATCACGGACATGACGAGGAGTCTCAGAATGTCAGAGACATAAAGATTGATATATTGGACGACTATATTCGGACACCGGAAGTGTTCCGGAAAAGTTTCGGATTTAACTGGATTGCCGGAGGGGGTTACCGGAACCCCCTACGAGGGGGGATGGCCCATAGTGGGCCTTGAGGAAAGGAGAGAGGCAGCCCATAGGGGCTGGCCGGCGCCCCACCAGGGGATCCTAGTTGGACTAGGATTGGGGGGCGCCACCTCTCCCTTTGTTTCTTTTTCCCTCTCTTCCTTCTTGGTGGACTCCTACTAGGAATAGGATTGCAATCCTATTCCTAGTAGGATTGCCCTAGCCGCACCATAGGAGGCCGGCCGGCCCTCCCCTCTTGCTCCTTTATATACGGGGACAGGGGGGCACCCAAAGACACACAAGTTGAATTGTTCCAGCCGTGTGCGGTGCCCCCCTCCATAGAAACACACCTCGGTCATACCGTTGCAGTGCTTAGGCGAAGCCCTGCGCCGGTAAATACGTCAT
The DNA here is from genome assembly GCA_902687465.1 of Secale cereale. Lineage (NCBI taxonomy): Eukaryota > Viridiplantae > Streptophyta > Magnoliopsida > Poales > Poaceae > Secale > Secale cereale. Next base: position 696,452,709 of record LR738709.1, on the reverse strand, counting down.
ATCCGTCACCACGCCGTCGTGCTGACGAAACTCTCCCGTGAAGCTCAACTGGATCAAGAGCTCGTGGGACGTCATCAAGCTGAACGTGTGCTGAACGCGGAGGTGCCGTACGTTCGGTGCTTGATCGGTTGAATCGCGAAGAAGTTCGACTACATCAACCGCGTCTCTTGACGCTTCCGCTTCCGGTCTACGAGGGTACGTAGACACACTCTTCCCTCTCGTTGCTATACATCTGGTAGATAGATCTTGCGTGATCGTAGGAAAATTTTAAAATACTGCGTTCCCCAACATAGCTGATGTTATCTTAAACATCAAGCTGTTGAGAGATGATAATGGTGAGATCACACTGCTTCAGTCTCACTATGTGGAAAAGGTCTTGAGTCGTTTTGGGTATAGCGACTGCACACCTTCTCCAACTCCATATGATGCTAGTGTGTTGCTTCGAAAGAATCGACGGATTGCTAGAGATCAACTGAGGTATTCTCATATTATTGGTTCGCTTATGTATTTGGCGAGTGCCACGAGGCCTGACATCTCTTTTGTTGTGAGCAAGCTGAGTCGGTTTGTGTCAAAACCGGGAGATGATCATTGGCATGCGCTTGAGAGAGTTATGCGCTATTTGAAAGGCACCGCGAGCTATGGAATTCACTACACCGGGTATCCAAGGGTACTGGAGGGTTATAGTGACTCAAACTGGATTTCTGATGCTGATGAGATAAAGGCCACAAGTGGTTATGTTTTTACACTTGGTGGTGGCGCTGTTTCCTGAAAGTCTTGCAAGCAGACCATCTTAACGAGGTCAACTATGGAAGCAGAACTCACATCATTGGACACTGACGAGGTTACAGACCTAGGGTAGGGTCACAGGTCCGACCAAAGTACGCCACCCAAGGTCACTACCCTAGAAGATCAAAAGACGAAACTTATGACAATGGAGACAGTCGACTGAGACGGTCCAGGAAGACACTCCACTCGACTAAGCCTCATCCGCAAGACGACTCAACCCCACTCGACCAATCCAAGGCACTCGACCCCCGAAGGTCAAGCATCACTTGAGAAAGCAACGGTCTGGTATTTACTCACCGTAGTAAACACCTTAATTACTCTTTACTACAGGCGTTACCAATAACGCCTGCCTTAATGTACATTGAACCCTTGGTAACATGGAGCATGGCTAGGGTCCTGGCGCACTATATAAGCCGCCCCCTCCTCCAGAACAAGGGTTCGCACCTCTGTAACACACATATACACACACCAGTCGATCAAGCCTCGGGGCACCGAGACGTAGGGCTATTACTTCCTCCGAGAAGGGCCTGAACTCGCAAACACCTTGTGTACAACATCACCATAGCTAGGGCCTTGCCTCTCCATTCGTACCCCCTACCCTTACTGTCAGACTTAGAACCATGACAGTTGGCGCCCACCGTGGGGCAAGGCGTCTTAGCGACATCTGGTGAAGTTGCAACTCCTCCTCCGACCGCTTTCATCATGGTGTTAGGCGGTGGTTTGGCGTTGGGCCACGAGATCCAGCTCGTCGCACTAGTCTTCATCGCCGACGACTCCGCGTGGCTCCAGGAAGCCCCTTTCGACGTCGAGGCTCTGCCCGCCCGGGGAACTGCGGCGGCGTCCCCTTTCGCGCCGGCGGCGTCCTCCTGCGGCAGCCATCGACTCAGTACTCATCGTCCCCCATCCCCGCCAGACGCCGCCGCAAACGATCCGGTCGCTCGCGGCTCCAGCGGTGGGTGAAACACGCGGTGGCCCGTCAAAAGGCCACCCCTCAAGTCGCGGCCATTGAGCCCGACGGCTACCTCTACGGGCCGGCCGACCAGTCCACCGAGCTCGTAGATTCCGTTTCCGAGTGCGGGAGCAGCGATCCCACGGCGGAAATCCTCATGGTCGATTCGTGCCGCAGCCCGCCGGGTTTTCCTCGCGGTGGGAACGGCGGCAGCGGCAACGACCGATCGCACGACAACGACGGTTACATTCCTCAGCCCCTCACCTCCGAGCAAAGGGCTGAGCTTTGTCGCCGCAACGAAGATGCACTCTTCACTCCCATCGTGGGAGATTCCCCGGAGGCTCTGGCCCTCGAAGCCACGCGCTTGGCCACCGTCGCCGAACGTGCTGATACGTCCAAAACGTATCTATAATTTCTGCTTGCTCCATGCCTCTTTTGTGTGATATTGCTATGATATTTATGCACTTCCATACACTTTTGATCATATTTGGACTAACCTATTAACTTAGTGCAATCCAGTGCCAGTTTCTGTTTTCTGCTGTTTTTGTATTTCAGGTTTTCCCATTACGTAAATTGCTAGAAAAATCCCAGGAAAAATATATAAAAAATCAGCGTTCCGGAAGCTTCCTTACGGCCAAAGTAGGGCCGGAGGGGGGCCACCAGGGCTCCAGGCGGCCAGAGGGCGCGGCCCCCCTCCTGGCCACGCCGACAGGGCGCCTGGGCCCCCCAGGCCTCCTCTGACGCCCCCCTTTGGCATATATTTACACCGCGTCCCGAAACCCTCGAGGACGGAACCCTTTTTCGCGATCTCATCTCTGTTCCGCCGCCGCCGCGCTTCCAAGATCGGGAGCACCAGGAGAACTCTTCCCGGCACCCTGCCGGAGGGGAGGATCACCACCGGGAGCTTCTCCACCACCATGGACACCTCCCGGATGAGTTGTGAGTAGTCTTCCTTGGACCATGGGTCCATGACCAGTAGCTATGTGATGTTCTCCTCCCCTCTTTGTTCTTCACCGATTAGACCTCGTGAGCTGCCCTACATGATCGAGGCACATATGTAATCATTATGCTGTTGCTATGATGAGTTTGCTGGGATCCGATGGATTATGAGATTATGTTCAGATTGTGTTTGAGTAATATATTTGATTTACCTCTTTTATATTTATGTTCTTGAGTAATTTTTGCATGTTCTCCGTTGCTGTTTATTGCTTTGGCCAAGTAGTAGGTAGTAACTCCAAGAGGGAACGTTATGCTTGATTGTGGGTTCATGCCCCTCGATGACTAGCTTGAGTGACAGAAACATGAGTCTAGGGGATGTGTTGTTGCCACAAGGGGGAAAACAACGGTGCTTGTATTTGCGGGTGCAAGGATTGTTTACTTTACGCAAAGTTCTTTTAATGCAGTTGTCTGTTGCTTTGAGTTTACACTATGGGTGGGACTCGCAACTTAATACCAGCGAGATGTTCTGGATAGATATCTCAAGGTGGATGATTAGTAGTAGATGCAGATGGATTTCGGTCTACTTGCCTTGGCGTACCGCCCATGCTTTGAACCTCTACCTTTCTTGCAGCATAGTTAGCATTGGTTTGCGCACATAATCCTGTCAATTGCCCAGCTGTAATTTGTTTACCTCGCTTAGCTGTTTTATCGTCTTTTGGGAGAGAGACATCACTAGTGAACATCATGGGACCCCGGTCCATATTACCATCACTGATCACATCCGCTATTTACTTTATGTTCTTACTTACTCCTTGCAGTTATACCTATCACTATTATCTTTTGCGTTTGATCCTTTGTAAACGACAAGGCCGGAGGGATTGACAACCTCTCTGTACTCATTGGGAGCAAAGTTATTTGTATCTGTGTGCAGGTCCTGTCAGCCGCTAAATATCTGGCGCCGTTAGCAGTTGACACCTTCTTGTTGAACCTTGGAGTCTTAGGGGAATTCGATCCTTGGTATCTTTGCCAAGGGAAAACTACCGCTACACTGCATCTCAAACCTTCCACTTGGGGTAACCAACGAGGGGCGAGAAGCCATCAAGCAAAGTTTTCTGGCGCCGTTGCCGGGGACTCCACTCTTCAAGATAGGGGAGTTGCACGCTATCTTTTACCTTTGCTTTTTAGTCTTGTTAGTTTACCTTTCAGTTTTTGCTTTAGTTCCCTTTATCAAAAATCACAAAAAAAATTATTTGCTTTTCTGTTAGTAGTCCTTTCTGTTTAGTCAAGCATGTTAGGATTTGGTGCTTTGAGGGAATCAGAAGTTCTAGATTTCCATCAAAGGGATGGCGAAAATATGAAGAAGGCATGGGACAGAATTTCTGATGCACATAGGAGAATTATGCCTTGGATACCTATAAAAATTGTGCTTAGAAATTTTTACCATGGTCTTTTTAAATGGTGTAAACATTCTCTTGATATTATAGCTGAAGGAGATTTCCTAGAGTGTGATGAAGCTAGAGCTCTTGAAATTATACATGGTCTATCTAGTTACTTTGTTTATGATCATAATTTTGATACTGTCATAGATAGACTGGCTACTATTGAGAAGAGAATGGATGCTCTAGACTTGATGAAGGTAGAGAAACCCAAACCCAATAAGAGAGATATTTTGGAAATAGACAATGATTGGGAGCCTTTTGTTAGGATTAGCATCTCTAATCAAGACTTCCTTGCTTATTGTGATATTGGATCTATGGTTTCTACTATGCCAAAAATTGTTCATGATTCTTTAAAATTTAACATGGATAGATTATCATCTTATCATGAACACACTAATGGAGATATTTCTGAGATCCAGGGAAGAATAAAAGGCGTGCCAGTTACATTCCTTAAAGGGATTGCAATGGTTGATTTCTTCATCATGAAGCCAAACCAAGGAAATATAGTGCTTGGAAGGGACTTCCTCCGAGCCGTAAAAGGCTTCATCGATATAGGTAAGGGACAAATCCGCTTACGCGGGAAGGCAAAATGTGTGTACCCCTTTCCTAGAAGGAACAAGAGTGAACTTGTTGAGGAACCATTTGAAGCAATTTATAACTCCGATTATTACGATGATTATTGATTCCTCTTTGCATTATGCCTAGCTTAAAGGCATAAAAGAAAGCGCTTTTGGGAGGCAGCCCACAATGAATAAAATTTTATTTTGCTTTTGTTGTGTCTTGATGTTTGTTACTACAGTAGCATCATCATTGTATCTTTACTTTTCAGCTTTGTGCCAAGTTTAGCCTCTGATTGCAAGAAAGTTCAAAAGTTGTGACGTGCTGTCCAGGAAACAGATTCTGTCCTTGGATAGAAAAATTCGTATAAAATCACCAGATCATCTTTTTGGTCAGAATTTTTTCGACAGCGTGCTCTATACAATTGGCTTTCGGGCGTCTGTTCTGAGTTTTTTTATTTGAGTTGCAGAAGTGCCCCGAAAAAATTATTTACTACCTGCTGGTTTGTTTTTCACAGATTCTGTCATGTTTTGCCTTTCCTTCGTTTTGCAAACCTTGAGCTTGCTTTTTCTTTGCAAAAACCTTTTGGCAATCTTGAGAAACAGTAGACCTTCAAGAATATCCTTATTTCCAGCAAGGAAAAATTATTTTATTATGGGTACTAACCTCGCTAATCAGATTATGATGAGTTATGTATGAAGGGAGTTTTCAAGTGTGCGAGGGAAGATGATAAAAAGATTCAGGAGTGTCAAACGCTCAAGCTTGGGGATGCCCCCATGCACCCCCAAGAAATATTCAAGAAGACTCAAGCGTCTAAGCTTGGGGATGCCCCCGTGCATCCCCTTCTCCATCAACATTATCAGTTCGTCTTTCGTTCCACTATATTTTAATCACTTCATGTGTTATGTGATATGCTTGGAGCGTCTTGCTTTTAGTTTCCTTTTTAGTTTTCTTTAGATTTGCTTGCTTTTCATAACGAGTTGGAACTCAGCTTTCTTTGTGTGGGAGAGAAACACGCTCCACTTCAACCTAGAACACAACATAGAATTTTCATGTTTATCTTTGCTGTGTATGTTCTTAGTCTTTCAATAGCTACTGTCATGCTTAGCTCTTAGTTTTCACGCTTTTCTTTTTAAAGATCTTTTGTTTAGTTGGTTGCTGGAACTCTCTTTAATTATCATGCTTATCTTGTTAAGAGAGTTGGCTTCTGTTGTACTGGTTGATATGTCTATGATAAAAATGCTATGTGCATAATGGTGCTTAGTAGTTCATGTTTTTTTATGGTTAGTCTCAAATAGCTGGGGGGTTCTCAATGTGTTATTGGAGTACCAACATGATTTGTTTGCCTATGATGTGGTATGGTTTAGTGATATCTTCCTCCGAGAATTTATTTTGATTGACTTGGCATATGCTCACGCATATTTAAGACTGTAAAGAAAGTCCATCAAGCCTTGATGATCTTTAATTTCTGAGTAGCGATATAACTTCCATGCCCGATTCAATGTTGCTTTGTCGCTCTGCATGATTATGACCGTCATTGATCTCTTAGTTGGTCGCTCCCAGTCTTTTGCTAACCTCCACCTGTACTAAGCGGACTGACTGCTTGTGCATCCAAAATCCTTTAAACCAGTTATGCCATATGAGTCCACCATACCTTCCTATACATGGTATTTACCTGCCATTCCTAACGAAGACTTTCGTGTACCATCTCGAAATTAATCAAAAAAGCATTTCTCTTTTGTGCCTCTGTTTTAGCTCATGAGGAAGTAGTAGTTAATTCATGATCTTTTTAGGTTGGACAAGCTTCACCCCGGGATTGCATGTCTAATGTGCAAACCCTTAATACGAGAAGGAACTGGCATAGAGTGCGCCCGGCTCATTAAAAAATAATACAACAAACAAACCCTCCTTCACGCTTTGTTCATGAGAAATCAGAAAACTTTGGCAGTGATAAACAAGGGAGATTAAGAGGATGTGATCGTCCTCATGCGGGAGCCGTTCCTCGAAACTTGTCCAGCTCGAGAAGTAATTGAGTTATCTGCTAGCATTCGTTGACAAAATATGCATACCCCAAAAATAATTATTACCTCTGTTTTTAAAAACCAAGAGCTCTGGTAAATGTTTAGTTTTTGTTTCCGACCACGGGTTTTCAACCTTGCCATCAAAAGTCACGGTTCGATAGTCTCCACCTTCTTTAAAGCACCAACTATTGAGATCATGATTATCATTCTGAGTGTAATGTGCATTGTCCCAAAGTACCATTGTCTTTTGCATGATTATGATATCGTTTATTCTGAAATCATTGTATCTAGTGGTCACTTAAACCTTGGAGGTGCCCCTGCATTTATGTTTTGCTTCACTAAAGGGGGCAAGCGAGGTACCACTTTATCATATTTGCACACCATGCTCACTACAAATCTATTTGATGTTTCAGTATCATATTGTAAAACTTTCAGTTCTTTGTGATTTTCTCATGAGGCAACTTAATTACTATAGATTCATTATCTCAGTAAGCTTTTGTCATGTGACTGTGAAAAGTCCTTATATGGTTAATAGCATGTCACCACGGAAATTATGCTTGTTATCATTTACCTACTCGAGGACGAGCAGGAATTAAGCTTGGGGATGTTGATACGTCCAAAACGTATCTATAATTTCTGCTTTGCTCCATGCCTCTTTTGTGTGATATTGCTATGATATTTATGCACTTCCATACACTTTTGATCATATTTGGACTAACCTATTAACTTAGTGCACCCCAGTGCCAGTTTCTGTTTTCTGCTGTTTTTGTATTTCAGGTTTTCCCATTACGTAAATTGCCAGAAAAATCTCAGGAAAAATATATAAAAAATCAGCGTTCCGGAAGCTTCCTTGCGGCCAAAGTAGGGCCGGAGGGGGGCCACCAGGGCTCCAGGCGGCTAGAGGGCGCGGCCCCCCTCCTGGCCGCGCTGCCAGGGCGCCTGGGCCCCCCAGGCCTCCTCTGACGCCCTCCTTTGGCATATATTTACACCGCGTCCCGAAACCCTCGAGGACGGAACCCTTTTTCGCGATCTCATCTCTGTTCCGCCGCCGCCGCGCTTCCAAGATCGGGAGCACCAGGAGAACTCTTCCCGGCACCCTGCCGGAGGGGAGGATCACCATCGGGAGCTTCTCCACCACCATGGACGCCTCCCGGATGAGTTGTGAGTAGTCTCCCTTGGACCATGGGTCCATGACCAGTAGCTATGTGATGTTCTCCTCCCCTCTTTGTTCTTCACCGATTAGACCTCGTGAGCTGCCCTACATGATCGAGGCACATATGTAATCCTTATGCTGTTGCTATGATGAGTTTGCTGGGATCCGATGGATTATGAGATTATGTTCAGATTGTGTTTGAGTAATACATTTGATTTACCTCTTTTATATTTATGTTCTTGAGTAATTCTTGCATGTTCTCCGTTGCTGTTTATTGCTTTGGCCAAGTAGTAGGTAGTAACTCCAAGAGGTAACTCCAAGACGGGGTCTCTCCAGGTCGCGTGGGGTTTCGGGTCTTTAAAAGAGCTCACCGGATTGTCTTGCGTATCGCGCTTCCGGTGAGCCTCCTTCTGCGACGTGTCATGCGTATCGCTCTCGACGCCGAGGGTATACGGTGACGTGTTCGTGTGCAAACAGCACTTCCGTTCATCTTTTATTGCTAGCCTCTACTGTACCGTGCATTACCCACTCTCACATTGATACTTGGCGCATACTTCGGAGATACATCCAAACCCATGGGAGGACTTCCTCTTATTCTCCTACTTAGCAAATGATTTTGAAAAACCCTCCTTGTCAAACCAAAACATTTTCTCAAGCAATTACCTCGTGGGTACGCTTGGCTTAGGGTTTGCCTATTGTGTTCCTGGTCTCGCTATATGGGTACACACGTCCGGACAGGGCGTTCTTTTTTAGTTAGGTAGTACCGTGCGCCGGCTTCAGTGTAGCTGGCTCACGTGGATCAAGGTGTGCCGTGCGGGTCGAGGTAATCATTTGCAGTACTTCTTAGCGAATGATTCTGAAAATCCCCTCCTTTTCAAACGAAAACAATTGTTCAAGCAATAATACCGTACATGGCATGTTATACATGTTTTTATTCATGCTAATGCTCTTGGGAGATTATGTTTATAAAATAAACATTTATTAGACGTGTTGAACATAGGGTCGTGTAACTTTGGTTGTTCTGAAATCTGAATAGAAGCCTCTGGTTTTGATTGTTAAGGTCATGCCGTAGTATTGTCGGCCTTTGTATTTGCCCGGCTACAGTTCTTGTTTACGCCGATTGCTGCAACGGGCATTTATAGTAGATGAAGGCTGGATGGGACCCCAATAGCGTATTAGCTCATTTGCAGGGCACGTTGGTTGTTGAATTGGTTTTCCTTGTGAAGAAGTTTCTTTGTACTGTGTTGAACCCGGCATTTAGGGCCGTTGAAAGTGTTGTATGATTTAGTCCACAAGGTTTGACACGGTTGTCATCATTGCCTATGCCAACCTTATAACTTGCTCTGATTCGAACATGGAGGAGTTGGACTTGGCTATTGGAAGGCACCAAAGGGCTTTACCTGTTCATCTAAAGATGTGTCTTCAAAAATTCCGGTTGTTAGCTACTGTATGTTAAGTTCCTCTTGAAAACACTGGGTCTAAGCACAGCCTAGTTAACTTTCTAAGCAAATTGTTATTTGTCGTTTCTAAACATACATGTCAGAAACAAATGCAATTCAAACATAAGCACTTTCAGGCCATTCAAGAGAAACATTCTTCAAATGGTACTCTTAACCTACAATTTATGTTTCAAATAGTTCACTTAACTTGCAAGTTACAGTTGGTCTCTACAATTTGTACAACGGTTCATCTAGTACTATAAACCATGCATATACATGGTGATACACCTGATGTATGATTTCTCTTTCATCAGCGAGAAACAATCCTTGCATGATGATAATGGCAAACTGCTAGTTATATAATACACAAGATAAAAATGGCAAATCTTACAAATATGCCAAAATCGGACTCATGCAAAATTTCATAAACCACATTGCCTTTCATATTCCGAATTTCATATAGGAGTCATAGGACACATGTCTGTCCAAAATTACAAACAAATTAGGATCACTTAATGAGTTTGCTCATGGGGCAAACAGGCCTAAGGATATTCATTTATTTCCTATAGCTTCCTGTGTAAAACCATGGCGTTTTATCCACCATACTTGCACATCAAAAATTTGTAAGATATGCCAAATTACAGTTCCCAAAATTTGACGCTCCTGCTAAAAAAATCCTCAAACTCTAGGGAATAAGAGTCGAAACAAAGCAAGATAGGAGTACAGTTACTGTTCCAAACGTTGTGTTCCACTACGGATTTTTTTTTTGTTGAGAAGATTAATTAACTAGCGATACTCCAATCTTCAATTGGTAAATTTATTTGCAATGATTGGCCGGACATCATCCGCGTCAGCAATTGTTTCCAAGAAGGGGATCATCTCAAGCAGAGAAATGTCAGACGGGTCACCTGACCAGCTCTTTATGGGTATCCCATTATTCACCTGTTGCTCGAAAACCTGGAGATACGTTTGAAAAGAAGTGTTTTCAGTCATTGATCGGTCATGGCAATTTCTCAAAATCATAAATTAAGTTTCCAAATTCATCTCAATACTATGCTAGTATTTTCACTTTGCGGGGTTCAATACTGTGGTATTTAAGAATACTATTTTTCTAAAAGGGGCGCTTTATATTACTTAACAGAATTAAAATACTATAATCTTAACTATTAATAATGACCGCCGGACTTCAGTTTCAGAGTAAGTCACCTCTGGGGTATTGTCAATTATTGCAACCTTTGCAAGATCAGGTTCAATAACGGTCAGATCCTTCTGATAGCTTTTATCTTCCCAGACGCATGACTCCCGGAAAAAACGCCGTGAGATCAGTCTGTTCTCGGGATCCAGTGCATTAATCAGTTGGTTTGCATAAGAACTTATGCTAGCCGTGAAGACAACAAGCTCAAACATATGAGCCGCCTCTTCAAGAAAGGCATCCACATGTGGTCTCTTCTTCACGTATACAGTGTACTCTTGTTCTCCACGACGCATAGGGAATGAAAAATCCGCGCCATGGTCGTACCTTGCTGAATGGATAAGGGTGCCTATGCAACAGAAAATGAGTATGTCAATAGTTGTAAGTGCAAGAAAAGAAACCTGCAGGAGAAAAAAAAACATTTAACAACTTACCATCAAGATCAAGTGCAAGAGTGACATTCTTCCTAGGTAGTAACATTGGTACGTCAACAATCTGATCCATGTCAATAGGATCAACTAATTCAGCTATTGGTGCTAATTCCATTGGTACATCATCACTTTCATCCATCTCAGTAAGATCAATTATTTCAGGCGAAGAGCAAGTTGAAGGCTGACCAAGGAATTGAGACTGCAGATTATTAACAAAGCACGTGTCTGCAGTTGTACCAGCAAAGGCAATACTGGTGGCCCCTACATTTTCCTGAATGGAAGGGAGTACTCCATGACTGCCGCTCATGGTTGTCAAGCCATCCATAGCATAGTTATTACTTAGAACCCCATCTGAAGTATCAAGAGGAGAATCCTCAGTTGGGAAACTTGACAGCATGCTGCAACTCTGACCCGAGTCTTGAGTTTTTTCATTACTATTGTCGTTGGTATGATTTTGTGCTGCTAAAGTTGCATCTCCATCGGCAAAAAAGGAAGGTGCTACTAGAATTCCATCTCCACCTACAAAAAAGAAGAAGAAGGAAAAACCATAACATAATGGTAATTAAGTTCGTATGTATATAACAATATCCGACTTCTGCTCGTTTAGTTTGCTTAATATTAAGTTCCCTTGAAGTGCATCAAGTGCTACTTTACCGGATAGTCATTTTTCCCTAGACAGGTTTGACCGTATGACAAATCAACCACATCAAGCATGACATAGATATACTTAGCTGGTTTTATGATCTAATTTATTGGTCATGTCTATAACTTTCTAACAGAAGTAAGAGATACTCATGACCCATACACATCTCGAATAATGACGTTGAAAGGCAGAGCAAAGTTCAATAAAAAATCAAAATTCATTAAATTAACAGTTAATATATATTTAGATATATATACGAATTTCAGTTTTTCCGGAGTTAGTTAAGGCTTATTCGGAAACATTAGAACAAAGGTAGTTGGCAAAAACACTGATTAGCTTGCCTCACGAGGGAAAATTTGTTATATATTATAAACAAAAGTAAGCAGGTCCCTGAATTAAGCCCATAGAAACAGGCCCCTCATGCATCAAGGAAAACATCATTTTTTTAAACTAATGACCTTAAGATTTTCGCATTCATCTAACACAGCAACAGTTACATCAAAAGGATCAATTTCATGATCTAGTTCGCAATCTTTCTTTCGAGATTTATTTTCATGATCACATTCTGCTAAGACAAGCAGATCGCACATCATATCATGAATTTATGGTGCAGGAAGTGGCAACTCATCCCTTTTTACCTTCATTATTCAAATAATCTTCTACGTTGAACTCAGAACTGGCCTGAAAATGTGGCGAGGAAGTGGTCGCTGGAGTTAAATCCTGTAAATATTTCTCAGAGTTAGCATAAAAAAACATCAAGATTTCCTCCAACATATAGTACTATAATAATACTGATTGATGGTGCTATAAGGTATAAGCCTGTAACTTCCCAAACAAATCTAACAGGTATAACATATGTATGTCAGCCTAATTGTGGCAGGACAAAGATGTTTTCCAGGTTTTGATTCTTTTTTGAGGATAAGCTTCTAAAAATATAACATTTTTTATTATGGTATAATTATGATGCTGCTGTAATATAATTTTAGGGAGCAAACCTATAAAGCACCGTCTTGCCAAAGGCCAATGACTACTAAATACCAAAATTGATCCAGTGATGATAGGAATTTTTATACAGCCTTTGCATTAAATACCTATCTTTCACTTTTTTCGAAAATGATACCTATCTTTAACTGTGAGGCATAAACTGAAATCTAATGGACATGCCAAAAACAAAAAATAGTACCGTTATTCTTTTCAGTCGGTATAAATGGGTGTACTAGTCTATATAGTCGTATGTGTGTGTTGTACGTAATAGCATTGCACATACTTCCATGATTGAAATTCTTATGAAGCATTAACCACAACATATGTTTTTAAATCAATACATTAGAATATAGTGAGCACCTAGCGCATGTACACAAATTCCACGGACACATGCCAAAACACTTGTTGTTTTGTATTACAAGAAGAAGTTCAATATAGCACAAAATTTTACATGGGCAAACCTGAAAATCAAAAGAACGAATAACCTATGCATATCAAAACCCTAAAAACTAACAAAACAAGAGAACAAGACATTGAAACCAAGACACATTATCAGAGGGTGCAATATATAAATTGCAATAACAGAAGATACACCAATAGATGTATTTTTTTCCCAATACGACAACCAAAAAATTACTAGAGTATATAGCAACACGTACCTCAAGCAAATCCCAACATTCTTCACCTACAGAATCATCATCTTCCATGATCTCAATAACCTCAGAAGCTACCTGTTTCGTCATATATGCTTCTGAAAAAGATTAAAGGATAGCAGATTACAAACATAGCAATTCTATGGTAGTCCTCATCAATCACAATCGTTCATACAACAAGAGTGTGCCTGGGTAATAGAGTTCATGTGAGCATAACATCACACTGAAAATGGTAAAATCGATCATTCTTCAACTTTACACCGACGAAATACTTGAACCAGCAGAGATAAGTAAAAAGAGATAGGTAAATACATGACAAACTTTGACACCGCTGGGCAGTTTACATAAGCCCATGAGCACAGAACTAGATGGCACAACAGCATGCATGGCTAACAGCAGACTTTACCATGAAGGCACGATAATACATGGTGGAATAATTAAGTTCGATGGTTGACCCTGGGATTTGGGGGGCCAAGGGCGAAATGAGAATACAGGCCTTTACAAATATTCAAATATTTCTGACAGAAATATCAAAAGAAAGATAATTATAGAAAAGCATCCTTTGAAATCGCCTCATCAAGGTCCTCGGTGGGTGATGTGTGGTTCCCTCTGTGGTGACTTGCTTCTCAACGTGGTGTGCGGGGGCAGTGATGGGGCGTACCCATTCAGCGGACAACGAAATATCTAGCGTTGGTCGCAGGCAGGGGCGATCACACATGATATAAAGCTAAATTGTTTTTACTACCCAACGAGCTAAATTGTGCTTGTACGGGGTGGTGGAGAATGAACTAAATATTTTGGATGGTAAAATCAATAGCATGAAAGCGAAACTTTCATAAGATGTATAATGAGGCCTCATGTATAATCAACCGAATAGCAACTACAATCAGCCTATAAGAACAGAAATAGCCGAAGTAGGATATAAAAAATGTACATAAATAAATAAAGCTTCTGTAATTATATATCAGCCATCCAATTATAACTTTGAAATACGTTTTTGAAAGTACATAAACAATTATTGATAGAAAGCTGGGAAGGCAAGACTTATTTAGCTGTCGTTGTGGCTCCAGTTTATTGTCGGCCATGTGTTTCGGTTCTGACTCGGTTAGATTTTCTTCTCAAAGGTACTAAATTTACCTAGGATTGAACTAAAAAAAATACTAATTTGCAGATCTCTTACTACCAATAACCTCCCCCTGATGTATTTAGATTTTCTTCTCAAAGGTACTATATTTACCTAGGGTTGAACTAAAAAATACTAATTAATAAATCTCTTACTACCAATAATCTCCCCCTGACAATACTTATTTAGATTTTCTTCTCAAAGGTATTATATCTACCTAGGGTTAAATCTAGACTGAAACCTATACAGATCTCTTAGTACCAATAACACCCCCCTGATGTAGGCCGTCCCTTTGGTTTCCAACCAAAATGGGCATGTGATACCGTAAGGTATTTTCTGTACTGTCGTGGTGCTGCTTTTTTGCCGCTGCAAGCGACCACCACGCATGGTGTGCTGCTGCAAGTATTGAGAGAGGCGTCAGCTCCTACTGAACCGGTGGCTTACTGTCAAGCCTGAAGTAGCCCAACAGCAAACACCAACAATTAAAAGCATCCCATGTTAAAGAAAGGAACCAAGGCCTAGCTAGGTCGCCAGAGGAAAAATATTTCGCCCTTCTTCGTCGTCGAGAGTGGAGATCGAGACAGCTTTATCGCTGTAATGCTCTCCTAAGTTTTGCATGTATGGCTGTGCTCCATGATAGCATGCACCTATAGGATGGGGAGACCCCCGTT
>LR738709.1:696387628-696431378 GCA_902687465.1 Secale cereale | reverse complement strand
TTTTTTTTTTTTTTTAGTTTTTTGTTTTGTCAGTCAACAGGTTTTTTTTTTTAGCATCGGTACAGACACAAGCGCTCATATACACGCGCATACACTCATCCCTATGAACGCACACACGCACACCCTACCCCTATGAGCACCTCCGAGAGACTGAGCCGGCATATCATCTTGAGATTTACGAAGTGTCGTCGACGGGAACGTCTCCTCCCACTGAAAGCACATCGCCGGAAATCCAGGAATAATGCAAGCACCAGGATTTGAACGCTGATGGGTTGGGGATACCACTGTCCACCTAACCATCTCAATCACAGGTTGGTTTGCTTTGTCAGTCAACAGGTGACATGTTGATGGTTCACCAGTTGACCGGTCAACCATTGGCTTTTAAAAAATATAAAAATATATGAAAAATCCGATTTTTTTTAAATATCAAAAAAATGAATTGAGAAATGTTCATGAATTCCTGAAAAAAATGAAGAAAACTTAGATTTTGAAAAAAAATCATCGCATTGAAAAGAAGTTCTCAAACCTGAAAACGGTTCATCGATTTTGAAAAAAAATCAGGAATTTGAAAAAATGTCACGAGTTTTAAAAACAATTGATGAATTTCAGAGAAAGTTCATCCATTCGAAGAAAAAGTTCACGAATTTGAAAAAAAAAAGTAAAAAAAAAAAAGGATAGAGAAAAAAGCGAAAGAAAATAAAATAAAATGAAGAAAAAAGAAATGAGGGAAAAACATGTAAGTAATCACACCGTGCGAGGTGGTCGGGTGGTTATCGTCATCGCGTCGATCACTGAAGTCCCGCGTCACGGGTTTGAACTGGTGGAGCTCGACACGTCTTCTCAAAGAAAAAAGAAAGAATGGAGCTCGTCACGGGGCTGCGGCTGTGGACGTGACGCTGGTGGACTGGGTGGTGTCCACCATCCAGATCGGCGAGCTCCCCGCCCGCCGTGCCGAGCGTCGAGGCAGTGGCCGGGTCGTCTACTCACCTCCGCCGATGCGATCTCGCACGTGGCCATTCCCCTGTCTTGCACCGCACCGCGGAAGCTGCAACCCATCTCCCTCTCCCTCCTGCTCCGAGCTGCCCCGTGACGACGAGCTTCACCCTCTTCTGTGTGAGTCTGAATATGAAGAGCAAGAACAAGGTGATCTACAGTTAACTGACACGCTGTGATCAAAGGGTCACCTCAGACTCAGAGGGTTAAGCCCTTCCGCGGCACTAGCGGCGAGTCATGTGTCATGTGGGTTAACAAGACGTGTGATTGCTGTAGAGATGGACGCTTGGCTGCACCTGCACTTGAAGTTCATAATCGATATTATTTTTTTTTCAGTTTTACCTCGCACTGGATATGTACTGTAGTATCTTGTTGGCATTTGGCACTGGATGGATAATGTTTGTTTTTCTGCTGAAACTGAGCACTGCCGTGCGCCTCCTCTGTTTCAGTAAGTATCAGACAATGTTTTTATCTACTCCGTATGTATAGTCTAAAAGAGAGTAAAACAAGAGTAAATGGCACCGGCAGTCCGAGAACTTGCGCTGCGGGTGCACTTAAGTCACGGTACTTGCAAACCGGAAAAATCCGTCATCGAACTTGCATTACGGGTGCAGATAGGTCACACACATCATCTGAACCGGCCAGCGGCCCGGTTTTCTCACTTTAACGGTCAAGCGAGATAAATTTGTTCACGACTTTAAAAATATATGTGATTCGTGACTTTCAAAAAATATTCGTGAACGATAAACTTGAAAACTATTTGTTCACGACTTTGAAAAAATGTTAGCGAAAGTTTAAAAAAAATTGTGATCCGCGACTTTAAAAAAACGTTCGCGAACTATAAATTAATATTTGTGATCGTGACTTTAAAAAATGTCCAGGAATGAAAATTTTGAAAATGTTTTCGAATGATAAATTTCAAAATGTGCATGAATGATTAACTTGAAAATTATTTGTTCATGACTTTAAAAAAATGCCCGAGTACGAAAAATTTGAAAAATATTTTTGATTCGCGAACATTTATTTAAAGTTGTGAACATTAAAAAAAATGTGATTCACGACTGTGAAAAAATTTCACGAACGATAAATTAAAAATATTTGTGATTCGTGACATTAAAACAATGTCCATGAATAAAAAAATTGAAAATTCTTGCGAACGATAAATTTGAAAATGTTCGTGAATGATTAATTTGAAAACTATTTGTTCAGGACTTTAAAAAATATTCAAGAACGGTAAATTTGCAAAATATTTGTGATTCACGAACACTTTTTTTGAAGTTGTGATCATTTAAAAAAATATTTGTGATTCACGACTTTAAAAAAAGTTCGCGAACGATAAATTAAAAAATATTTACTAAAAATATTTGTGATTCATGAGTTTTAATAAATCTCCACGAACGAAAATTTTGAAAATGTTTGCGAACAATAAATTGGAAAATGTTCATGAACGATTAATTTGAAAACTATTTGTTCACGACTTTAAAAAATATTCGTAAATGATAAATTTGGAAAATATTTGTGATTCGCGAACATTAAGTTGTGAACATTTTTTAAAAATATTTATGATTCACGACTTTAAAAAAAAAGTCCTCGAAAGATAAATTAGAAAATGTTTATTAAAAATATTTGTGATCCGTGACTTTAAAAAAAATCTAGGAATGAAAATTTTGAAATGTGACCTATCTGCACCCGCAACGCAAGTTCTATGACGGGTTTTTTCTCGAAAATAGGGCAGCTGACCGGTTCAGATGGCATATACCTATCTGCACCCGCAATGCAAGTTCTATGACGGGTTTTTCCGGTTTGCAAGTACCATGACTTAAATGGACCCGCAGCGCAAGTTCTCGGACCGCCAATGCCATTTACTCGAAAAACATGGTGCTGAACCCATTTTAGCTACCACCTTTTTCACACTGAACGCATTCTTGTTGCTGCCACATTCCTAACACTGAATACAGCAGCATTGGTATCCGCTGTTACTCGTTTACAACACGACGCCGCATAACACAAGATAACCTTTTTCCACAGCCTGATACAGTAACACTATTACAAAACCATATGGGTATCCTACTTCCACAGGATAGTGAACTAGACTAGACAGAAAGGAAGAAAGAGATGGATGTCATGCTCCTGTCCTGCCAGCACCCAGGGTAGGATTAAAGTTCAGAGCATAGATAGATAGAGCTTCATTCATATGTGGTTGCTGTTGATACACTAGTGTCAGGCGTTTCTGGTTCATTTTCCAGCACCCCAGGCTTGCTGCACCCCTTTATTTAGTCCTATTGATTGATTACGCACGCCCAGGAGGCCACCGCCCCAACGGAAACTTCGATCGTTACTTGCTGTGGGCGTTCTGTTTGGTTCCTTGCCTGCGATAAAGACCACAGGTTGAGCCAATATCCAGTTTATATGCCATCAATTTCTTTGTTTCTAGTTGGCCACGAGATCCACAGTTAACACTATTTATTTTCCCAACCTGTATGCTACAGGCCCTAATCATGTCAGTTTCAGTCCTAAACAAGTGCAAACAGAAATGTAGGTGAAGTAGGCAGTGATAACAAATCGCTACTACAACCTCTACCACTGCTACTTACTTCCTTCGTTTCTAAATATAAGTCTTTTTAGAGATTTCAATACATACTACATACGGATGTATATAGACTTGTTTTACAGTCTAGATGCACTCATTTTGCCCCCTATGTAGTCCATATTGAAATCTCTAAAAAGACTTATATATTTAGGAACAGAGGGAGTAGTACTACTTAGTTGCCTTGTAAGGTGCTGACTCGACTTGTCCCCTACAAGTCTGAATACTTATGCCTAGCATCGAATCGAAATAAACCAACTGCCAGGATATAATCCTGATTCACTCATTCAAACTTGCACTTTCGATGATAATCCTAATGAAATAAATCATTTTTTTATAAATGATAACAGGTAATACAACCGATGGCACTGTTACTGTTGCTTGAGCCCACGCCCATGTATACACTGACAAAACAACAGAGAGGAACTAGGTAATGGAAAAGGAGGCACCTCAAATGATATTTGCGTTGAGCAGCCAGTTTCTCTGTCAGTTCCGTCAGCTATCTCCTTCCGCACAAGGGCTGCAAGGATACAAATGTCATCATGTCTTAGCTAGCATTCAGATAACCATAGCTTAAAGAAAAAGAATAAAAACAGAGAACTTAACAAAAAAAATTGCCAAAACTGCATGTGTTAGCTTATGTTTAAGGAAAATACCAAGATACAAGTGACTGCAACAGAATAAATACAAGTGAGTTTGTGGAGTCAAATAGGATGTACTATTTATGAGCCTTGCAAGCTCAAATTACAGTCCACATACGGCAATATAGTTCAATATTATCATAATATCTCCCAAAAAAATGCAGGTATGCCTATTATCAGATCAAAGAGCTTGAAACTAAGGTGACAGCTAGAGGGATTTTATTGATCTCTTCATGGGGATTTTATTGAACTCTGCATATTCTGTCCAAAGATCCCAACCTCTATGCTACAGGCCCTAACCATGTCAGTCTCGGTCCTAAATAACTGCAGAGAGGAATGTAGATGAAGTTGGCAGCAATAAGAAATCACTACTACAACCTACTAGCACTTTGTCCCCTAGCAGTCTAAATACTATGCCTAGCACCAAATCAAAATAAACCAATATCGCACCTAACAAATTACTAGAGCATACTGCAGTACCTTAAGCAAAGCATGGGATTCTTCATCCATAGCAGAGTTGGTATCTTCCATGATCTCAGTATCCTGCCAAGCTCTACCTGAATCTGCCATGTATGCTTCTGAATTTAATTTAAGGAACAATATATTACAAACACACTAACACCATGGTAGCTAGTGTGATTTTTTTGATAAAGTAGTAGACATGAATACGTACCATGGAGAACCAATATTAATTGGGCTAACACATCAATGACTTGAGTGAGCGAGCTTTCACAGGCTTCCTCCACCTCTTCTTAAACGGGCTCTTCCTCTTGATGTTGCCGTTGACGCCAACAACCCGGGGTTCATCATTACAGCCAAGTGCGTCGTCGCTGCTCTCCTCGTCGCCGCCCGCAATCCCGGCCATCTCATCGCACCTAGGCTCATCAACGTGTGCTGATGCCGCTTGATGGTCTGCATCGTCAGTTTGAGCTGGACCTGCGGTATGCTCTTCAGGCAGTGCCTCCTCCTTTTGCTCATCAGGTAAAGATTCCAGCACATTGCTGCTTAACCTCTGCCTCTTGCTGAGGGACGGGCCGAACCCAGCGTAGTATAAGTACCCCTCACCTGCATCAACACGCCTCCTCTTGCGTGGCTTGGCGCTGCTGGAGGGTTTGGAGGCTGCTGATGAAGCCGGCGGCAGCGCAGACTTAGGATCTGAGTGATATACGCAAAAGGAATCGGGCTGGCTCACAGGCCGGCGGCAAAACCTCCTCTTGCCGTCGTTCTTCTTGCACACCCAAAGTTGTCCTCCTCCGTCAGCCACGAAATCGTCGTCATCACTCTGAACCACCGTGGTCTTGGTCAGCCCCCAGGCATTCTTCTCACCCCCTCTGTTTTCCATGACTGTCCTTTTCTTCTTGGCAACCTTATGCCGCCGTTTGGCAAAGACGTCGTCAGCCATTTCTCCGGCTACGTCCTCCTCCTTCCCCTCCTCATCCTCCTCCCCCTTGATGCAGGCGGCAAGAATGCTGGTCTGGAAGAGCCAGCTCTTCCGGCATGGGACACTGACGAAGTATTTCCCCATGAAGTGTTCCACCTCCTGAAGAATGAAAAATCGAAAATTCAGGTTAGTCACTCAAAAGTGCAGAGCGCAAATATGTTTCCCCTCCCCCAGCTGCCTACTGTGCTGAAATGGGGCCGGCCGGCCGGACGGCATCTCCGCGACCCCAACCCGTAGCGGCGGCCATCTCCGCGATTCCAACCCCAACCCGTAGCGGGGCCCATCTCCGCGACCTCAACCCTTAGCGGCGGCAATCTCCGCGACCCCAACCCGTAGCGGCGGGGCGGCCATTTCGACGATTCCAGCCCCTAGCGGCGCCGGCGGCCACAAATTACAACGAGGGGACGGTAGCTAACGCGCGCTAGAGATGGACCGGGCGAGCTCCCACCACCGGGCACGGGCACGCCCACCCGAAGCCGCAGAGGAACCCTAGCGACATGCACGAAGCAGACGGCGCGGGCGGCGAGAACCGGCCGGGACCTCTGCCGGAGAGGCGAGCTAGGGGCCCGGACGCCACATGGAGCAGAGCGGAGGAGAGCGTGTAGGCAGGGAGGGAGGTGGGTGGTGCTGACCTTGGGATCGGAGGGGTCGAGCTGGGCCATGAGCTCCCACGGCGACCGGCTGAGCTCGCAGCGCTCCGCGGAGGAGGTCCCTCCCGCCGAGATCCCGCCGCCCCCGGCGTGGGAGGAGCAGGGCTGCTCCACAGCCTGCACTGGCGGCGGCGGGCACGGAGGAGGGGGCGGGAGCGGGAGGTCGGATTGGGGAGGCGCCGGCGAGGGGGCGGAGCCGAGCAGGCGGGCGGCAGACCTGCGGATCCGCATGGCGGCGCGGTGGGCGGGGAGGGGGGAGCGGTCTGGGGGGCTAGCTAGGGTTCGGGATTTGGGCTGGCGGCACGAGATGGATCGGAAGACGAAGCTGAGGAGTGAGTGGGTCGGGCGAGCTGAGGTCCGCTGTTTATATTTGCTTGGGCCGACCTAGCTACCTTCTTCCTCCCTCTCCCTGCCCCAAGCCGCCGCTATCTCCCTCTTCGCGTTCGCGCCGGCCGGCCGGACGCCCCGGCTCTGGCGCCGCTCCTGTGCCGGCCGCGCGCGCCCACGCCCCGGCCTGCCGGCCGGCTCCGGC
The DNA here is from genome assembly GCA_902687465.1 of Secale cereale. Taxonomy (NCBI): domain Eukaryota; kingdom Viridiplantae; phylum Streptophyta; class Magnoliopsida; order Poales; family Poaceae; genus Secale; species Secale cereale. Next base: position 696,424,534 of record LR738709.1, on the reverse strand, counting down.
CGCCGTGCAGTTCGTTCGTCGAGCTCCCTTCAGTTCAGAGTCCGTCTTTCTTTCTCCCAACCTCTCTCTCTAGCCACGCCGAGATGGTCGTCCGCGCTGTGCCGGCCGCCGCCACCGTGCTGCATCTGCATGCTCTAGGTCGCTCCCTCTCCCGCGGTCCCGCCTATCTCTACCCTCGAGCTACCTACTCATGGCCGGGCCGGGCTCTATCCCGCCGGCGTTCAGACGAGGGTGCCGGCCGGCGTCCGCTGCGCTCGTCACCAAGCTAGCCACGAGGTCATACTCATACGTACGTGCTAATTACGGTAGCCAAATATACGAGGCGCTATAGAGCTAGCTCGATCGTGGCCGCAACCGCGCATCCACGTATGTACGTCGCGCCGCTCCGGCCGGCGACATGCGGCCGCGCCGGCGCCTCCCCAATCCGACCTCCCGCTCCCGCCCCCTCCCCCGTGCCCGCCGCCGCCAGTGCAGGCTGCCTGCTCCTCCCACGCCGGGGGCGGCAGGATCTCGGCGGGAGGGGCCTCCTCCGCGGAGCTGTGCGAGCTCAACCGGTCGCCGTGGGAGCTCATGGCCCAGCTCGACCCCTCCGATCCCAAGGTCAGCACCACCTAGCTACCTCCCTACACGCTCTCCTCCTTCGTCCTACTACACTCCGCTCTACTCCGCCCCATAGCCCGAGGTCCCGCCCGGTTCTCGCCGCCCGCGCGGCCTGGTCCGTGCATATCGCTAGGGTTCCTCCGTGGAGTGGCTTCGGGCAGGCGTGCCCGGTAGCGGCAGCCCGCCTATCGATGTCTAGCGCGCGCTTGCTACCCTTCCCTCGTTGTAATTTGTGGCCGCTAGGGGTTGGAATCGTCGAAATGGCCGCCCCGCCGCTAGGGGTTGGAGTCGCGGAGATTGCCGCCGCTACGGGTTGGGGTTGGAATCGCGGAGATGGCCGACGCTACGGGTTGGGGTCGCGGAGATGGCGTCCGGCCGGCCGGATTGAATCAGCTGAGAAGACCCACGCTCCATTTCAGCACACTAGGCAGCTGGGGGAGGGGAAACATATTTGCGCTCTGCACTTTTGAGTGACTAACCTGAATTTTCGATTGTTCATTCTTCAGGAGGTGGAGCACTTCATGGGGAAATACTTCGTCAGTGTCCCATGCCGGACGAGCTGGCTCTTCCAGACCAGCATTCTTGCCGCCTGCATCAAGGAGGAGGAGGAAGAGGAGGGGAAGGAGGAGGACGTAGCCGGAGAAATGGCTGACGACGTCTTTGCCAAACGGCGGCATAAGGTTGCCAAGAAGAAAAGGACAGTCATGGAAAACAGAGGGGGTGAGAAGAATGCGTGGGGGCTGACCAAGACCACTGTGGTTCAGAGTGATGACGACGACTTCGTGGCTGACAGAGGAGGACAACTTTGGGTGTGCAAGAAGAACGACGGCAAGAGGAGGTTTTGCCGCCGGCCCGTGAGCCAGCCCGATTCCTTTTGCGTATATCACTCAGATCCTAAGTCTGCGCTGCCGCCGGCTTCATCAGCAGCCTCCAAACCCTCCAGCAGCGCTAAGCCACGCAAGAGGAGGCGTGTCGATGCAGGCGAGGGGTACTTATACTATGCTGGGTTTGGCCCGTCCCTCAGCAAGAGGCAGAGATCAAGCAGCAATGTGCTGGAATCTTTACCTGATGAGCAAAAGGAGGAGGCACTGCCTCAAGAGCATATCGCAGGACCAGCCCAAACTGATGATGCAGACCATCAAGCGGCATCAGCACACGTTGATGAGCCTAAGTGCGATGAGATGGCCGGGATTGCGGGCGGCGACGAGGAGAGCAGCGACGACGCACTTGGCTGTAACGATGAACCCCGGGTTGTTGGCGTCAACGGCAACATCAAGAGGAAGAGCCCATTTAAGAAGAGGTGGAGGAAGCCTGTGAAAGCTCGCTCACTCAAGTTATTGATGTGTTAGCCCAATTAATATTGGTTCTCCATGGTTCGTATTCATGTCTACCACTCTATCCAAAAAATCACACTAGCTACCATGGTGTTAGTGTATTTGTAATATATTGTTCCCTAAATTAAATTCAGAAGCATACATGACAGATTCAGGTAGAGCTTGGCAGGATACTGAGATCATGGAAGATACCAACTCTGCTATGGATGAAGAATCCCATGCTTTGCTTAAGGTACTGCAGTATACTCTAGTAATTTGTTAGGTGCGATATTGGTTTATTTTGATTTGGTGCCAGGCATAGTATTTAGACTGCTAGGGGACAAAGTGCTTGTAGGTTGCAGTATCGATTTCTTATCGCTGCTAACTTCATCTACATTCCTCTCTGCAGTTCTTTAGGACTGAGACTGACATGAGTAGGGCCTGTAGCATAGAGGTTGGGATTTTTGGACAGAGTATGCAGAGTTCACGCATCTCACCATGAAGAGATCAATAATTCCTCTTACTTTCACCTTAGTTTCAAGCTCTTTGATCTGATAATAGGCATACCTGCATTTTTTGGGAGATATTATGATAAATATTGAACTATATTGGCGTATGTGGACTGTAATTTGAGCTTGCAAGGCTCAGAAATAGTACTCCCTCTGTAAACTAATATAAGAGCGTTTAGATCACTAAAGTAGTGATCTAAACGCTCTTATATTAGTTTACAGAGGGAGTACATCCTATTTGACGCCACAAACTCACTTGTATTTATTCTGTCGCAGACACTTGTAGTATCTTGGTATTTTCCTTAAACATAAGCTAACACATGCAGTTTTGGCAAAAAGTTGTGTAACACATGCAGTTTTGGCAAAAAGTTGTGTTAAGTTCTCTGTTTTTATTCTTTTTCTTTAAGCTATGTTTATCTGAATGCTAGCTAACACATGATGACATTTGTACCCTTGCAGCCCTTGTGCAGAAGGAGATAGCTGACGGAACTGACAGAGAAACTGGTTGCTCAACGCAAATATCATTTGAGGTGCCTCCTTTTCCATTACCTAGCTCCTCTCTGTTGTTTTGTCAGTGTATGCATGGGCGTGGGCTCAAGCAACAGTAACAGTGCCATCGATTGTATTACCTGTCATCATTTATTTATTTTTGATTTATTTCATTAGGATTATCATCAAAAGTGTAAGCTTGAATCAGTGAATCAGGATTATGTCCTAGCAGTTGGTTTATTTCGATTCGATGCTAGGTATAAGTATTCAGACTTCTATGGGACAAGTCGAGTCAGCACCTTACAAGGCAACTAAGTACTGCGTACTCCCTCTGTTCCTAAATAGAAGTCTTTTTAGAGATTTCAATATGGACTACATACGGCCCCGTATGTAGTCCGTATTGAAATCTCTAAAAAGACTTATATTTAGAAACGAAGGAAGTAAATAGCAGTGGTAGAGGTTGTAGTAGCGATTTGTTATCACTGCCTACTTCACCTACATTTCTGTTTGCATTTGTTTAGGACTGAAACTGACATGATTAGGGCCGGGCCTGTAGCATACAGGTTGGGAAAATAAATAGTGTTAACTGTGGATCTCGTGGCCAACTAGAAACAAAGAAATTGATGGCATATAAACTGGATATTGGCTCAACCTGTGGTCTTTATCGCAGGCAAGGAACCAAACAGAGAGCCCACAGCAAGTAACGATAGAAGTTTCCGTTGGGACGGTGGCCTCTTGGGCGGGCGTAATCAATCAATAGGACTACTAAATAAAGGGGTGCAGCAACATATGAAGCTCTATCTATGCTCTGAACTTGAACTTTATCCTACCCTGGCAGGAGGATGACATCCATCTCTTTATCCTATACTGTGGAAGAACCCATATGGTTTTGTAACAGTATTATTACTGTGTCAGGTTGTGGGAAAATGCTTGTGGGCGAAGGTTATCTTGTGTTATGCGGCGTCGTAAACGAGTGCAATGGTGTGTTCAGTCTCAGTGTGAAGAATGGCATCATGGCAGCAACAAGAAAGCATTCAGCACCATGTTTTTCTTTTTTCTTTTTCTTTTTTTCTTTTTTTCTAGAGTACATAGAGAAAAACATTGTCTGCTACTCACCGAAACAGGAGAGGCGCACGTCAGTGTTCAGTTTCAGCCAAACGAGTATCAATCCAGTGCCAACAAGATACATATCCAAACTGTAGATCATCTTGTTATTGCTCTTCATATTCAAACTCAGACAGAACAGAGTGAATCACTGGGACCCTTGTCACGCAATAATAATCCCTGCTGCGGTTGATAATAATATGTTTAAACAATGGATGAATGGATCCAAATAATCCTGCGCTGCTATGTATGTACCCATGTACTTGACCCAGACCGCTGTTGATACGGAGTTATAGCGACACAATCATTTCTTTATGGACCTCAATAAGTTCCGAACGTTTGGAATTTAAGCATGTCATCCCGAACGTTTTTTTATGGCAACTTTAGTTGCTGCGAGGTGGCAATTTTAGTTGTTAACACATGGCAACTTTATACCAGCTCGATTTTTTTTCAGAAAATTGTCATGTTTGTCAACATCGCCTTAACTAAAGTTGCCATGAAAATAGTTCGGATTAGCATGCTTAAAAATCGAACGTTCGGAATTTATCTATTCCATTTTATATTATAGTGGATGCAAGGTGCGTAAGATAGTATATATATAAATAAGACGGAGATTCTCTTTTACATGGAACCATCACAAATGGGTGGTGTTCTCGACGGTGGAGGCCGGACTTAGACTTACATCATCATTTAAAGGATGGCTAATGATGGTTTCTGCTTTGTCTCCCCTAAGAGCATCTCTAGCAGATACCTTATAGTTTAGCCCCTCGAACGGACCGAAAATGTCAAACGGAGACTGAGCTCCATGAAGGTCTTTATTCAAAAACTTTAAAATTCAAACTTTTTTAGTTTTAAAAAATTCTAAAAATAAGTACACATATACCTAAATACATAATGTACATGTGTGCAAACTTTCAGGTCAAAATACATTAAAATGTGAGCTACAAAAAACAGACAAATCTGGGCCTTTTTAGCATATGTATTGTTCATCTTTAAAGTCCATGATTTTTTTTTCAGCTTGCAGTTTAAGGTATTTCATCCTGAAAATTTTCACGCATGCACTTTACATCCTTGAATACATGTGCATTTTTTTAGAAATTTTTGAAACTGAAATTTATGAATTTTGAATTTTACAAAATAAAGGGATCCATGAAGCTCGGTGTCCAAAATGCCCTACTCTCGAATCTTTCGGCCAGTTTTACGAAGCTTCTGACTAGTTTTTCCTTTTTTCTTTTTTTGGTTTTCTGGATGGTTTTTATTTAGTTTTTTTTTCTTTTTTTTTCCTTTTCTTAAATTCTTGAGTTTCTATTCCCAAATGTGTGAACTTTTTAGATCGGTGGACTTTTTTTCAATATCAATAAAGTTTTCCCAAATTTGTGAACTTTGTAAAAATTGATGAACCTTTTTTAATATCGATAATTGCTTTCCAAATTTGTGAACCTTATTTTCAAAATTGATGAACTTTTTTAAAGAATGACGAACTTTTTTTTCCAAATAGATGAACTTTTTATAAAATCTGTAAACCTTTTTTGATTTCACAATTCTTTCATAAGTATTAAAAAATGAGTCGGCTTATCAAGAATACAAAAATGATTAAAAAAAAACTAGCCTATGTAGTGAGCGGCCGGCTCCCGTAGCCCACTTGGGGCGCGCGTGAGCGCCAACTCATGTTTCTGACGATGAAGGCGCCTAATAGGAGTACTAGATGATTTCAAGTGGTAAGTACAACTAAAAAACAATTTCAACATGTATTCCTCTTGTGCCTCAGGGTGGACTTATTGGGATTGCCGCTGCCCCCTCCAGACCCCTTTTAGAGGTGAGGTTTTATGCTTTAGTTTGTGCTTCTAGCCTCTATGTTCATCCTCCCCGAGGTCTGATCACATGGGGTTGAAGTAGTTGACCGGGGGTGCCGCACCATACGGTACGAGCATCAGTACGAACGTATGCTCCTATCACACGTTGTCGTCTCCTCTGGAACGTCTTGTGTGGCTGGTTTCCGTCCCACATGATATTCTCTTCATATGGAAGGTTATTATGCCGTCAATTATCATGATTTCACCCAAAAATAGGTCTTCTCCTATTAATGCTCAAAATATCTTTGTCCTTTAGGAGCCTGGTGAAATTAGACAAAAAGGGAGCGCCAGCACGTCAAATTCTGAAAATCCTACGACTATTATGTGAAAACAAGGGATAAAAGTGATGCAAAATACACTCATCACCATGACCCCCAACCCCAAGGCCACCAAGCGGAGGGTGACCCATGATGCCCGCGACACCTTCTCTGTCTCATAGGCATGCGCGTCCGCGGATTCACCTCCCAGGGCGATGGCGCCATCTATGAAAATGTCAAGGACACCGTCCAGGCCATCGTTTGGATTACCGTGAGCACCATTTTCTTAATCATAAGCAACGAGAAACATTTGCTTGAGCATTATGAACAAGAGCAACATTCGAAGCCTTGAAACACATAGATAAATTACCACTCTTTAAACTGAGCATGATTTTCCTCAATAAGTTGCCACCTTCAAATTCAGATATGCAAATAACCGATTGGAAGAGAGTAAACTAAATAGTTACATTTTGGAAATTAGATGATACTTGCATGCAGGGGCGGAGCTACGTAGAACCCTGCAGGGGCCATGTTCCCCCCCCCCCCCATCCTTTGTAAAAAACAAGAAGGAATTTTTGGGGGGCTGCTTAGATTAGAATAAATTTAGCTTTTGGCCCCTCCAAGAATCTATATTTTGGTTTAGCCCCACTGGATATTCTTTCTAGCTCCGCCGCTGCTTGCATCTTATAAAAACTCGCCATCGAATTCACAACCAACAACATTATAGTATTAAAAGAACATAAGTATGAAAAGGATGGTGTACATATAAGTTTTGGGTCAGCATTCAAATAAAAATTGCTTGTTTGAAGGTAGAATCTGCAAGATTCGACCTTATCGCAGGATGCCGTGCAAGTGCACAGGCTGGTTGTAGGTGCCTTCAAAATAAGAGTGTCGATCTCACAAAGAGCCAAGGAAATGGTCCTTTGCCCCTTGTAGAAGATTGGCGTGTTGTGCATGCAAGTTATTTCTTGATTCCAAGAGAGAGTGTAATGCAGATTGTTTGTGAGCAAAGAAGTATAATGTGCGATAATATATATTGTAAACTCAAAGCAAAATAAGAGCGGAAGAGCGAAATAATTTTGAGTAGGGTGCCGACCAAAGGTAAACAACACAAAAGAACTAAATGAGTGTAGCGAAATGAGTAGAGCGTTGAAACTAGCGGAGGATCAAAGTATTTTAAGGTAGTCTGGAATTCCCATTGGTATGTGTCTATCGCAACATATGTCGTAGCATTGTCCTAGCTGAATAATTGATGCACTCTTGATATTTGTGATTGGGTGAATCCGGGTACAGAATACGTCCTACTCGAGGTAGACTTTGTACAACACACGACACTACCATACTTTCCCCATGCTGGTTCTCACTACGATAATTGAGGGTTTCCCCGTGGACACTACCTCACCAAGGGTTCTCCGTTATTCCCCTATCAATTGTACAGGCGCAAAATTTATGATTTCACTGTCACCTCGAATTACCTCGTAATCTTAACCTTTACAACGATAGTAATATGCTTCATGGCCTTACGGCGGAAATGTTGAGTGGGGCCTCTTCACAACATCCACAAAGGCTATTAAACCAAACATTCAACAGAGGATCTCATGTCCTTGTTAACTTTTCAGCTCCTATACGTACCAATGTTCATCCATATCCCCGAGAACGTGTGGGTCTACTTGCACATGGAGATGGCAAACATCACATGAATAGTGGTGGCGAATATGAATGAAAGAAACGAGTAATACACGCAGTGATCCACGAGGGATTCGGTATTACAATGAGATGGAGATGGGCGATGGTGAAGGTGGGTGATGAAGATGGTTGATGTCGATGTCTCCTTGCACGAGGTGGTGATGATGGCAATCTCATCCTTGCCAATTTCTCCTCCGGATGCCTTCCAGAGTTAGGGTTCTTTGTTCTAGATGAGTTTCTAGAGTCTGTATGTGTGATCTCAGATCCGTTTGCACAAGGGAGAAGTAATCGATCTGGAGGCGGCGCGTGCCCGCGCGTATGCGTGTGCGTGTGTGCACGCGCGCGTGTGTGTTTGTGTGTGTGTGTGTGTGTGTGTGTGTGTGTGTGTGTGTGTGTGTGTGTGTTGTGTGTGTGTGTGTGTGTGTGTGTGGACTCAACATAAGCATACCCAAATGGGCATTTATCCAATGGTGGAGGTACAAAGCTCATTACAGGAGTCGAACATAAAGAAAATAACAAACAGGTCCCTGACTCATGCAAATAGGACCCCAAGACGAGATACAAAATTACGACTCGGTCCGAAGAACAACTGCTGCTTGGAAATGAGCACGCCATTGCCGGCGACGCACCACATGGGGCGCCCCGCCCGTCTCCATGCTTTTTCCAGCTCCAGATGAAACTAGAGAAAAGGTTGAAGGAATCCAACCAATAGTTGTTGCACTGCCTCCTGATAACCCTCAACCGTAAGGGATCGAGATAGTCGTCGCGGGTAAGAATAACTGATGGCTTCTCGCCCCTCGTTGGTTACCCCAAGTGGAAGGTTTGAGATGTAGCGTAACGGCAAGTTTTCCTTGGCAAAGATACCAAGGATCGAATCCCATGAGACTCCGAGGGTCGACAAGTAGGTGTCAACGGCTAACGGCGCCAGATACTTAGCGGTTGACATGACCTGCACACAGATACAAATAACTTTGCTCCCAACGAGTACAGAGAGGTTGTCAATCCCTCCGGCCTTGTTGTTTACAAAGGATCAAACACAAGAGATAATAATGATAGCTATGACTGCAACTAGGAAATAGAAACAGGAAGTAAATATAAGGTGTGATCAGTGGTGGTAATATGGACCGGGGTCCCATGATGTTCACTAGTGATGTCTCTCTCCCAAAAGACGATAAAACAGCAACGCGAGGTAAACAAATTGCAGCTGGGCAATTGACAGGATTATGTGCGCAAACCAATGCTAACTATGCTGTAAAGAAAGGTAGAGGCTCAAAAGCATGGGCGGTACGCCAAGGCAAGTAGACCGAAATCCATCTGCATCTACTACTAATCATCCACCTTGAGATATCTATCCAGAACATCTCGCTGGTATTAAGTTGCGAATCCCACCCAAAGTGTAGACTCAAAACAACAGACAACTGCATTAAAAGAACTTTGCGTAAAGTAAACAATCCTTGCACCCGCAAGTACAAGCACCGTTGTTTTCCCCCTTGTGGCAGCAGCACATCCCCTAGACTCATGTTTCTGTCACTCAAGCTAGTCATCAAGGGGCATGAACCCACAATCAAGCATAACGTTCCCTCTTGGAGTTACTACCTACTACTCGGCCAAAGCAATAAACAGCAACGGAGAACATGCAAGAATTACTCAAGAACATAAATGTAAAAGAGGTGAATCAAATATATTACTCACACACAATCTGAACATAATCTCATAATCCATCGGATCCCAGCAAACTCAGCAGAGCAACAGCATAAAGATTACATATGTGCCTCGATCATGTAGGGCAGCTCACGAGGTCTAAACCATGAAGAACAAAGAGGGGAGGAGAACATCACATAGCTACTGATCATGGACCCATGGTCCAAGGTGGACTACTCACGACTCATCCGGGAAGCGTCCATGGTGGTGGAGAAGCTCCCGGTGGTGATTCTCCCCTTCGGGAGGGTGCCGGGAAGAGTTCTCCTGATGCTCCCGATCTTGGAAGCGCGGCGGCGGCAGAACAGAGGCGAGATCGCGAAAAAGGGTTCCGTCCTCGAGGGTTTCGGGACGCGAGGAATATATATGCGAAGGGGGGTCACCAGAGGCGGAGGTGGGGCCCCAGGCGCCCCCCTGGCGCGGCCAGGGGTGGGGCCGCGCCGGGTGGCCGCCCGGGCCACTCCAGGCTCCCCTCTGGCCCTGCTTTGGTTTTTCTTGAAGCTCCCGGTACGCTGATTTTTCCTGTATTTTTCCCGGAATTTTTAGGGCACTTTTAATATGGGGGAAACCTGAAATAGAAAAACAGCAGAAAACAGGAACTGGCACTGTGGTGCACTGAGTTAATAGGTTAGTCCAAATATGATCAAAAGTGTATGGAAGTGCATAAATATCATAGCAATATCACACAAAAGAGGCATGGAGCAAGCAGAAATTATAGATACGTTTTGGACGTATCAACATCCCCAAGTTTAATTCCTGCTCGTCCTCGAGTAGGTAAATGATAACAAGCATAATTTCTGTGGTGACATGCTATCAACCATATAAGAACTTTTATGTAAAGCAATCAAGGCATGTAATTCAATTCAAGCCATAACAAGCAAGAGTCTATGTTAGCATTGTAACAAGTAACATAAGAACATAAAGGTGCAAGAGCTCTCGCTGTCCGTGACTCGAATGTCTCCAAATAGTGTTTGCGTGCAAGAAAGGGGATAGGGATATATGAGAGTAAAACATAGTTTTGGTATTGTTGAGAACTTAATCTACTAAAGTTTCACACTCAGTCTTCTTTGGAATCTTATCTTGACTCATCCCCAGACCATCAGCCAGGTACAAGTCAAAATGATCCACTCCCTTTCGATATTTTGAACACTCATGCAATGGATGAGCGTAAGCAAGAAAGTCGACACTTAGGATGGCAAAGAGAGAAAAATGATAGAGGGGGAAGACAAAAAGGGTGTGAAAGGCTCACATCAATGAGGACAATCATAGGCGAGAGAAAGCCAAATGATAGATATGATGCGAGGAGTAGGGATTGCCATGCAACGGATGCACATATGAGCTAAGGTAAGCTCTCCAGGAACTAGTGGGGTGCATCCAACTTGCTTGCTCAAGAAGACCTAGAGCTCTTTTGAGGAGGCTCATCATTGGAATATACAAGCCAAGTTCTATAGTGTGAAGGTCCCCACATAGCTATATGCCTGAATGATAATCTCTATGGAGCACAAGGTATAAGATGGAGTACGAGTGTGGATCTCTCAAAAGGAAATAGTAGTGTGCCCCCTTCTCTCTTTTTATTTCTTTTTCTCTTTTTTCTATTTTTTTGTGGCCTCAATGGCTCTTTCTATTTAACTCTCATTTGTCCTCTTTGGGATCTTTTGATTTTGTCCTCTTTGGGATCTTTTCCTCACTTTAGGGGCAACACTCTATATATTACAAGAAGTATAGAAGATCTTCCACACTTTACAAAAGTACCCAACATAAAGAAAATGAAACTATCATGATGTATGCAAATGTATGCCTCTGCCAGTGTAGCAGGATATGCAATGATACTAGCGCGTCATGTAGCAATGATTAGGGCAAGGCCCAACTAGCATGCGGCTCATCGATCAAGCAAAAAGCATGTATGACATGAAGATCAAGTCATGAGAAGATGGATGTTGCATGGCAATGTATCTCAGAAAGGCTATGGAAATGCCTTGATAGGTAGGTATGGTGGCTGTTTTGAGGAAGGATATAATGAGGCTTATTATGACAGAGCGTATCGTGCCAAGGATTTGGATGCACCGGCGAAGTATGCGCCAACTCTCGAGGTGAGAAAGGGCAATGCACGATACCGAAGAGGCTAGAAAAATATGGCTAGGTGGAAGTGTCAACTTTCGAATACTCACATTAGTCCGAAGAACTCATGCACTTATTATCGGTAACTCACAATCTAATTAGGAGGTTCACAAAGAGACAAGTACCCCGAGGAGGAGTGTATGGGGGTTTGGTTATCCTTGCGCATCCTCGACTCATGGTACGTGAGTGTACTCTAATATTCGATCCCTCCAAAGATTAGTGATCCATTTAGTAGCTAAAGTTCTCAACTATTTGTAGGTTTTTGAAAATAAACATGGAATGCCCAAAATACGACATCTATCACTAATAGGCTAAAGCTCTTGACACCAAAAGATCAGACATTACTCATGGCAATACCTCAAAACTATTGCAAGTTACTAGTAAAATTAAATAGCAACCTCAATTACCTACTTTAAGTTAAGACACACAACTCAGTGCAACAGGCAAAACTCTCTTAACAAGATAAACATGAAAACTCAAGAGGGTTCAGCAACCAACTAAACAAAAGCTCTTTAAAAAGAAAAGCATAAAAACTAAGAGCTAAATATGACAGCAGCTATGGAAAGACAAAGAACATACACAGCAAGGATAAGCATGAAAATCCTATGTTGTGTTCTAGGTTGAAGTGGAGCGTGTTTCTCTCCCACACAAAGAAAGCTGGGTTCTAACTTGTTATGAACAGCAAGCAAAGCTAAAGAAAACTAAAAAGGAAACTAAGAGCGAGACGCTCCAAGCATAGCACATAACGCATGAAGTGATTAAAATATAGTGGAACGAAAGACGAACTGATAATTGTTGATGGAGAAGGGGATGCATGGGGGCATCCCCAAGCTTAGACTCTTGAGTCTTCTTGAATATTTCTTGGGGGTGCACGGGGGCATCCCCAAGCTTGAGCGTTTGACTCTCCTGAATCTTCTTTTATCATCTTCCCTCGCACACTTGAAAACTCCCTTCATACATAACTCATCATAATCTGATTAGCGAGGTTAGTACCCATAATAAAATAACTTTTCCCTACTGGAAATAAGGATAATCTTGAAGAGCTACTGTTTCTCAAGATTGCCAAAAAAATTTGCAAAGAAAAAGCAAGCTCAAGGTTTGCAAAACGAAGAAAAGGCAAAACAGGACAGAATCTGTGAAAAACAGACCAGCAGGTAGTAAATAATTTTTTCGGGGCACTTCTGCAACTCAAATCAAAAAACTCAGAACAGACGCCCGAAAGCCAATTGTATAGAGCACGCTTTCAAAACAATTCAGATCAAAAAGATGATCTGGTGATTTTATACGAATTTTTCTGTCCAAGGACAGAATCTGTTTTCTGGACAGCACGTCACAACTTTTGAACTTTCTTGCAATCGGAGGCTAAACTTGGCACAAAGGTGAAAAGAAAAGATACAATGATGATGCTACTGTAGTAACAAACATCAAGACACAACAAAAGCAAAATAAAACCTAATTCGTTGTGGGCTGCCTCCCAAAAGCGCTTTCTTTTATGCCTTTAAGCTAGGCATGATGCAAAAGGAGAAAATCAAGTTTTATCAAGAGTAAAAGAATAGCTAGCCCGTGTAACGGACTCAAAAGGCAACTTAATCTTCTTTCTAGGGAAGTGTTCCATCCCTTTCTTGAGAGGGAATTGAAATTTTATATTCCCCTCTTTCATGTCAATGATAGCACCAAAGGTGCGAAGAAAAGGACGTCCCAAAATAATTGGACATGAAGGTTCACATTCAATATCCATAATAGTAAAATCAACGGGAACATAATTGTCATTGACAATGATAAGAACATCGTCGATCTTCCCCAAAGGTTTCTTTACGAAAGAATCAACAAGACGAACACCAAAAGAACAAGGATCAAAAGGTTTCAATTTAAGCATATCATACATTCTTTTGGGCATAACGGAGGTACTAGCTCCAACATCACATAAAGCATAGCAAGAGAAGTTATTCAACTTAATTTTAATCATAGGATCCCAACCATCTTCTAGCTTTATAGGTATGGAGGCTTCTACCCTATGCTTCTCCTCCCTAGCTTTGATGAGAGCATTAGTGATATGCTCTGTGAAGGCAAGGTTAAGTGTGCTAGTGTGGGGATCTCTAGACATATTGTGAAGAAAATCAATAACTTCAGAAAGGGTGAAATTATCAAAATCAAGGTCACTACTATCAAGTAAAGTGGTAGTGGTGTCCTTTAGGCTCACTTGTTTGGTAGCTTCTATGGTCATAGGAGTTTCTACAGTTGAGGTCATAGCATCACCATTAATAGGTCCAATGGGACTAGGAGTGCATTGGGTGCTAAGAGTTTGGATGTCCTCAACAACTTGGATAGTAGCAACAGTGTGGTGGGTAGGAAGGCTCTTAATCCTATCTTCTTCCTCCTTCTCTCTAGCCCATCTCTCTTTAAGTTTAGCCATCATCCTAATATTTTCATTAATTTGCACTTGAATAGCATTCATAGGAGTGGTCTTCCTCTCCTCAAGAGGAGAAGTTCTAATTTTAAGCAACTCTACCTCATGGGCTAAATTGTCTACCTTCGAAGAGAGACTATCTAGTTTGGCTAGTTTTTCTTCTACACTCTTATTGAAGGTCTTTTGGGTAGCGATGAAGTCTTTAAGCATAATCTCTAGTTCAGAAGTGGAGTTCTTGGTGCTAGGATAAGTATTGTTGTTCCCATAGGAATTAGAGGGGAACGGTCTAGGGTTGCTACCAAAATTACTCCTATAAGCATTGTTATTGAAATTGTTTCTAGAGATAAAGTTCACATCTACTTGATCTTGAGCAATCAAAGAATTTAAAGGAACATCATGAGGATCAATAGAAGATTGCTTGGAAAGTAGAGACATGATCAAGTCAAAATTTTCATTTAGGGAGGAAGTCTCCTCGACAGAGTTTACCTTCCTACCTGTTGGAGCGCGTTCGGTGTGCCATTGGGAATAGTTGGTCATCATCTCATCGAGAAGCCTCGTGGCAGCACCAAGTGTAGTTGACATAAAGGTTCCTCCCGCGGCCGAGTTCCGCGAGGTAAAGTTCAAGCCTGCATAAAAAGTTTGGATAACCATCCAAGTAGTCAAACCATGAGTAGGGCAGTTCTTGACAAGAGATTTCATGCGTTCCCAAGCTTGGGCGACGTGTTCATTATCCAATTGTTTAAAATTCATTATGTTACTCCTTAGTTGGATAATTTTAGCAGGGGGATAGTACTTCCCAATAAAGGCATCCTTGCACTTGTCCCAAGAATCTATGCTATTCCTAGGCAAGGATTGAAACCAGATTTTAGCTCCTCCTCTCAAGGAGAAAGGAAAAGGCTTAAGCTTAACAATATCAGAATCTATTTCTGTTTACTTTTGCATATCACAGAGTTCAACAAAATTATTTAAGTGCAAAGCAGCATCATCTCCAGCACCGGAGAATTGATCTTTCATAACTAGGTTCAGTAAAGCAGGTTTAATTTCATAAGAAGGCACTGAAGTGGCAGGTGTAGTAATAGGTGTGCAGATAAAGTCATCGTTGTTATGACTAGTGAAGTCACACAACTTGGTGTTCTCGGTGGAACCCATAGCAGCAGCAAGCAAGATAACTATTTTTGTGATTTTTGGTAAGGGACGCTAAAGCAAAAACTGAAAGGTAAACTAACAAGACTAAAAAGCAAAGATAAAAGATAGCGTGCAACTCCCCTATCTTGAAGAGTGGAGTCCCCGGCAACGGCGCCAGAAACTTTGCTTGATGGCTTCTCGCCCCTCGTTGGTTACCCCAAGTGGAAGGTTTGAGATGTAGCGTAACGGCAAGTTTCCCTTGGCAAAGATACCAAGGATCGAATCCCGTGAGACTCCGAGGGTCGACAAGTAGGTGTCAACGGCTAACGGCACCAGATACTTAGCGGTTGACAGGACCTGCACACAGATACAAATAACTTTGCTCCCAACGAGTACAAAGAGGTTGTCAATCCCTCCGGCCTTGTTGTTTACAAAGGATCAAACACAAGAGATAATAATTATAGCTATGACTGCAACTAGGAAATAGAAACAGGAAGTAAATATAAGGTGTGGTCAGTGGTGGTAATATGGACCGGGGTCCCATGATGTTCACTAGTGATGTCTCTCTCCCAAAAGACGATAAAATAGCAAAGCGAGGTAAACAAATTACAGCTGGGCAATTGACAGGATTATGTGTGCAAACCAATGCTAACTATGCTGTAAAGAAAGGTAGAGGCTCAAAAGCATGGGCGGTACGCCAAGGCAAGTAGACCAAAATCCATCTGCATCTACTACTAATCATCCACCTTGAGATATCTATCCAGAACATCTCGCTGGTATTAAGTTGCGAATCCCACCCAAAGTGTAGACTCAAAACAACAGACAACTACATTAAAAGAACTTTGCGTAAAGTAAACAATCCTTGCACCCGCAAGTACAAGCACCGTTGTTTTCCCCCTTGTGGCAACAGCACATCCCCTAGACTCATGTTTCTGTCACTCAAGCTAGTCATCAAGGGGCATGAACCCACAATCAAGCATAACGTTCCCTCTTGGAGTTACTACCTACTACTCGGCCAAAGCAATAAACAGCAACGGAGAACATGCAAGAATTACTCAAGAACATAAATATAAAAGAGGTGAATCAAATATATTACTCACACACAATCTGAACATAATCTCATAATCCATCGGATCCCAGCAAACTCAGCAGAGCAACAGCATAAAGATTACATATGTGCCTCGATCATGTAGGGCAGCTCACGAGGTCTAAACCATGATGAACAAAGAGGGGAGGAGAACATCACATAGCTACTGATCATGGACCCATGGTCCAAGGTGGACTACTCACAACTCATCCGGGAAGCGTCCATGGTGGTGGAGAAGCTCCCGGTGGTGATTCTTCCCTCCGGCAGGGTGCCGGGAAGAGTTCTCCTGATGCTCCCGATCTTGGAAGCGCGGCGGCGGCGGAACAGAGGCGAGATCGCGAAAAAGGGTTCCGTCCTCGAGGGTTTCAGGACGCGAGGAATATATATGCGAGGGGGGTCACCAGAGGCAGAGGTGGGGCCCCAGGCGCCCCCCTGGCGCGGCCAGGGGTGGGGCCGCGCCGGGTGGCCGCCTGGGCCACCCCAGGCCCCCCTCTGGCCCTACTTTGGTTTTTCTTGAAGCTCCCGGTACGCTAATTTTTCCTGTATTTTTCCCGGAATTTTATGGCACTTTTAATATGGGGGAAACCTGAAATAGAAAAACAGCAGAAAACAGGAACTGGCACTGTGGTGCACTGAGTTAATAGGTTAGTCCAAATATGATCAAAAGTGTATGGAAGTGCATAAATATCATAGCAATATCACACAAAAGAGGCATGGAGCAAGCAGAAATTATAGATACGTTTTGGACGTATCAATAACCCAATTTATAGATTCGACACACGGGGAGCCAAAGAGTATTTATAAGCTTTGACAGTTGAGTTGTCATTTCAACCGCACCTGAAATATACTTACTTGCAACAAAAGATAAGTGGTAACGGTGATATGATAGTGATGGTGGTGACAGCAAAAGTAAACAGCAAAAGTAACAACTAATAATCAACAGGATTGAAACACTGCAGGCTAGGGAGATGGATGGTTGGGCGCTGCATGGATGAGATATATCATGAATCTAACTTGGGGCAAGGCACATAGAAAAGTAATGATCATCTAGGCAAATATCAAACATTAGGCATGTATCCCACAGGTAGTTGTACGTGCTTGCAATAAGAACTTGCACAACATCTTTTGTCCTACCATCCCGCTACGAACGGGGCCAAAAGGAACTTATGGAGATTAAGGTGCTCCTGTCAAAGAGCATCGGAACAAAGCAATGAACTCAATGGATACATGGAATCCTCAAATTATGGACCATCCCCTTTGGTGTCCCAAGCTGTCACCTTTGGGATCGCCGGTTCCGGACCATAATAGGTGCAAACAACTCATAGATAGGATCAAGAACACAAATATATTCATGCAAACACATAGGGTTCAGATCTGAAATCATGGCACTCGGGCCCTAAGTGACAAGCATTAAGAGCAACAAGTTGAAGAAAAGATGATAAACACCAAAGTAGATGATAGGCAACATGCCCTCAACAATCTGATAAACTATTACATGATCTAACTCATCCAATCCCTACCATCCCCTTTGCCTACAGCAGGGAATTACTCACACATGGAAGGAGAAGTCATGGAGGGAGGATGGAGTGGTGATGATGATGACGATGGCGACGATCTCCCCTCTCCGGAGGCCAAATCAGCCTCCAGATTAGCCCTCACAAAGAAGAACAGAGGGTGGCGGCGGCTCCGCGATGGAAACTGGGAAAACGACTCCTGTTCTGGGGTTTTCTCGTCACGAGAATAAATACGAGTCAAAGTAGGGCACCAGAGGGGGGAGGACCCTCCCAGGCGGCCTCCCGGTGCGGCCAGGGGTGGGGCCGCGCCAGCAGGGCGCCTGGGGCCCCCCTGGCTGCCCTCTGGCCCTTCTTCTGGCACAAGGGCCCTTCGGGTGCGTGGATTTTCTGTGATTTTTCTCGGAATTTTCTGAGATACCTAAAAATCCGTTTTCCTGCACACAATAAAACCATACATGCAACTCTGTTGAAAACAGCGTCAGTCCGGGTTAGTTTAGTTCAAATCATGCAAGAATGAGGTCAAAACAATAGCAAAAGTGTTTGGAAAAGTAGATACGTTTGAGACGTATCAACTCCTCCAAGCTTAGCATATTGCTTGTCCTCAAGCAATTCAGTTCAACGAACTGGACGCGACAAAGAAAACTTTGACAAACTCTTTTGCTTCATTAGATGTATATAAGCATGTATTACGAAAAGAGTCTAACAAGTATTGAAACAATGTTATGAGGACAATGCACGGAGCAATCCTTCTTTCAAGTGACCAATCACAAATACCTAAAAGTAAATAATATACTACTGAAAATCAAGACAAGATTACATTGCACATAGCTTGAACATACTGGAGTGGTATCTCGCTAGCCTCCATGAGTGAAGCAAAACATAAATGCAGAAACTCCTCCAGAGTTTTAAAGGAGACTAGAACTAAGAATTTCTGAATAAATAATACCACTAGCATGCAGAAGACAATGTAATACTTTGGGACAATGCACATTACACTCAGAATGACAATTATGCTCTCCTAGTTGGTGCTTTGAAGAAAGAAGGTGGAGACTCTCGAACCGTGGAATTTGATGGCGAGGTTGAAAACCCATGGTTGGAAGCAAAGACTAAACATGTACCAGAGCTCTTGGTTTTGAAAAAAGAGGTAAAAATAATTTTGGGAGGTGCATATTTCGTCAACGAATGTTAGTAGACAACCCAATCACTTCCCGAACTGGACAAGTTTCGAGGAACGGCTCCTGCACGGGACGATCACATCCCCTTAATCTCCTTTGTTTATCACTGCCAAAAGTTTTCTGATTTCTCATGAACAAAGCGTGAAGGAGGGTTTGTTTGTTGTATTATCTTTTATGAGCCGGGCGCACTCATGTCAGTTCCTCGTATTAGGGTTTTGCAGATTAGACATGCAATCCCGGGATAAAACTTGTCCAACTTAAAAAGATCATGAATTAACTACTACTTCCTCATGAGCTAAAACAGGGGCACAAAATAGGAGTAAATTTCAATAATTTCGAGATGGTACAAGAAAGTCTTCGTTAGGATGGCAGGTAAATACCACATAGGAAGGTATGGTGGACTCATATGGAATAACTGGTTTGAAAGGATTTGGATGCACAAGAAGGATTCCGCTTAGTGCGAGCGAAGGCTAGCAAGAGACTGGGAAGCGACCAACTAGAGAGCAATAACGGTCATAATCATGCAGAGCGACAAAGCAACATTGAATTGGGCATGAAAGTGATATAACTATTCTGAAACTCAAAGATCATCAAGGCAAAGCAGACTTTTTGGTCTTAAATATGTGTAAACATGTGCCAAGTCAATCCAAGAATTCTCCAAAAGAAAATACCACCTTAGTATACCAAACTATGAACAATGCAATGCATGTAAATCATTTCAATAACACATTATATACTCTAGCTATTTGAGACTAGCCACAAGGAAAGCATGAACCACTGGGAAAGCATTGTAAACATAGCACTATGTCGCTACAAGTTGGTCTCTAGATCATAAGTAGAGGCATATGTACAAAAGTAGAAACAAGAAGAGTTCATACCGGTTTTCCTTGTTGCTTCCCTTCCGTCGATCTTCGTCATTACTGCCTTGTCACTTGCACGATCAAACGTAGGAAATATAATTGAATGCCATCACGGACTCGAGCTGAACTCTGGAAACAAAGCAAACTAAAGAGAGAAAGGAAATCTTTTTGGGTTTTTGCAAAGAAAGAACAAAGAAGAACGGGCAAAAACTTCGAAAAGATCAAGGCGAACAAAAATAAAATGGATAATACAATGGAAAAGTGAGAAGGGCACGTACTCCCCCAAGCTTAGGCTTTTGGCCTAAGTTGGTAGTAGCTACTGCCCCCAGGAGCCTCCTGCTCCGGGGGGGGGGGTGCTGGTGAGTCCAAGGGTCGTAAAAGGATTCCGGCGCGTACACCGAAGTCCTCGGATCCTCCCACGAAGAAGGGTCCGCACTCCAAGCAGAGGAAGACCCTTCACCAAACTGGGTGACGGTCTCCCCCTGAAAAGGTGGTAACTCACCATGCTCCTCCTCGTCAGGCACAACCCCCTCCATGGGGTTATGAAACTGATGTTGGACCATGAACTCATCGAACTGGATAACATCAAAGGACCATCCGTTCCTGCGAGAAAAATCAAACAAAAGAGGTGCAGGTAGACGGATCTTGCGTTCCGCGGTAGTTCCAAAACGCAAGATATAAACAAGGTTACCAAACTCAGAAGTCATGGTAACAAACTTATGCCTTTTCATAGCAGCAAGATCAAAACTTAAATAAGTAAAAGGCTTATCATCAGGGTGTGGGGTGCCTTTAAGATACTCTAAGATAAGTGTGGCATAAACGCCACCAAATTAATCTCCCCTGTTACCGTTCATAGCAAGGCGTCGAGCAATTAAGGCACCCACATTATAATCAAACCTCCCTGAGAGGGCGGTTGCCAGGATAGCAATATCCGGCGCAGAAATGTTGCTCGTGTTGTCACGAGCTAATACCCCTCTAGCAACATAATACGCAAAATACCTGAGGTGAGGGAATAAGATGCTGGAGATTTTTGACCGATGAATATCCCTCGTACCCATGCTGCAGAGAGAGTTGAAGATGGTTTTCAGCTCGGAGGGCTGAGAGGTCATCTTCGCCGTCCGCCCAACGTTTGGCACACCTATTATTTCACAAAACTTTTCCAAGGGCATGGTCAAAAGATTATTGTAAATTTTAAACTCAATAGCACCAGTATCAAGGTTATATCTAAAACTGTTAATGAAACCGGAGGTGAGTTTTTGATACTGAACAACACGGCACGCGACGAGCCGTGTCAGACCTGCATTAGCACAAAGATTATAAAACTCATCCTTAATTCCTGCAGCTTCAAGGAATTCATCACATGGGAACATCATCACACGTGCTGGACTTGTGTCTTCCAACAACTCTAGGGGCACATGATCTTCATTGTAGCTCACCCTAGCAGTCGAGGATGAAGCTGCGGCTCTAGTAACTCGATCGGAGCGCGCGGGCTTCTTCTTCTCAAGCCACCCCTTTGCCCTTCCTAATAAACTCATTTCTAATTTTTTTGACAAATTACAAAAACAAGGATTTAAACAAAGTGGATTAAGGCAAACTACTCAACTCACTTACCTAAGGCATAAACTTGCATCAAAACTTGGAAAATAAATTTCTACACATGCATGCAAGCTCATCTACACAGCACCAAGAACTACTAAATACTCACAAATGAAGCCACCAACCAAAAATCTAATTGGAGGGGTGGAGGAGTTGCATACCAGGGAGTATTTGTTCAAAATATCAGCTCAAATGATAGGCTGTAGAGAGAGATCGAAAATCGCCTCCAAGAACAGGTGCAGAACTCGTGTTTTCGGAGAGAAAGAGAGAGAGAGGAAGAAGACTCACCTGGAGGCGGGACCTGTGGGCCCCAGGCGCCCTATGGGCGCGACCAGGGGGCAGGCCGCGCCAGCTGGCCGCCTGGGCCACTGGTGGCCCCCCTGGTCAGCCCCAGGTGCCTCTGGGTCACTCCCGGCATGGAAATTTTTATTTTTATTTTTCTGGAATTTTTCTGAAAACTTCACTGTTGAAATTTTTTCGAAGTTCAAAAAGCTGCAAAACTTTCTGAAAACTTAAGGCAGTGATTAGTATTGTGAAGCTTCAAAAACATAAACACTTGGTACAGCAAGGAGAACAAAAGCTAAAACAAATGAAAACATAACAAGCTCAACTTTTTACATATATAAAACATGCTCACTAGTAAGGTTGATCAAGTCTTACCAACAAACCGGCGATATATAGAGCAGAAAGTCCCACCTCTTACGAAGTGATCATTGCACTTTTACTTTAATGTACATTGTCCCCACCATAATAGTTTTGTATTTGTGGTGCACATGTAGTGGACAGTCCCATTCTCCAATCTTCACGGTCTCGATATTTTCTACAGAGTTGAGGCCATGCCTCTTGTCGGTCTTCTTTGGAAAATACACCGTGTGTTCTTTATCATTCACATTGAAGGTAACCTTTCCTTTATTGCAATCAATAATAGCACATGCGGTGTTAAGAAAAGGTCTACCAAGAATAATGGACATGCTCCCATCCTCGGGCATGTCAAGCACGACAAAATCAGTAAGGATCAAACAATTAGCAACTTCTACGGGAACATCCTCACAAATACCTATCGGGACGGCGGTTGACTTGTCAACCATCTGAAGAGAAATATCTATAGGGATTAGTTTCTCTAAACAAAGCCTCTTGTAAAGAGAGAAAGGCATAACACTCACTCCTGCTCCAAGATCACATAAAGCAGTTTTGACATAAGTATTCTTTATGGAGCAAGGAATGGTGGGTATACCTGGATCACCAAGCTTCTCAGGAATGTTGCCACTGAAAGAGTAGTGAGCAAGCATAGTAGATATTGCTTCATTAGGAATTTTTCTTTTATTAGTAACAATATCTTTCATATATTTTGAATAGGGAGGTAACTTAATAGCATCAGTCAAAGGGATTTGAAGAAAAAGAGGTTTCATCCACTCACAAAACTTATTGTAAAGCTCTTCTTCTTTAGATTTGAGAGACTTACCTGGAAAGGGCATGGGTTTCTGTATCCATGGTTCTCTTTCCTTCCCATGTCATCTTGCGACGAAGTCTTCTCTAGTGTACTTCTTGCGTTTGTCAGGTGCTTCTTCGAACCTCAGGCGGATCATCCTTCTCCTTATCCTTATCTTCAGGTTCGGCACCGTCTTCAGTCTCAGCATCGGAGGTAGATATACTGTTGGGATCAACAGCTGGCTCTTCACTTGTAATATGATCATTGGAATTGTCAGCCTCCTTGTGTTTCTTCTTCTTCTTCTTTGGAGAGCCAACAATTTCTTCTTCCTGCATTTGAGAATCTTGCTCGATTCTCCTCGGATGCCCCTCTGGATAGAGAGGATCTTGAGTGCTAGTTCCTCCTCGGGTCTTAATCCCGAAGGCCTGTAAATCATCTTGTTTGGTATTTTTAGCAAGCAAATATTTTTGCACATTAGAAATTTGTTCAAGCTGAGTTTGAACCATATGAAAATGCTTCACAAGACATTTAACATCATTAACTGTTCTACCTAGAACATCAAGCAAACTTTTGATAGCAAGGGAATTATCATGCAATTGACTTTGTATCCTCTCATTAAAATGACTTTGCTTCATAATAAAATTATCAAGCTCATCTAAACATTGATCATGAGGCTTACCATGAGGGATGTCACTTGCGTTGAAATATAAAAGAGAGTGTACCTCTACCATAGGAGGGTGAGTGGTAGGCTCACACAACTTCTCAATAGGGGGTAGATTCTTCACGTCTTCAGTTTTAATACCCTTCTCTTTAATAGACTTCCTTGCTTCTTGCATATCTTCGGGGCTTAGAACAAGCATGCCCCTCTTCTTTGGTGGTGGAGGTGGTTCAGGGACGGACCAATCTTCATGGTTTTTGGCAATCCTGCCCATCAATTCTTCTGCATCGTCCGGTGTTCTTTTCCTGAAAACACAACCAGCACAACTATCCAAATAGGACCTGGATTCATCAGTTAGACCAGCATAAAATATATCGATTAATTCATTCTTAGGGACTCCATGTCCTGGTCTAGCCTGGATCAGACTACAGTACCTCCCCCAAGCTTTAGGGAGGTGCTCATGCTGCAACTGTTTAAAGTTATAAATTCTCTGTAAAGCAGCATGTTGCATATGAGCAGGAAAGTACTTATCAACAAAAGAGTGAGCTAAGTCTTGAGGACTCTTAATGGAACCACATGGTAGTGCATCATACCATGTTTTAGCACCTTCCTTCAAAGAGAAAGGAAGAAGCTTAGTCACATAAAAGTTCCGTATCTTTTCATTCATGGTAAACAAGCCACCCAACTCAGTGAGTTTGGTCAGGTGTGCAATAGCATTATCATTTTCTCTGCCATAAAAGGGGTCAGCTTCAACCATAGATATAAGTGAAAGATCAACAGAGAAATCATAATCAGGATCATTGATGCATATAGGAGATGTAGCAAATTCAGGATCAGGAACAGTCTTGTTCTTCAAGGAGTGTTTTTCAAGCAGCTTCTTAATAGCTTCAGGGTCAGAGTCGGCAAACTCTGTTAGTTCCCTGCATAAATCATCATCAAGCATAATGTAATCATCCTCAAGGAGTCTCTCCTTGAGTTTACTCAAATCAGGATAATCATAAGTTCCACGATAGGGTAGCGAGTAACAGGAATTTCAATTCCAGATTTTTTTTTGCAGCAGCGATCTGTTTCTCAAGAGCATATCCAAGTGAACCAATATCATCAAGAGTAGTAGAAGCATCATCAAAAGTATCGGACATAGTAACAGATTCAGTAGAAGCATCATGTGGTGGTGGTGAGGCAAACTTACTCATAACAGAAGGTGAATCAAGTGTAGCACTAGTGTTCAGAACAGTACCTCTTCTTGTAGTGGATAGTAAGATCGGAACCTTGGGGTCTCCTTTCTTACCCATAGCGAATGAAGTGCAGCAGGTAGGATACTTCAAGTAGACTTGTAAATATTGCTATGCTCCCCGGCAACGGCGCCAGAAAACGGTACTTGATAACCCTCAACCGTAAGGGATCGAGATAGTCTTCGCGGGTAAGAATAACCCAATTTATAGATTTGACACGCGGGGAGCCAAAGAGTATTTATAAGCTTTGACAGTTGAGTTGTCAATTCAACCGCACCTGAAATATACTTACTTGCAACAAAAGATAAGTGGTAACGGTGATATGATAGTGATGGTGGTGACAGCAAAAGTAAACAGCAAAAGTAACAACTAATAATCAACAGGATTGAAACACTGTAGGCTAGGGAGATGGATGGTTGGGCGCTGCATGGATGAGATATATCATGAATCTAACTTGGGGCAAGGCACACAGAAAATTAATGATCATCTAGGCAAATATCAAACATTAGGCATGTATCCCACAGGTAGTTGTACGTGCTTGCAATAAGAACTTGCACAACATCTTTTGTCCTACCATCCCGCTACGAACGGGGCCAAAAGGAACTTATGGAGATTAAGGTGCTCCTGTCAAAGAGCACCGAAACAAAGCAATGAACTCAATGGATACATGGAATCCTCAAATTATGGACCATCCCCTTTGGTGTCCCAAGCTGTCACCTTTGGGATCGTCGGTTCCGGACCATAATAGGTGCAAACAACTCATAGATAGGATCAAGAACACAAATATATTCATGCAAACACATAGGGTTCAGATCTGAAATCATGGCACTCGGGCCCTAAGTGACAAGCATTAAGAGCAACAAGTTGAAGCAAAGATGATAAACACCAAAGTAGATGATAGGCAACATGCCCCCAACAATCTGATAAACTATTACATGATCTAACTCATCCAATCCCTACCATCCCCTTTGCCTACAGCAGGGAATTACTCACACATGGAAGGAGAAGTCATGGAGGGAGGATGGAGTGGTGATGATGATGACGATGGCGACGATCTCCCCTCTCCGGAGGCCAAATCAGCCTCCAGATTAGCCCTCCCGAAGAAGAACAGAGGGTGGCGGCGGCTCCGCGACGGAAACTGGGAAAATGACTCCTGTTCTGGGGTTTTCTCGTCACGAGAATAAATACGAGTCAAAGTAGGGCACCAGAGGGGGGAGGACCCTCCCAGGCGGCCTCCCGGCGCGGCCAGGGGTGGGGCCGCGCCAGCAGGGCGCCTGGGGCCCCCCTGGCTGCCCTTTGGCCCCTCTTCTGGCACAAGGGCCCTTCAGGTGCGTGGATTTTCTGTGATTTTTCTCGGAATTTTCTGAGATACCTAAAAATCCGTTTTCCTGCACACAATAAAACCATACAGGCAGCTCTGCTGAAAACAGCGTCAGTCCGGGTTAGTTTAGTTCAAATCATGCAAGAATGAGGTCAAAACAATAGCAAAAGTGTTTGGAAAAGTAGATACGTTTGAGACGTATCACCTCCCCATATGGCACCAGGCCGGGAAGAAGAAGATGAGTCGGCAACAATTTGTAGTCGCCAAAGCTCCTGATGGCCGCCATTCGGCCAGAAGATACATCGGCGCCGCGAAGACCGGCTGCCACTCACCACTGCCCATAGGCTTCGGCGGGCCCGTAGTCCCTGCTCCATCGTCGACGTAGATATGCACCTTCCAATCGCCGGAGACTCAAACTCTTCATCGCCGTCTCCCTAGTTCCACCACTGCGGTGGCCGCCAGAGATAAGAACGAGGAGAGGGTCCTCCGTCGGGTCAGGTGATACGTCTCCAACGTATCTATAATTTTTTATTGTTCCATGCTATTATTTATGATGTTTTTGGATGTTTAATGGGCTTTGTTATACACTTTTATATTATTTTTGAGACTAACCTACTAACCCAAAGGCCCAGTCCAGATTGCTGTTTTTTGCCTGTTTCAGGGTTTTACAGAAAATGAATATCAAACGGAGTCCAAACGGAATGAAACCTTTGGGAGAGATACTTTTGGAGAAAATCACGCACGGGGGACTTGAGAACCATGGAGTAGGGCATACATGGTGCCCACGAGGGTGGGGGGCACGCCCCCCTATAGGGCGCGCCCCCTGCCTCATGGGCCCCACGTTTGGCCCCCGGTGCCCTCCTTCCTCCTATATATACCTACGTACCCCGAAACCATCAGAACAACAGAGAATACCCTAGTTCCACTGCTGTAACTTTCTGTTCCCATGAGATCCCATCTTGGGGCCTGTTCCGGAGCTCCGCCGGAGGGGGGGATCTTCCACGGAGTTCTTCTACATCATCATCATCGCCTCACCATGAGTTGTGAGTTGTTTACCACAGACCTTCGGGTCCATAGCTAGTATCTAGATGGCTTCTTCTCTCTCTTTGGATCTCAATACAAAGTTCTCCTCGGTCTTCGAGGAGATCTATTCGATGTAATCTCTTTTTGCGGTGTGTTTGTCGAGATCCGATGAATTGTGGGTTTATGATCAAGATTATCTATGAGAAATATTTGGTTCTTCTCTGAACTTTTTATGTATGATTATAATATCCATGCAAGTCTCTTCGAATTATTGGTTTGGTTTGGCCTACTAGATCTATAGTTCTTGCAATGGGAGAAGTGCTTGGCTTTGGGTTCAATCTTGCCGTGTCCTTTCCCAATGATAGTAGGGGCAGCAAGGCACGTATTGTATTGTTTCCGTCGAGGATAAAACGATGGGGTTTATATCACTAAGTTTGAGTTTATCCCTCTACATCATGTCATCTTGCTTAAGGCGTTACTCCGTTCTTATGAGCTTAATACACTAGATGCATGCTGGATAGCGGTCGATGTGTGAAGTAATAGTAGTAGATGCAGAATCGTTTCGGTCTACTTGTCTCGGACGTGATGCCTATATATAATGGTCATGCCTAGATAGTCTCATAATTATTCGCTTTTCTATCAATTGCTCGACAGTAATTTGTTTACCCGCTGTAGGATATCGCTATCATGAGAGAAGCCACTAGAGAACACTATGGCCCACGGGTCTATTCTCAACATATTGATACGTCCAAAATGCATCACTATTTTGTATCATAATTTATCCCTATTCATTGATATATTTCACGTTATGATGATGTTCTTATGTTGTTTTGGTCTATTTTACACAGTTTGCAACTTTCCGATGCCGGAACAGCAGACGCAGGATTCAGCACGAAAAAGTGGATGCTGAGTTGCTGAAGAAGAATACCTCCAAATTACCTGAAAATTGACAGGAGGATTTTTCAGACGGATCACGAAGACACGCAAAAGGGGAGTCAGAGGGGGGCCACAGGGTGCCCAGGCGGCCTGGGGGCGCCCACCCCCCCCCTGGCCGCGCCGGGGGGGGCGCCTGGAGCCCCTGGCCCACCTCTGGCCGCCCCCTTTTGCATATATGCTCTCCGTTATCCAAAACCCCTAGGCACGGGACTTTTTACGGAGTTCCGCCGCCGCTTCGAGGCGGAAACCTACAGAGAAGAAAAGGGCATCTCCGGCGGGCAGATTCCGCCGGGGAGATCACCTCCCGGAAGGGGAGATCGTCGCCATCGTCATCACCATCGTCACGGGCATCATCGAGATCATCATCAACATCATCCCCAACACCAGCACCATCTCCATCTTCATCCAAATCTCATCCTACCATCGCAACTCGTGTTGTAACTCGTAGTACCTATCCTCTCTACTCCATCGGTGTTGATTACTACTTTGTGGTGAATGCTATTGAGTTTTGTTGGAGAAATATTATTATGTCCAGATTGTTTATCACATATTTATCCCCACTGATCGTGATCTCTTTTATGTCTTGTGAGTAGTTACCTTAGTTCTTGAGGACATGGGGAAAGTCTTGTTGTTACTAGTCATATGCTGTTGAAGTAATATGTGTTGTTTGATATTTAAGTTGTGTTGTCATTCTACTAGTGGTGTTGTGTGAGTCGAACACCCAACACTTCGCCTTATTAAGGACCTAGGAGAATACATTGTGTATAAAGAATGCTTATGGTGGGTTGCCGGAGTGACAGAAACCTGAACCCCAGTTCGCACGCTTTTGCATAAGGGAATAATGGATCCTCGATCGTATTGCTATGGTTAGGCTTTTGCCTTAAATTCTATCTTGTATTTGCGGATGCTTGCAAAGTGTTTAATCATAAGAGTACATTCATCTTAGTCTAGAGAGTGCACTAGCATAGATCCACCCACTCAACACTTATCAACACATAACATAGTATCGATACGGAATATGGCGAAAGCACATGACTACCTCTCCCGTGTGTCCTCAAGAACGCTTTAGTCTTTATAAGTTCAGTTGCTAGGCCTCTCCTTTGCCAAGAAAGGATTGGGCCACTTGTTACTCTCAGTACCTTTTACGTTACTTGCCTTTACATTCCTGTTGCTTATACCGAGAAAACCCCTAAAAGTT
Source organism: Secale cereale (assembly GCA_902687465.1). Classification (NCBI taxonomy): domain Eukaryota; kingdom Viridiplantae; phylum Streptophyta; class Magnoliopsida; order Poales; family Poaceae; genus Secale; species Secale cereale. Next base: position 696,395,346 of record LR738709.1, on the reverse strand, counting down.
ATCTTTCAGTGCTTGCAGTAATTTCTTGCTCAGAATCGCTTATCAATACCTTCTGCTCCTCGTTGGGTTCGACACTCTTACTTATCGAAAACGCTGCAATAGATCCCTTACGGTTGAGGGTCATCAAGTACCGTTTTCTGGCGCCGTTGCCGGGGAGCGTAGCGCTATTGGTAAAGTGAAACTGGTAAGGAAGTTTTTTATAATTCTGTTTTTTTTTTGCTATTTGCCGCTCCTTGTCCTTATGGACAACCCTATTATTGGATCGTTGCTTGCGGGAAGACGCCCCACACCTGTGGTGGTTGATCCTCCCCCTACTGAAATTGTGCCTTATAAAATACCAGCATGTATTATCGATTATGTTTTGGCTAATCGTTACGCAGGAGACAGACATCCCGGTGAACACTTGCTATATCTGCCACAACTATGTTCATTATTTAAGCTTGCAGGTGTATCGAGGGAGTTTGTCATGAGGAAATTGTTTGTCGTATCACTTATAGATAAAGCTTCAGATTGGTATGGGCTTCTCGATAACTCACACTTGCTTGACTGGCAGGAGCTTATGTCTCTCTTTTATACTAAGTTTTATCCTCTTCATGAAATTCATCGAGACGGGAATTATATCTATAACTTTAGGTCTCGTGACGGAGAAAGCATTGCTCAAGCTTGGGGGAGATTGAAGTCCCTAATGCTCAAATGCCCTATTCATAAGCTTCCCAAGGAAATTATACTTACAAATTTTTATGCCAGGCTTTCTCGTCAGGATAAGGAGATGCTGGATGCCTCCTCTAGTGGGGTGTTTCAGAAGAAGAGTGTGGAAGAAAGGTGGGATCTCCTTGAAAGAATCCAGAGGAATACCGAAGATTGGGAAATTGATAAAGGTATTGAACCCGCTATAAATTATGAACATGATTATATTGAGAGCTATGTGGAAACAGATTACTTCAATACTTTTTGCTCTAAGATTGGTCTTGATTCCCATCTAGTGATTGATTTGTGTAAGAATTTTGCCTCTCACGTTGATTCTTTTAAAAAGAAGAGAGACCAGCACCATGAACCTTTTAAAGAACCACCTATTGATATTTATGTTGCTGAACCTATTTTGCCTGCAGTTATATATGAAAAGCCTCCTTTTCCCACGAGGATAAAGGAGCATTCTCTTGTGACAGGCATAATAAATAAAAGTGAGAGAAGAGTTGATGAGCCTGAGGACCAGATCAGGGTCGATCCTCAAGTTGCATTGATTAAAGACCTTGCTACTAATGATGTTTTGGATTCCAATATAAATTTTTGTGCTGTTTCCACTAACCTTGTCACAGCCAAGAATAAAGGCCCAATTTCAGGTACTCCAGTGGTATCTGTTAAAATAGGAGATCACAATTATTATGGGCTATGCGATTTGGGATCGAGTGCAAGTGCTATCCCCTATTCACTTTATGAAGAGATCATCGGTGAGATTTCCCCTTGTGAACTCGAAGAAGTTGATGTTACTATTCATCTTGCAAATAGAACAACTATCTCTCCTATCGGAATTGTGAGGGACGTTGAAGTCCTATGTGGAAAAGTAAAATACCCTACCGACTTTCTAGTACTTGGTTCAGAGAGGGACAATTTTTGTCCCATTATTTTTGGTAGACCTTTTCTTAGAACTTGTGGAGCTATAATAGATTGCAAGAAAGGTAAAGTTTCTGTTGAATTCGATGGTGAGCCATATGAATTTAATTTTTTTAAGTTCTCTAAGCAGCCTCGTGGTACTGATTTACCTAGTGATGATAAAATTATTGAAAGTATTGCCTCTATTGCTATTCCCCCTAATGATCCTTTGCAGCAATACATGGAGGACCACGAGAATGATTTGCATATGCAGGAAAGAAATGAACTAGATGAAATATTCTTGAGGCAGCCTGCTATCCTGAAGCACAACCTTCCGGTTGAACCTTTGGGAATTTTATCAAAACCAAAAGAAGACCCGGTGTTCGATCTTAAACCTCTTCCCGATACGCTCAAGTATGCTTATTTAGATGAAAAGAAAGTATATCCTGTTATTATCAATTCTAACCTTTCAGGATATGAAGAGGAGCGATTATTGGAAGTACTTCATAAACACCGAGGCGCAATTGGCTACACCCTTGATGACCTTAAGGGGATTAGTCCATCTATCTGTCAACATACTATCAACCTTGAGCCTGATGCTAAACCAGTTGTTGATCATCAACGACGGTTGAACCCGAAGATGATGGATGTCGTGAGGACTGAAATTCTCAAGCTTCTAGCCGCAGGTATTATTTACCCTATAGCTGATAGTAAGTGGGTAAGTCCGGTACATTGTGTTCCTAAGAAAGGAGGTACACCTGTGGTTCCTAATGATAAAAATGAATTAATACCTCAGAGGATTATTATTGGATATAGAATGTGTATTGATTACAGGAAGTTGAACAAGGCAACCAGGAAGGATCACTACCCGTTGCCGTTCATCGACCAAATGCTTGAAAGGTTATCCAAAAATACCCACTTTTGTTATCTCGATGGTTATTCTGGCTTCTCTCAAATTCATGTTAACACTGCCGATCAAGAGAAGACCACTTTTACTTGTCCCTTTGGTACTTATGCTTACAGGCGTATGCCTTTTGGTTTATGTAATGCCCCTCCTACTTTTCAAAGGTGTATGTCTGCTATCTTTCATGGTTTCTGCGGGGATATTATGGAAGTCTTCATGGACGATTTCTCCGTCTATGGAACTTCTTTTGACCATTGTCTTCACAACCTTAATAAAGTTTTGCAGAGATGCGAGGAGACAAATTTGGTACTCAACTGGGAAAAGTGCCACTTTATGGTTAATGAAGGAATTGTTCTTGGTCACAAGATTTCCGAAAGGGGAATTGAAGTGGACAAGGCTAAGATCGAAGCTATTGAGAGGATGCCCTATCCAAGGGACATCAAAGGTATTCGCAGTTTTCTCGGTCATGCAGGTTTTTATAGAAGATTTATTAAATACTTTTCGAAAACCTCGAGACCCCTCACTAATCTTCTCTAGAAGGATATTCCTTTTGTATTTGATGAAAATTGTAAGGAAGCTTTTGAAATCCTTAAGAAAGCTTTAATAACTGCTCCTATAGTACAACCACCTGACTGGAATTTACCTTTTGAGATTATGTGTGATGCAAGTGATTTTGATGTTGGAGCTGTTTTAGGACAAAGAGTTGATAAGAAATTGAATTTTATACATTATGCTAGTAAAACCCTTGATAGTGCTCAAAGAAATTATGCTACTACTGAGAAGGAATTCTTAGCTGTAGTTTTTGCTTGTGATAAGTTTAGGCAGTATATTGTTGATTCCAAAGTTATTATTCATACTGATCATGCTGCCATTAAGTTTCTTATGACAAAGAAGGATGCCAAGCCAAGGCTTATCAGATGGGTACTCCTTCTTCAAGAATTTGATTTGCAGATTGTTGATAGGAAAGGGGAAGACAATCCGGTGGCGGACAATCTTTCAAGGATGGAAGATATACCGCACGACCCCATCCCAGTTAACGATAGTTTTCCAGACGAGCAACTTGCCGTTGTAAAAGTACAATCTCTTTCCGATCCTTGGTATGCAGATTATGCTAATTTTATTGTTGCAAAGTATTTGCCTCCAGGTCTAACATTTCAGCAAAGGAAGAAGTTCTTTCATGATTTGAGGCACTACTTTTGGGATGACCCACATCTTTTCAAAGAAGGCCCCGACGGGATCATGAGAAGATGCATTCCGGAACATGAGCAGAAGGACATTCTCAGACGGTGTCATGATAGTCCCTATGGAGGACATCATGCCGGTGAAAGGACTGCACATAAGGTTCTTCAATCAGGTTTGTATTGGCCCACTCTCTTTAAAGATGCTAGAAATTATGTTTTAGCCTGTGATAAATGTCAGAGAGTTGGTAACATTAGTAGAAGGAATGAGATGCCTATGAATTACTCACTAGTGATTGAACCTTTCGATTGTTGGGGTTTTGATTTTATGGGTCCTTTTCCTTCTTCGCACAAGTACACTCACATTTTAGTAGCTGTTGATTATGTGACCAAGTGGGTTGAAGCAATCCCCACTGAAAGTGCTGATCACAAAACATCTTTGAAAATGCTTAAAGATGTAATTTTTCCTAGGTTTGGTGTACCAAGGTATCTCATGACTGATGGGGGATCACACTTCACGCACGGAGCTTTTAGAAAAGCTTTGGCTAAATACGATGTTAATCATAGAATTGCTTCACCATATCATCCTCAAACTAGTGGGCAAGTTGAGCTCACTAATAGAGAGATTAAGTTGATCTTGCAGAAAACAGTAAACAGAAATAGAAAGGACTGGTCAAATAAGTTAGGAGATGCTTTGTGTGCATATAGAACTGCTTACAAAAACCCCATGGGGATGTCCCCCTATAAGATGGTGTATGGCAAGGCTTGCCATTTGCCATTAGAGTTAGAGCACAAAGCTTTCTGGGCTGTTAGAGAGCTTAACGCTGACCCAAAACTAGCTGGTGAGAAGCGTCTCGTGAACTTGACTTCTCTAGATGAATGGAGGAGTGAAGCTTACGAGAGCGCTAAAATGTTCAAGGAAAAGGTAAAAAGGTGGCATGATAGGAAGATTCTGAAACGTGAATTTAATGTTGGTGATAAAGTTTTGTTGTTTAGATCCCGTTTCAAGTTTTCTCCAGGTAAACTACTTTCCAGGTGGGAAGGACCATTTCATATTGAAGAAGTTTATCGGTCTGGTGCAATTAAGATTAATAATTTTGAAGGCACCAAACCTCAAGTTGTGAATGGGCAAAGACTTAAACATTACATAGCAGGAGACCCTGTCGATGTTGATGTGAATATAATATACACAACAACCCACGAAGAACATGTTGCAGCCCTGTTTCAGACGCCAGCAGAAGCAGAATAAAGAAAAGGTATGTAGTACGGTAAGGAAACATCGCGAACCGCCATAAAAGTTCTGTATTACGAGTTTTTGCAAAATTAGTAAAATTCCGAACCGAAGTGGAGCCGGAGACGACCTCCAGGGAGTCCAGGCGCCCCCCTGGCGCACCCCCCTGGGCCGCGCCGGTAGGCCGCCTGGACACCCGGGAGCCCGTCTCCGACCCCGCTTTGGTCCGTTACCTTCCTTTCTGTGCATAAATTTTTCCTATATATTTGCCCGGATTGTTCCGGCAACGTATCTTGCGATTTCGCGTGTTTTCTTTTCGATCTGTTTCTGCCAGGGAATCTTTCAGCTCAATTTAGGTGCCATGGCTTCTCCAAGTTCCCCCAAGGACAAGTTCGTCGTCAACGTCATCAACCCTTACCTCGCTGAGGTGAAGAAGCACCCTCAGGTTGTCCAGATGAAGGACGGCGTCCTTCATCAAGAAGATCTGAAGGGACCTATCAAGGAGGGGAGCATCCAGGCTAGGCTGGAAGAAGTGGAGCAAGAAGTCTTCGAGTACAAGAAGATGATCGAGCGTGGTGTTGAAGCTAACTTTAACATCATCAACGAGCTTAAGAACTACTTCCTGAAGGAGATGAAGGAGATGCGGGAATGCATCACCGCGTCTGAAGAAAGAATTATAGAGCTCCAAGGGCAAATTAATGATCTACATAACCAGAACTGTGAGTATGAACTAAGGTTTCTGCGCATGGGTTTGGGTGCTGAATGCAGGATCCAGGAGACGAGCTTCTCATATGAGACTAGAGAACCCCTTCCATGGAAGCATTTCGCCAAGGACTACTTGATCAACGCCAACAAGGATGATGAGTGAAATCTCCTGGGGTAATGGCATTCCCTTGGCTTGTTCCAAGCTTGGGGGAGTGCCCGGTATCTTTATCTTTACCTTTTGTCTTTTAGAGTCAAGTAGAGTCGTATCATGTCTAGGGAGGTTATCGCTCCTTCAGTGAGGAATTGTATCCGTGAGTGTGGAGTCGTCTATGATGGAATATTAATGAGAAGTTTATCGGTTCCTTTTGCTGCACTCGGTATTCTCTTCACGCAATTGACCTTATATGATGATTCTTATGGGGAGTATTGACCTTATGTCAGGTATGGCTATGAAACTTTATTTAATCTTGGCAAACATAGCTTTGGTCATAACAACAAGCATGATTTTCTTAAAGTATCAACATAGCCAAAACCTTTATGTTATTATGCTTGAAGTGTTATGCTGACAAGGAAGACAACTTGATGTGTTATGCTTATTTCAATGTTCATGCTTTATATTGCTTTGCATTTTAGTCATCATCAATTGTCTGCTCTCTCAAAACCTTTGCTAGCCTAACTCTGTACTAAGCGGAATTCTGCTTGTGCATCCATACCATTAAGCCAATACCTTCCATATGAGTCCACCATACCTTCCTATTCGTGGTATTACAGTACCACCTCCTAAAAGTATATAATTTATGTGTTATCCTTAAATATTCAAAATCTTTTATTTTGTGCCTCTGTTTTAGCTCATGAGGAAGTAGTAGCTAATTCATGATCTTTTTGAGTTGGACAAGCTTCACCCCGGGATTGCATGTATAATGTGCAAACCCATAATACGAGAAGGAACTGGCATTGAGTACGCCCGGCTTAAAAATAATATAACAAACAAACCCTCCTTCACGCTTTGTTCATGAGAAATCAGAAAACTTTGGCAGTGATTAACAAAGGAAAATAAGAGGATGTGATCGTCCTCGTGCGGGAGCCGTTCCTCGAAACTTGTCCAGCTCAAGAAGTAATTGGGTTACCTATTAGCATTCGTTGACAAATCATGCACCTCTCAAAATTTGTTTTCATTTTGTTTGATTTAAGGATAGCACATGAGTTTTGCCTACTACCCTAGAGCAGGGCCTATCTTTTAATTTTAAGCTGAGTCAGTTATCCCTACTTCCTTCTATTTCTTAGAGAGAGCAGACGTTTAATGTTGATAAGGATTCATTCATATAAAGCTGCATTAAGATTTGTCATATCATATCCTTGTTGACATTATCATTCGATAAGTAAGTTGTTTGTCATGCCCAACTAAGGCAAATATCTTCCTTTGTGTTAACACTTTCACTTCTTGCCTATTAACATGTTATTTCAAAAAGCCCCAATTAATCCCATCAAAATATAAGAGCAAAAGTTAAAACTATTTGTTGTTCTTTGACAAAAGGACATGTTTGCCATGATATAATGAGTTTCCTTAGCCCTACTTTCGAATATAAGTGTTATCACTCTTTTATAAGGGCTTTATGAATTGAAGATTGCTGTTGAGGATATTTGAGTTGGTAAGGAAACTATGATGCTTCTTGTCCGTATTCTATTTATCGACACTTCACTCTCTAAACTTGTGGACAGGTTTACCGAGTTCATATTCGCTTGGGGACAAGCGAGGTCTAAGCTTGGGGGTGTTGATACGTCCAAAATGCATCACTATTTTGTATCATAATTTATCCCTATTCATTGATATATTTCACGTTATGATGATGTTCTTATGTTATTTTGGTCTATTTTACACAGTTTGCAACTTTCCGATGCCGGAACAGCAGACGCAGGATTCAGCAGGAAAAAGTGGATGCTGAGTTGCTGAAGAAGAATACATCCAAATTACCTAAAAATTGACGGGAGGTATTTTTCAGACGGATCACGAAGACACGCAAAAGGGGAGTCAGAGGGGGGCCACAGGGTGCCCAGGCGGCCTGGGGGCGCCCCCCCTGGCCGCGTCGGGGGGGGGGGGGGGCCCCGGGGC